>WRNY01000041.1:0-336247 GCA_012978405.1 Pseudocercospora macadamiae
CCTCCTCTCCGTCTTCCCCCTCCTTCTCCTCCTTCCCCTTAACCTCAACTTCCTCCTTCGCCCCAGGAAAAACCTCCGGCATCAACCCCGGCAACATCCTCTCCAACTTCGTCCAACTCTCACTCCAAAGACTTCTCTGCAACTCCGACCTCTCGTCCCCTTTCCCTTCTGTCGGCGGTGCAACCATATAACCCCCAGATCCCATAACCAACAAAATATTCTTCAAACTCTCAGGAACAGCCTCACTCAGAACATCATTATGCTGCTGCCCAGAATTCATAAGCCGATCCATGATGCCTAGAATCCGAATCCAAAGATCCAAAACCCCATCCCATTCACTCAACAACACAAGATAATGCAAAAAGATTTTGCATAGTAACTGCGCAGCCTGAACCCTCGTATCGCTCATGCCGACGGGATCAGTTTGATAGACTTCCGGCTTCAAAAGTTGTTGGATTAATGGAAAGAGGACTTCGCCGAAAATATTGGTCCATTCGGTATGGTCCGGGGAAGCGAGGTCAGGGGACTGTAGACAGCGTTGGAGAGAGACGAGGGAGTTTTGTCGGATTTCGCGACAGGGGTTGACGCATTGTGTTGCTAGACAACGGAAGACTGGGGACCAGTAAGTTCTCCAAGCTGCGTCGGTTTCGAGTTGGGATTGTTTGATCAGGGTAGGGACGCGGGAGGCGAGTTGGGATACGATTGCGATGGCTTTGACGCCTCGGGTCACAGCTTCAGGTTTCTTGGGTTTTTGCTTCTCGGGAGTATCGTCGTTCGAGGGTTTCTTGCCGCGTTGTTGTCGTGCGGCTTGTTCGCGTTGCTGTTCGTATCTTGCACCGACTGATCCTGATGTTGCGAAAGCGTTTAGGAGTGGGATGCAGAATTCGTAATTGTCAGGTGTCACTGTAGCTTTGGCACCATCTCCTGCGACAGATTCTGCGATTTGGAAGACGAGGGCGGCTGCGTTGGGCTGGTTGTGTAGCCTCTCGAGGAGCTTCCAAAAGTCAGGGGAGGCGGCGATCTCATTTCTGAGTTCGACTTGTGGGCCAGAGATGCAGCCGTAGAGTCCTTTGAGAATAGGCTGCGCACACTCCTTCAGTAGCTCCTGCGGGAAGCTGGAGATATTATGCAGAACAACTGGCGCTCGAACATATCCATGGTCATTGCTAGCGCGTAGCAAAGATAGCAAGTAGAACACCGTTCTGCTGAGGGCCACAGGGTGCAAGCGGTCCGCGTCCTTCGTCACGTTGGACAACGCATTCGCAACATCCGGTCCCAGTTCCGCAATGGTCTCCTCGTCTCGTAGCGCCAAGATGGTAGCCAATTCCAGTACATATACGACAGCCGGGTTGTAGGCCGCAGGCTCATCTCTGAGCTTCGTTCCATTAGCCCTCACTGGCGTAGGAGCAGGCAGCTCGGGCTTGACAGAAATGACTCTCGGGCTCTCCGCTTCAGGCAAGTGGCTCAGCAGCGAAAGCGTCAAGCTCTTCAAGCTCCCGATCGGCAATTCAGAGACATTTCCCAAAATCTCTTCAAAACGGCAGGCATTGATACAATCCACCGTTGTCAATGTCGCTTCGATTTCTTGGTCATTCGGCTCCGGAGGCTCATCATTCATGACACTGCTGACATAGCTGGTGAACGCACTGAACAAGCCAACATCACTCGACTTCTCATTTCGCTCAATGACTTGCGCCGGACTTTGCAGTGGGATGGGCGGTAGGTCTAGATCGCGGGAAATAGACGTAAAGCTAGTCGGGACGAGCGAGTTGACGAAAAGGTTGACAATGATTCGAACAACCTACAAGAAATTCTCCGTTAGCCAGCACGTTCCCAACGCCTCTCGCGTCACGAAACAAAGTCTCGGAGCTTTGATTGCGCAATTCCTGACTCGGTGCGTGCGCCACGGAAAGTGAAGCAAAAGCAAAAACAACAAGAACAAAACTTACCTGTGTCCAACCATCCCGAATCGCAGCCTCATGACCATTAATGATTCGAAACAAGACCAAAGTCGCCAATTCCGCCTTATTATCTCTCCCGAATTCCACAGCAAACTTGCTGACCATGATCGATTTCCCACTCGCTTGAACCTCAGTATTAAGAGCCGTGCTAGGAGGCGCTTCGGTCGCAAGCGTCGAAATCTTGGCCAAGCTCCAGATAATGTGGTCGAGACATTCCGAGATCCCATGTTTGGCCGCAATTTGCGCGCACTGGCTGTAGCCAAGAATGACACGCTGGAATACCGCGTCTTCCGTCGCTGAGATGAAGACATAGTTCAAAGTCGAGATGATAGGCCTCCAAGTTGCCGCGAACATGTCCGCGTCGTAAATGTTGGTTTCACAAATGACCAAGTTTTCAGCCGTCTGAGTCTTGACAAGCAGTTCTTTCCAAGCATGTTCAAAAGCGTGTTTGTTGTCATGCTCTTCAGGCAGAACGATCTCTCGACTCTTGATCGCCTCGTAGATCTCCTGTAGGAAGTCCTGGTCGAAGTTGTTGCCATCGTTCACTCCTCGTAGATTTCGCGCAAAGTCCTCAAACTTCATTCGATTCTGTGCTTTCACGTTGGGATTGTACTGGTCGGTGTTAAGCATGATAATAGCGTAGATGAGGACGAAAGCCGCATCGTTGGTGGCGATATGCTCCGGGTTGGCAGCTTTGAGATACTTCTCGCTGAAGACCGTCACAATACGCTCGATCAGGGCACTTTCTCCTGGAAGACGAAAGCTGTTGAGCACTTGTCGCAAAGCTTCGTCAACACGGAGGTGGCCGAAATCGAAGAGATCCATGTATGCATCCAGAATTGCCTCATTGGATTTCTTGGAGATGAATTCTCCAAGGACTCTTTTGTCGATTCTCGTCGTGCCTTTGAGGAATTGCGTTACAGAGTGCGGGTCGTTTGGATCCTCAATAATGCCTTGCGCTGCAAGATAAGCGATGCCACCTTTCGGACTTTCGTTGAACTTGGTAGCTCCCCGAATGATAACTTTCTTTCGCTGTCTCTGCTGACGAAGTGCCTTCACTTCTGGAAGACCAGCAGTGACTGGCGCATCGTCAAGTCGCTCGGCAATGAATTGCACGTAGCCAAGCAGGGAATCAAGACACAGCGGCGGTACATTCGTTGTACTCCATGTCGCAGAATCTGGAAAGGCATTTCTCGACAAAAGTCCGACCATATCCGTGCACACATCGCTTCTGTCAATCTCACAATCGTAGTTGACGAAGAGCTCAGCCATGAAGCTTGGTATACGCACGAGACCACCAACGCTCTCAACCATGGCTTCTCGAGCATCAGGCTTGCGAGAGCCACCCTCCATACCAAGCTTCTGGCGGTCACGCACTGGTACGGGTGTGGATCTGCCACTCTGCGGCGTACCGGGAGATGCTGATTGAGGCTGCGGTCTCGCTAGGGTCGGTGCTGAAGGTACTCCTTGGTACAGCGAAGGCTCGATACCAGGCTCATCTGGTATGGCCACTCGAGGATGTAGGCAAGCCACCACATATGACAAGAAAAGCTCTTGCTGGAGTTTGAGGCAGCTACGACATGTAGCCAGTAATGTGCCAGCCACGCGCAAGGACTCGTGTAAGATGGCAATGTTCTCGGATCGCACGAGCTGGAAAAGGTTTCGGCATAATGTATCTTTTGCAAGTGATGCCAAGCTTGGATGATTGGCGATACTGGGTCCAGCAACTTCGAGCGCGACATTAACGATTCGCAGAGCCATGACCCGTAGTGTGTCCGTTCTCTGCCTGTCGTGGGGATCCAACAAGTCGGCCAGGCTGCGGAACAGCTCCCTGATACTTGGCAAACCATAAGGCTTTGGTTCTTCCATCTCGTCCTCTTCTACATCCTTCGTGAGATCCAATTGACTGCTACTCATGTCCGTAGATGGTCGTTCAACCCCATTCGTGACGCCCGGAACCTCAAGACTCGTATTCCGCATCTTGTTCATAGCATCAGGTCCAACATCCGCATTTGGGTTGGAATCTATCCTCGCGGCATCCATCTCGTCCTGGTCAACGTCGCCCTCCATCTCTTCTGCCTCGCCATCATACTCATCTTCAAGCATCCTCAGTCGCCCAAAGATAGTCTGGCACATGGTCACCATACTAATCTCTGCTGTCCGCCTCAAGACCTCGCTCATCTTGGCATGACAGCATATGCTCAAAGCACACTCCAGCATCTCACACACGCTCTGATCGCCAAGAACATCTCCACTTGGACCACAGATTAGATCCTCCATGAGCTTCAAGATTCTGAGGAAGACCACTTCGTCGCTAGGCGAATTGTCTCCTTCAAACCTGCAATGTGTCACACTGCTTGCCAGCAGTCTCATGCCATGCGCGAACCTGGGAGACTCCTTATTAATGACCTCATACGCCAACAGCTTCGTGATGGCAATGAGTGCCAGACTGGTAATGGGTGCAGTAGTAGAAGAACTCCGTATGACGTTCAAGAAAGGTTCCAGAAGCGCATCAGTCTCAAAGTCCTGCAAGTCGGTACAGCCCTTTAATTCGGCCCTCAACTTCGCGAAACCGCTCATGAGAGGGTTATCCTGCATGCTCTGGCCCTTCTTGCCACGCATGCCCCATCTCGAGGTGCCATCATCTTCGCTACTCTTCTCACTCCTACTGCTCTTGCGTGCGAATGCGCCATAGTCCTCGACAAGATCGATCTTGCTGCTGGCTCGGTTACGGCGGCCATTGGCGTCTCGTTCGTGGTTGGTGGCTTTTAATGTCGAGTTCGAACTGCGCGGAGTATTGCTGTTGCCGCCAAGGATGGAGGAGATACTGCTATGTGCCCATCTCGCATGCTTTCGCATGGCGGAGGTGACAGTAATGCATTCTGTGACGACCAAAGCCACAGGGTCGATAGCTACAGTCGTGTTATGCGCTCGATGGCTTGACGGGACTGCCTCAGGAAAGGGCGGCAGGCCCTGGCCTTCAGTAGCCATGTGAGTGTCTGGTCCAGTTCTATTCGTGTAACCTTAGGCGATTCGTTATACTCGATGCTTCGGCGATGGATGCGGAGGTCGTTTCGGTAGTTTGGAGGTTGATGGGAAAGGAGAGTTTATCGTCTTTATTATAAGGACATCCGTGGATGCAGGCAGCAGGTCATTCCTTCCTTCATGCCAACCTGTCCTCAACACCCAGGCATACGCATAACAAAATGGGAAAGAGGTTCGTCAGGGCGGTCATGAATTGGTGGTTGGACACAGCTGGCCTCCAAAGTACGGGGTCGATCATCCGTTTCCGCGCTCTCGGTACTACCCGCAACGCGAAATCACATGAAGAGAATGAGTATTTTAGGTTGTACAATCGTTTGGCCTTGCGATAGTCATATGTGATGCTCTCGCCAAATATGCATACAATACATGTATTCCCCACCAGCCAGCCTTGACCCCAGGCGGCCCCATCAACGCCGAATACGCAATGTCGTATGTGCCACCTCTACCCTCGAAGCTGCTTCCCATTTCTGCTCGCCAGAAGAACGCCAACCCACATGCGTCCCTCCTGCACTCAAAAGCGGAGTGCGTGCCCAGTCACTTTTCGCCGGATGATGGGCAGGTCAGACGAAGCCACGGCAATCCTGGAAGTGATACAGCTTGTCGAGATAGGCGCATCTTCGTCGTGCTTGATACCGAGAACGAGCTGTCCTCATTGTGTGGTCGTGTCCGATGCATGAATTTCCTCACTCTTGCTTATCCATCGATCGAATGCGTGGTGTTTCATCGTTTCGCAATGCCAGGTCCGGACACCATCACCATAAGCGCATCGCTTCCCTACAACCACCAAACGCCAAAAGTCAGAATGCATCGCTGTAAAACAAACAGACTTTCGAATCGACATGTTGGAACAGTAAGAAGGCAAAAAGTAGAAGAAGAGAACAGAACGTAGCAGCAATGGGTGAGCACTGAGAGACCTTCCAAGTCTTTTATCGCTTAGCGCGGTCCTTGTTGGAGTCCTTCGGTTGTTCGACCTTCTTGCCAGCTGGTGGATCGGCGGCGCCCTGGCGATTAGCTTTGACGACTTCCTCAGCCTTGGCGACTGGCAGCTTCTTCTTGTCGTCGTCCTGTTGAAGTTGAGGTTGAGCTTGTTTGCCTACCTCAGGAATCTCGCCCAATGGGTCTTTGATGTGCATCTTCCTGTCAGCACCCTCCTCAATTTTTCTGTTCCAACGAGAACTTGTCAGCGAATTCTTTACCCAACTTCTTTCCCCTGTAAACACCACATCAATCTCGTCAACGCTCTCCACTCCACAAACACCGTAATCATGAAAGAGACCCCACTTACACTTCGCTGGGAGGAGTCTTCTCGCCAGCCTTCTTTTCGCCTTCCTTGGCGTGCTTCTCCTTGAACTCCTTTTTCGACGTGTCGCGGATGGCTTCCTTGTCCTTCTCCCACTGGTCTTTGCCCTCTTCGAACTGGTTTTGAATCTTCTCCATTCGCTCTTGCTTCTCCTTTTCTTCTTGCTCGCGTTGTTTTCGCTCTTGCTCCATTTCTTCCATGTGTCGGATATCGTCCACACTAGGTTCGTACAAGTGCCAAATGGTGTAGTGAGGCAGTCCGACGACCGAGAACTTCATGCGCTTGGCCATCTGTAACATGATTAGCAGTGCGGATGGATGTCAACCAGATTTGCCCACCTTTCCGAATCCTTCAGTCTCGGCGTGCTTCTCGAAGCTAAAAGCCGGGAAATGCACGCCACTTCTGAACACCTTGGCTTTTGCCAAGATACTCACACCACCGACACCGTCAATCTCCATCTCCATGTCGGGGTCACCGTAAGGGTCTCGGAGATATGCCAAGTGGGGTCTCCAGGTCGCATACTCTGCGTAACCCTCAACAATCACGGCATCCTCGTCCAGCGTATCGGCTAGCGCGAGAGCAGTCTCCGATTCTTGCCAACTATTCAGGTCGTATGGCTGCTCTCCGCCAAGCCAATCTGGTAGCGGTCTCCAGACGTCTGTATCCTTGTCAGTATTCCTACCATGCCAGCTGCTTCCATGATACGTACTCGGTACGATGATATCCTTATTATGCCTCATCAAATCCTCCAATATCGTGAATGGCGCCGTCTCTACGTCCACATCTCTCCAGTATACCCAACTGTGCGTCGGTCGCAGTGCCGCGCTTAGCAGCCAGTTTCGTGCCTGTGCCATGCTCTTTCTTCGGCTTGCTTGTGCTGCGAAGCCGTGTCTGCTCTCCACATCCTGATTCACCGTCTGACCAAAATCCTTTTCAATCACTGAGATTTCTCCAAACGCCATCTTCCTATCTTCCACTTCTTGAAGCCCTTGCAGCATGTCCGATAAAAGTTGCAATGTGTTGTCTTTGCTGTCACCAACCAGGAAAGCCAGGTCAATGAGATTGTGCGGATACGTGAGGTTCCGCAGATGAGAGAAGAACATGGGTAGATGCGGTGCGGCATCTCGTAAGGGTGCGCATAGCAAGATGCGCTCTTCTCGTTCCCAGCCCCGGCTCGTGCCTGCCACGTTGGAGAGGTCATAGTATCGCACCGTTTCAATGTTGAACTCTTCTCCGGTAGAGAAGAGTCCAAGTGACAGGCCGCCGAAGAGCGCTGTCAGTCGTAATGAAGGGAAGAAGATCCATAGTACAAGCACCAGAACCGTGACCAGGCCGCCGACTCGTATTAGTGTCCCTCTCCGCCGTAGCAACATATTACGTGATGATCGCGGTTGGTATCTGCAGTTGCAAAGTCAATGTCTGCTTATCAGCTGAATATGGCGTTGGAATGCGAATGAGGCTGGAATTCAGCTTGGTGAGAGCTGCCTTCCAAACCCATCCGGGCTCCACCAATGCATTTATCGCAACACTCACTTCTCATACTTGTCGGGCCTTATACTGAAGCCCGTCTTGCCCGAACTCCCCATCGGATATGCTCCACCACCACTGGTCCGCTGCGTATGGCCATTGGCGTTGTAGCCAAGCCGATTCATCTTCTCCTGGTGGAGAGGAAGCATAGATGCCCGCAGGCTGAGCGCAAGTCCGCTCGGGAATGGCTAGGGCGCGCCGTCTTCGGTTCTGCGACGTATGTATCTTTCGGCACAAGTAAGATTGTTGTTCGGAGGAGAAGCCGCTCCTTAGATTCTCCCTGGCTTTCCAACCTGGACTGGCTGGTGTAGCTCTCAAGGATACGAAATCTGTCTGAAACGTGTTCGGTCGCCGCCGTCGTAATGCCGCACGTGATGGGGAATGGGCGTCAAGCTGAACACTGGCGAGAGGAATTTGGAGATGGACTCGGATTGTTGGCGTAAATTGCAGGTAATCGCGTCAGCGCAATCTTGTGAAGTTCGAGGATCTTTTGGAACTTCGCAAGGTGCCAGGAGGTCGGCAATCAAAACTCTATTGGGACCCTTGCACTTGTACACGCTACACGAGTTCACTGGGAGAGCCGTATGCTTGTGCAACAGACCAGATCAAGTACCATACATTCACCTCACATTCGCCTAGTCTCAACAGTTGATTACCACCATCAGGTGAGTCTTCAAATCAGCTTACGTGCATGGTGTCACAAAAGGTATACATTTAAAGAACATCGTAGCGCAGCCACATCCGCCGCGCGGCTTGGCCCACGGCACTGTGGCAGATGCACGATGAACCGTCGCTGATCACTGAGGCTAGAGTGGAAAACAATCACATGTGCGGGATTGTTGATGTAAAATCGATGGAGGCAACCTGGATTGAGATTCGAGGCTAACTCCTCAATCAAAGAGTAGAAGCCGGGCGTGAGCCCACACTCAGCGGTGGCCTCTAAATGATCGCGAAGTCCGTCGTCACCACCAGCGTCAACAGCCAAATCTGAAATCCTCATGATCCTCCTCGGACCTATTGAATCAAGCCAGCATTGATCTCATGGCCTTCCAAGGCACCTCGAAAGCCACATGGGCTTGCATGTGAGTAGGAGAAGCAGCTCCATTCTCTCTGCCCGTATCTCTGAACATCGGCGAGAGAAGAGTCCTCATACTCGGTGAGCTGTGAGATGTCGTTCTGGAAAGGCAGCACGGAGGTGTCGGCGAGGATCTGCTCATAATGAATCAGACTGGAGAACGATCTCGCCAGAGCTCAAGGGCGAAGAACTCGTCAAGCGGAGCATCTTTCTTCTTCTCGCGGCATCCGCGCCCGATACTGTATGCCTTGGCGAGGATGACTACGTGCCCTCGAAGAAATCTGCACGCCAGAGGACTGTCAAGCACTTGGAGATTGATTTCTGAGTGTACGATGCGAGCAGTCTGATGTAGAACTTGCGATATGCCATCCAGGAGTTGAGTCCTCCATAATCAAGCGGCCAAAATTCAGTTCGCCGTTCAGCATGCCGATTGTAAGTGGTCGACCTTGCTCGACATTGAGATCTCTGCGCGCGTTGTATGGAGTCTCTGCACCTTCTTCGTCTCGGCATTGCTTGATCAGATACTCCCAGATCTGACGACGCAGGATGTACAGCTCGCACCAGGTGATGCCCAAGAACTGACAAGTTTGTGAGAGGGTAGCAGGCATCTGCACTGAGAGTGGTCGCGGTGAATCTCTCAGGAAAGATATCGAGGCTTGGGGTGAAGAGGCGAGCAATCTGCGGCAGCTCGTCCAGATCGCCATCCTGTGACCTTCTGTCACAGGTAAGAAAGAGATGGTATGGCAGTGTGCCATTCAAGTCTCTAGGAGGAAAGCATGCACCTTTTGCGATAAGTGTACATGGCATCGGTCAGGCGGTTGCGGTATGAGAGGACTTGCGCCAGTGGTTGCGCCATGGTGTATGCTTTTGGTGGCGGAGTCAACTGCCAACCCATCCGGCCGAGATACCCTTCTGGCGGAATGACGCCGATGAGTGGTGCGCAGACGGCGAAGAGCTCGATCTGTTCTCAAGTCAGTTTCGGCTTTTCCAAGCAGTTACCATGTATCATTGATGCCATTGTGTGATCTCAGATAAGCCGTGTTACGCATGCCCATCCGCCGGCACCTCGCCTTACTGACCATAACGGGCAGCAAGGTCCGATGCTCTGAAGTCCGCATAACGCAGCTACATGATCAGCCGAAGCATCACATGCCGCCAAAACTCCACAACCGATCATCCTGTCCAAGCAGAAGCATGGAAGTACGGTATAGGGAGGGTGACTCGGCGGATCTGGCTACCGAAGGGTTCGTTGAATGGATAGACTAGTGTTCATCTTCGTGACAGGAAGCCGCAGGATGTGTGCTTACCAGGTGTAGCCCAGGATTGCTTGGATCTGTGATGTCGCGATTTCGGCGCCAGAAGTTCGCAATGGCCTGGTGGCGCGAGTCCTTCCATTACACTGAAACCTTGCCCATGTTCCTGTATATTGTCAGTCACCGTAGCTAGTGCAACTGGATTGATCGCAGTGAGGTGGCAAGTTTTCGAGATCAGACAAGAATTTGGTAAGATGGTACAATTATCCACATTGTGCTTCGGTAGCAGAACTGGACGAAACCAATCATCATAGAAGTAGGCGAAGGGAAAGGTGGACGCGAGACATACATTTCGTACTGCCGAGCACCAGGCGCTTGCTTGGAACGAAGCAAGACGTTGGGCCAGCTGTTGCTGCCATACGAGGTTGAGCGATGCAAGATCTCTGCTTCTCCAAGTCAGCGCATACTCCAAGAGCGTCGAATTCGTTTCGCTGAAGTGAGGGATTGGGTGTAAGATCAGATGGTGATGCATGTTTTGTTCTTGGATCATGGGAAATCTCCAGAACGGTTGTGATGAAATCATCAAATAAGCGCGTGTGATAGGTTCAGGCACGACTTACCAGATCATTGGCATACTGCCAGTATCGCGGTGGCCTCTTGGTCCTGCCAATGCTGTGAGTCTCATTGTGAGTTTGCTTTTTACACAGCATAGCAGGACCAAGAGGCGGTTATTGGCGACACGCGTGAGACGCGTTCGGCCTCATGATGCCAGGTCGGAGGGCCACGGTCGGCGCCTGAACGCAGAAGATCATCGAGCAGCCATGCTCAGCACAGTGGTCAATGCGATGAACACTGCCAAAGTTGTTGTTCGATGTCGTGTTGCGGAAGTGAGGTCGAAGGAGAGCGAAGCAAATTTGAGAGAAAGAAGGCGCGTGCCAAGCAAGCGCTACGGAAAGAGCCGCATTTTTCGCTCGTCACATCCTTCCGTTTTTCTAAGTCGAAGTGAGTCTTCACAACAACACCATGAGCTGAACAACATACGGAAGGCTCGTTGCCAAGGCACGAGCAGACACATCTCACCACCAGTGATCAAATTCACTGCCATCGACATCGATCTACTACCTGTCGTTTTACGATTTGGATAAGTACAGCAGACAGATCCCAGGTATGTATCCCGCACTTTAAGCCTTCATTTGAAATGATTAGAATCACATTTTAAAATCTGTCAATCCTCCGATTTACACATGAGGATTAAAATCATAAAGAGACTTATGATCACTTCTCAGCTCCCATCAACATTTGTAACTTTGCTGCAGAACAGCGCTGACTGAAATACTCAAGATTACGACGATCACCTTCGACAATGGCCTCGAATCATACAGAAGTCACAGAACCCATCCCGATCTTCAAAGTCGCCCATCGATACATGCTTTACGACGTCAACCATGTCACCTACCTGCGAAGAGAGCACAACATCAGTGGAGTTCTCACTGGCACCCTACCGCAAGCATCGCAGCAGAATGTCTTCCTCGGTCTTCCGCTCGAGCTGATGCCTGAAGAAGCTCGCCTATTGGTGGACAAAGCAGTCGCATATGTTGTAGACGATACGGCAGAGCACAAACGCAACTTCCTTGGCAATGGCCTGGGAGCGGAAGAGCGGAAGGCATTTCAAGCTGCGCTGAGGAAGCAGGGACAAGGAGCGGCGATAGATGCCAGCAAGAAGGCTGATGAGAGGAAGAAGGCTGCTCTTAAGAAGATTGGCGAGAACACTGGGGATTGGAATGACATTCCAGACGAGATGTTCGAGCCAGGTCCGCGGCGAGGCAAGAAGGCTGCCAGACCTAGACCAGAGCCTGCTGTGGCTTCGAGTACGAATGGTGACGACGAGGACGAATCACTCTTCGCTTCACCAGCTAATTCGTTTCCATCAAAGACTATCCGCGCCCCATCGACCGCTAGCACTAACGTTGCTGAGCTTGAACCGTACCCTGTCACTCCGACGACATCGCATCCGCCACTGCAGGCTAAGAAGCCTGATAGCAGCGAGCTGCCAAAGGTCCCTCAGTCATACCCTTTGTACAGACATCTTCACGAAAATGGTTATTTCATGGCTCCAGGTATACGTTTTGGTTGCCAGTATATGGCATATCCAGGCGACCCACTCCGTTTCCACTCGCATTTCTTGTGCAACGGCATGGACTGGGATCAAGAATTTGACCTCATTGATTTGGTCGGAGGCGGACGTCTGGGTACCGGTGTGAAGAAAGGTTTCTTGGTCGGTGGTGAGGAGGAAATAGAAAGCACAGGCGGAGAGAAACGAGACGTGCGAGCGTTCTGCATAGAGTGGGGCGGAATGTAGAGAATTGCACTAATTGATCGCTTGGTCCTTGAAATGTGAGTCGTTTCGCACCTTCCGTTTGTTCATGCATGTGAAAGCGGCCCGATGCGCCACTTCAAACGCTCCAAGGAACGTAATTCATCACTTTTTTTCTCTCTCTTCACTGCTTTCTGGTCACATCAACACAAGATGGCTACACACAACCGCGAGATGGCCACCATGGAACCGCCACTCGTCGACGATTTGAGCGCACGACTCCACAAGCTACAGATGACTACGCACATCAGCGAGATGACCGCTATGGAACCGCCAACGGTTGACGACTTGAGCGCGCGACTGAGCAAGATACCACAAGAGCTCCAAGACGAGATCTTCGAGATCACCATCGCCATCCGCACCACTCGCGAAACCGGCTCAGGCGTCGCCATCTCTCGAGACTGGCGTCCGCCATGGCAGATGCAAATCAACAAAGCCTCACGGAGCCGCGTCGCAAAGCGCTACTTCTCCGACAACATCTTCATCCTGCCATCTGCTGTGAACTCCATAGTCCCATCCCTAACCGACACTTTCGATGAAGGCGGCCCATGGTTAGCAGCTTTGGCAACGGACCACGCTGCCATGATCGAGAACATCTGCGTTACATACTACCACAGCCTTTCGGGCAAATGCCTTCTGCTGCTACGTTCTCCGGCGATTGATCCTCATTTGGCGAGAAGATTGGCCCGCGCTGTGCTCGCACAAATCGAAGGTATCCAGGAACACTTAGAAGTGGTATCATCACATCGCTTGCGGGAGGATTGCGTCAAAGTTGACTGGGAAGTCGAGGTGGAAGGTGGCGAGGCCGACGAGGAGAACACAATCGGTGACGCTGGCGTGGGCAGTCATCGAGACAGTGTCAAGTCCGAACGACGTTTCCTCAGTGCGAAGCAACTAAAGGCGGCCTTCGAAGAAGCAGGCATGGTCTAGGCTATGAATGGGAAGCAACGGAAATGGCCAAGGCAGAGTGTTCATAGGGACCAGATAGCAGGACGTGAGCCACAACGCGAAGACCGGAGTTAGAGAGCAGCCTGGAAGTGCATCGGAGCGGGCGAAGAGCTCAAGTCAGCTTTCCTCCGTTGCTTTGGAAATTATCAGGATGGTAATCAATTGAAAATGAGATTCAGACTACTCAGTGTCTCAGCGACCCTGCTGGAAATTAGTTGCTGCCTTTCCCTGAATTCCAAAGTCATATGCCTGCTCATCCATTCTCCCTTTGCCTTGTCCGGAACCTTTTTGTTGTCTACAACCACGTCTCGAGACCAGGCCGAGTGGCAGACTTCAACTATGGCCATAGTGCTAGTTTCTCCTTCCCGCTTTCCGCCCGGATCATTTGGTGATCAAGTCTGCTTTCTTTCATGCCATTGATCGCGAGGCCTTTCATCGTTACTGGTTGCCACCTAGCGAGGCGTCATGTTCAGCCTCGAGAACAAAGCTCAACTTATTCAGCTGATTGGCACTAAACCACTTCAGCTCCTCATCCTCAGTCCTTTTCCAATCCGACTTCAAGCAATTTGTGTCCAGCGAGATACCCTTCGTCGTGATTTCTCTGGCAATCTTACGCAGGTGACCTCAGATGTTAATACATATCAGAAAAGGCCGTCCATATGTGGCATGGAGTCCTTCGCGATTGGGCCTTGCGTCACAGATGGCGGTGGTCGTGTCACACAGTGGAAGCCTGACATCCCGAATCATGAGACTGTGTTCATGAGGTAAATTTCTGAGCCACCATTCGCGGAATCCCGTGCTGTCGAAGTATTCAAAACCAGGCAGGAAGTCTTTGAGCGGGTAGTCTGAATCGAGAAGGAAGGCATTAGTCGAATAGTATTGGTGAGCCCTGGCTCTTCTGGTCTTCGAATTGATTCTCAAGGCTTTCGGCGTTCGATAAGTTGCATCAATTGCGATGACCTCGTTCGTCTCGACGGCGGTGGTGAAGTTGAAGATCAGATCCTGCAGCTCTTGCGCGAGTGCCTGAATACGCTGGCGGAGCTGCTGCTCCTCCATCTCCTCCTTGTAAGCGAAAGGCAAGGCTTGCAAGGCTTGCATGTTGTGTGAGGCTGTCAGTTGTTGAGTGATGAGCGACATGCTGAATGGCGAGGTGGCGAAGTGTTCGAAGATTGAATGGTTCAGTCTGTTTGGAAGGTGAGTAAGTGATGACGAGCCAAAACGTCGGTTGTTGCCGTTAACGGTCCTGCATTGGCTATTGAGGAAGGAGCGACTATGGTCAGTATAAATGCAAACTCAAAATGACAATCCCAACTCCCTTCTGGCAATCTGTTTCATCCACTGTACTTCCGCCATCTTCTTCATCCTCTTCTTTCCTTCATAATTTGGTCTAATCTCGTCTCCACCTTCCATCATTCTTCCTCCAGATCTACTGAACATCGACACCACTATCAGCATCTGAGCTGACCCTCTTTGGCTCTCTGACCATGATGTCGAGCTGCACTTGCTCCATCTCTCTTTGAAGATAGACGTTCTTGCGGAGTTCGAAGCCCATCTAGATGGCAGTCAGCCTGCTGCTCAATCGTACGATACACAACCTTTTATATTTCCAACTCACCTTTCCATAGATCTTCAAATTGACAGCATTCGAGCTCTCGAGATAACAAGCCTTTCCATCTCGATCCGCTAGGTCCGTAACGTAGTCGATAACCTTCCGAGCATACCCTTTGCCGCGACCACTTGGACGAGTCCCAATATAAACCAGATACCAAGAGTCTTGATCACGTTCGCCCATAATCTGAGCTTTGGTGTCGTTGAGCAAAGGCAGGAATTCGTCAAAGAATCGCTTACGGCCTTCTTTCGATAGCTGATATGAGAGTCGCCACATTCCAGACCGGAGGATCGTGAAGTAGTCATCCATGTTCTCGCCTGGTGGCATCCTGTTACGTGTGAGCGGATATTGCTTGGACTAACTTACTGGCGTTCGTAATATCCTACCAAAGGCCGACACAATCATAGTTTGGTCCAGCACTAACGACCATTCCCTTGAGGAGATGAGCATAAGTGATGTACTCCATCATGTTCACGTGGAGCTGCCACTTCTGATCTTCTGTCCAGTCGGCACGGTCAGGCGTATGGGTAAAGTAAGTACTGGTATGATCTTCCTTGAAGGCTTCTGCCAAGGAGTAGGCAGCATCCTTGTACTCGCTCAAGGTCAAGACACGAACACCATCACCACTAGTCTTGTTCGCTGCTACACCATCCTTCGAGACAGCCTTATCAGCTGCAATAGATATTTTGTCGACTCCGACATCTACTGCAATGCTGTTCAAGGCAGCTTTCTCTGCATCGAGAGGGATGATTGTAGCAGCGATGGACTGGTGGGACTCCATTTATTACTTGAGTACCGATTACTCAGTTTACTAAGTGGGATGAATGTTCGGCCTGATTTGCGAGAGATGTCTACGAAGTCCGACATCAAGGTATTGTAGTTCCTCGTTGTAGTTTTTTTGCTACCGGTGGTAGGGCGAGTGTCTTTCGACGGCGGGTATGCGGCAGCTCTTGGATGTCGAGATGCTGCGAGAGGAGTGTGCTGAGTGCAAAGGTAGTAGCTAGAGGTGCGAGTGGTGGTTGTACAACGTTCAGTAGTTTGGAATTGCTATCTGAGGGACGTTGGCAAAGCAGAGAAAGTAGTCTGATTGCTTCGGGCCAAACGAGAAGCAGGAAAGGTGAGGTTGGCGAACGGACTTGATATACCGTAGGTACCTATCGGCATGACCCCACGCTACGCAGGGCGAGGTCGTCTTACGAATGGCAATCGGCAAGGCCCGCTGATAGCGCGCATGAGTGGTTGTGGTAGAGTCAGGTGTTTATGCATGGCTTGTTTTTGAGATGCCACGTCTCATGTAACACGTTGCAGGTCGAAAGCCGGATCCGTTGTGTTGCTGTCTTCGTCTTAGGCTTGATCTTCGTCCTCTTGATGGTATTTGGGAACAGTGTTGAAATGGAATGGAATAGTGTGATGGAGAGTGCATTGGCGAAGTTCGTGGAGTACCGCCTAGACCTGCTGTTGTGAGACAAGCGCCGGCCTGTTTCGAGACCCCTGCCATCCTTCGTTCGACGACAAGCCGACATTGCCTCTCTCCTCCCTTCTTCCTGATGAAAGGCATGTCATGGCATAGCCGGCATGAATGACGGCTTGAACATATGAGCTTCTTACCCAAATGCTGCCACTCCCGCCGGCATTCAATACTCGATCCCCTCAAACGATGATCAAGAGCTCGTGTGGAACCGTGGGAGGTGTCAGCTGGACCACTCGCAGTGCGGAGAAGATGCCGATTGCTTCCTATCCGGCGTCAGCTGTCTTGAAGAGCCCGGTGTTGAAACGACGATGATAAAGCACGAATAGAGTCTCAGGCTGTTATAGAGAAGATCATGCTGATGCGGCGAGGGCGATGAACATGAACAAGTGTGCCAAGAGAAATGGAGGGGTCGTCGCTGCCCGGACTCTCTTGCTAAAGATGCCGTCGCAGATTGCTGTTCAAGAAATGAAGAGAAGATGCAGTTGAGGCGTTCGGACAGTCGAAGAGCTCAGGAAGAGATCGAGATATAGGTCTTTAACCTTGCATAGTGTGAGGCATTTTCGGTTTGCTGCGAGAGGTAAGCGCGTTCTACGGCGAAAAGTAACGCAAGAGCGATGATCCTCTTAGGGGTCCCTTCATCGAGCTGGGGAGAAGAGCCGGAGTGTGCGAGGTGCTTGTTGACCTGGAGTTCACTTACACATACGCGGGCTTCCATGGCGGTGCTTCACTACGCCAGGACATCTTCCTTCCACCGGCGACAGTTTCCGATGCTGGGTCAGTTCATTAGGGTAGAGGAAACAACTAAGAGAGTTCTGATTCAATCGCTGGTCCTTCACATTCTATGCGAGGACTAATGCACTTCTTTCCTTCAGGATTTCTTCTCGCAGATGGGCGCGCTCTCCTGTGCTCGGCCTTTTCGTCGACCCGGAGAACGGTGGTCGATGGGCATTGTGAGGTCTCCTACTCAGCACCAGGTTTTATTAGCATGGCTCTCTGCTTCTCCCATGAACCTCTGGACTTACCGATCTCTTCGTCACCCTATGAGCTGGGTGCCTCTATACCCTGGGATGCGTCCTGTCTTGTGTCTCGAGATTGGATCTATACCGCTTCTCCGGTACCTCACTTTGGCTTCTCTCCTTCCTGGTTCTCCTCCCGCGCTTGGTTGTCTTCTCCCTCCTTTGCGCCGTCCTGGTAGTATGCGTCGAAGTTGAACAGCTCCTCCGTCGTCACCATGGGAGGGCTTCCTCGGTCGAAGCTGAATGGATTGTATTGCAGTCCCCAATCTTCTTCTCTCGGCTCACGAGGCTGCGTCTGGCGATTAAAGCTGGAAGCGAGTGTGTACCCACGGTCGGACCAGATCTCGCCAAGCAACCGATACTCGCCATCAAAGGGAACCTCGATGGTCGGAATTGACAAGGTCGACTGCACAACACCACCCCATTCGACAATAGCAAGAACGATGTCGTCTTTCTTGCCCTTTTGTGCATCACGGCGGAGCTTGGGGCGTCGATTCCACACAGCGGCGCTCACCTCGCGTATTTCGCGCGGGTTGTTGTGTCGTGGTTGTCCAAGCAGGTGGAGATCGTCGTAATGCTTCTGGCTGAACGGGGCTGTCTTCTGCATGTGCTTTTCTTGCACAATCTTGAACGCCTGCACCATCGTGTACTCGTTTGGAGGGACGAAGTGGTGTTGCAGCGCCATCGATGGTTCTTCTTCGGCCATTGTATGAAAGTGATATACTTATTCACTGGTAAGAGCGTATAGGAGTGAACGGGGACTGATAAAATGGCGAGAAGCTGCGTTCAAGACAATATTCGACACTGTAAAGTTGTGTGGTGTGTTGCGCTGGTCTACGAAACAGAATTGTGGGCCACATTTTCTTGGCATTCAGTATGTGAATGATGAAGAGAGCGCGATGGTCACATGTCATTCTGTGATCTCAGAGAACATATAAGAGCGCTGAATCGGAACTTAACAACAAGCACAATGAAGTATCACAAACATGGCCGACATCACAACCATCGAACACTTTGCCAGGTCAATCTACAACCAGCCCGAACTCCCACTACGGACAATGGCAACAACAACGACACTAGTACTCGAGACTGTGCATGGGAAAGGGCGCCTTCTACCCCTCGATCTTCACGAAAATCATCATCTCTACGGTGCGTAGAGTGTCTCAAGACGCTTATGAGAAGAGTTGATACACATTACAACAAGAAGCTAGCTAACCATCTATTTAGTCTTCCACATCTTCCTCGCATCCTTCTTCATCCCCTTCGCCAAAATTTTGGCCTCACTCTTCAATGCCTTCTTCTCCTCACGAGACCATCCACCATGTTCTTTTGCTGCTCGAACATCCTTCATAAAGGCCGTCATGCTCTGAGCAACATTGTCCAGTGAACATTTGGCGCAAGTGTCGTCGTTGGCCGCGCTGGCGAGAGCAGCGCTGAGAGTCAGCATATGTGCCCTCATGTTTGGGTTACGCATCTGCGCATCGATATGTGGAGTCGCTTGTGCTGTGCAGCATGACGTCCTTGGGAGATGTCAGCCATCAAATAATCACGACAGAGTGCAAATCATTGCACTTACGCTCTTGGCTTCTCATCGAGAGTCTCTTCGCTATGAGTGCTCAAATTTGTGTCCGACATGTATGCTGGCAATTGAGAAGTTGGCTCCATGTCAGTCGATGGGATTGCTGCTTTGGTCATATTGTTGATGGTCTCGGTGCTGCTTGTCACAATGATAAGGTTATTGATCGATGTAATGAAATAATTATACATGGATTCATCCATAGCATCCGCTTTAAAGTGGTATTTCATGGTTGCCTGGAAAGCACACTTGATCTGCCCAGTTGCATGTGAATACTGTCGCCTTCCGTGTCGGTCTTGGCTCACTCCGTCGTACGAAGCCACCGCTGTGGGTCGGCCGAGAATTTCGTCCATCCTCCGAGATTGTTGACCCGACTTCTCGCGTTCGCAAAACACCATCATCAATGATGAACATTCAACCCGACGTCGCATCATCAGGACGCGAGATCTGGCCAGCTGGAGTCTCACTCACCAGGCAGTACTATTATTTTGACACGCGCCATCAAGAGGCGACGCGGACCCGACGGCAATGTCAGAATGTGCATTCGCGTCGCGTCTATGATTAGACAAAATAACAACACAACGATCGTCAGCACACTTGCAGATTAAGCACTACAGAAGGCAGCGATGTACATGGAACGAGGAGACCAAACAGTGCCCGCGACTGATACATTTTTGCTAAAGCTTCGAGGGTGATTTGTTCCTTTTGACAATGCCCACCATTCTCCATAACCGTCCCAACCCAGATGGATTACTTTCCTGGCGCTTGACTGGCTCCGGCGCCTGTGCATTCTTTGCTGGCTCCTTCACGGCCTCATCTTCCTCTACAGCCTGGGTTTGCTCGCTGGTCAGCCTTTGGATCGCATGAGCAAGGGCGCTACCACCTCAAGCTGGACATTGCAATACTCACTTTGACTTGGCAGTGTACGTTGCGATGGCATCCATCAATGCCGGGCTCAGGCAGTCGTATGTCTCAAGTCCAAGAGACTTGAATTTCGCGCGGACAGACTCCATCTTGTTTGGGTCGAAGCCCTGCTCGATGATGCTGCTCACGAATGCCGCGAATTGAGGCTCCTGCCAGCCCGACTCTCGCGAGAGCTCGACGTGGATGAAATCCAAGCCCTTGAATGGATGTGGCTTCTCAATGCGGCCATACATGTGAACGCCGCATTCCTTGCAGGCATTTCGCTGGATCGGTGCATTGGGGTCGATTATGTGCAGCTTGCTTTTGTTGGCAGTCACCGAAAGATTGTCGACAGGAACGACGCCGACGATCGAGAACAGAGCTCCACCTGGCTTCCAGCACTTCGAGCATCCGCAGGCGTGGTTGTGTGCGACGTTGCCCTTGATTTCGACCTTGACCTGGTTTGAGGTGCAGTGGCACTCAAGTGTGCCGCCGCTGAAGTCTGGGTCGCCCTTCTTGAGGCCCTGGTTGAGGTCTGGGTGGATGTTGAGGAACGACATCGGGAAACAGAGGCTTGGTGTCGAATATGCCAGTTTGTCGAAATTTCAGAGGACACTGTCTGCTTTATATGGAATTTTGCAGAAGTGCCCTGAGACGGCATTGCACACTAATATTATGTGCTCCGGTGTCCATTGCTCTTACCAGGATTTGATGCCAACCAAGCGGGGTCAGCAGAAGTTGCATTGCGGTCCTCCGAAGAGATGGAGTAGGTACAGGGATACGATACATGCCAATGGATTACGAATGCCCCTCTCATGCTTCTCTTCGCATGATCAAGGAGGGGCTTTTCGTCGCGAGCGACATGCTCATACCGTCGAATATGGGTTGTTCGATCCCGGCTTCCCGAAGAGGCAATACCTTCCGAACCATTGCGCCTGAAACTCCCGATAAGAGCTCCACAATGCAAGAGCTCTTCACAATCCGAGCAAAGATACTGGCTATAAGACGCTTACGAAATCTTTCATTCAATGGGTGTGAATTCTGCAGAAAGGCCGCCCGGGCCTGCTATCCGGTTTGGAGAGAGCCATGGTTGGGGGTGCTGCCGATAATGTCCTGGCCGCCAAAGGACGGCAATGTCGAGTTGCAATCCACTGCGAAATTGCGCGAGAACAAAGAAAGGATCCACCCGAGTCCTTCTTCTGTCGACTGTCCCTTGCTCGTATGCTGATAGCCATAAAGGGGATGGTCTGATCGTCCAGAGTTATGCGACCTCTTCCGCACGGCCGACAGGGCTCGGGGCCGAGACTTGCGCAATCACTGTCGAAGAGCTTTCTGCTATGAAGTTGTTTACAGATGCATTGAGATGTGTTCTGAGATGGAATGGAAAGAAGTGAGGTTGCATTAGACTTGTACTGGTTGGAGCCGATCATGTCACCTTAATGGATCACCAACAACCACGGACGGATCTTACCGGGTATCTGGAAACGCGTTACTGAAAAGGGGAGTTTCGAAGTGCCGTTACGAAATCGAATCAGCTTTGCACAACGACCTGATTACACGTTCATCATTGCTTTTGGCTGATACAAAGAAACCCTTACAGCATTATCCCAGAAGCCCTCTGAGTGCAGCCTCAGACACAGCCTTCCGATCAGTCATCAATGAGGACATCAGTTAAGACCGCTGTCTTTACCCTGGAATCATTCCCTACACTACGTTGGCGTGCATCATCATGATTCCCTTCAGAACCATCTTCGAATCCAGCCCTGCAACATACTCCCCGTAACTGCTTTCATCTCCGCCAACGTCCAACTTGCCCGCTGACTCTCCGTTGTGTCAAGTTTCACATCATTCACCCCTTCCTGGCCTTCTGTCGCCAGGGATCTGAAGAATGTCACTAGCTTCAGTGCAGGGAACTGGTTCAAGTCCTGGTCACCGAGCTTCGCCAGCTGCTCAATCCATTCCGCAAATGGTGCTTTCTTCTGAACCGCTAGCGAGGTCTGCACAGCTGGAAGCAGAGCTTGCCATGGCGTTGGTCGTGGATTCACTGCATGGTACACTTGCACCTGGCCAGGCTTACGTGCTTTCGATGCGTGATGGATGAATTCAAGCACGATCTTGGCTGCGAGATCGATCGGAACCCAGTCAACGTTGTTGAAAGAGCCGAGCGATGTAGGGAGACATCCCATGTTGCGGGACGAGACAACCAGAGTCGGGAGCCATTCATTTCTTTGCCATTCGCCATCCCCGGGACTGGGGCCGGCTATCTGGCCCAATCGTGCTATTTGGCATGGTATGTTGGCCTGGGCCGCAGCAGCTGCCAAGATTCTCTCGCTGACCAGCTTCGACTGCCCGTAACCACTCTCCTTCGATGCGGCTGACCACTCTTCGATAACAACTTCCGGCACTGAGCGAACTTTGCCATCCGCAGCTCGCGGCTGTTCAAAGTCCGACACAGCACCGATGGACGAGATGAAGAATATCGCTGCACCGTACGTAGACCTTGCTGAGAAGTCCACCATCTGCCGCACACCTTGGATATGAGGCTTCTCGAAGTAACGCAGCGGCAGATTGAAGTTCACATTCCAAGCATTATGGATGATGTGAGTCGTCTTTTGGAGTAAGTCCTTGTACTGCTGCAGCTCCAAGCCCAGATAAGGCGCGCCAAGGTCACAGACGACGAAAGCGACCGGTTTGCGTGACAAGCTGGCAGAGAGTCCTTTCCTGATCAGCGAGCGGGCTTGTTCTTCCTCTGCTGTTACGCGTCGATTAAGGCAGATGATCTCGGCTACCGAGTCGTCGCGTAGCAGTGCATCAAGAATGTAGGTACCGAAAGACCCAGTTGAACCAGTCAACAGTACGACCTTGGCAGACTGATTGACAGGAAGAGGAGCTCGAGCGGTGATTGGCAAGTCTACTGTGTACTTCTCGAAGAGCTCTTGCATTTCTGCTTCTGTCTCAGTCTCTTCCGTTCCGTCACCGCAAAGATACGAGGCGAGACTGATTGGCGTCGGATGCTGGTAAACGACCTTTGGCGCAATGATTTTACTACCATTCTCGTTCGACGGGAGCATACGCTGCAGCTCCCGCACAAGCGTGGTCACACCAAGAGAATCAACTCCGGCGGAGAATATATCACCATCGATGGCGACTGTTAGACCGAATGAGTATCTCAGCACTTCTAGGATCTGCCGAGCGACTGATAACGTGTCATGTTCTCCAACAGGATGCGATTCCGTCGAGCCCGTTGAGGGTTGCGACCTGGCAATTACAGCTGCTGGGGCTGTCTTGGGACTAGCTGAGCGTGGCGAGAATGGTGATATCCGCATCTCTGATCTTGGGCTTGTGGGCGGCGGTGAGATGGACGCAGTTCTAGAGAGCGTATCGGTCGACACCTTGGAGTCCTTCCTCTTGGTAGGCGCAGCATACAGCTCCTCTAGCTCCTCTTCATACAACGTGAAGGCCGCTCTACGCTGGACAGTACCCTTCCCAGCTCTTGGAAGAGGCTTATTCGGCCGCGTAACCAGTATCATGTCTTTCATGATCCTCGAATGCGCTGGAACTTTGGCATTGACCTTTCGGACATGCGACCAGATCTCCTCGATCAGATCGTCAGGCACTGCAGCATCCGCTGGCTTGGTTGGCTCGATAAGCAAAGCCGGATGAGGCTTCTCTTGTCCAGATATCAAGGCCGCCGAGATCAGAGGGTTGCCGTTGATTGCATCCTCCATCGCTGTTGGGTTGAACTTCTCGCCCGTGGAGTATACGACAATATCATCGTTGCGACCTTTCCATTGCCAAAGCTCGGGCCGGGTTGGATGCTGGGCGAAGAGATCACCGGTACCATATTCGGTCAACTCCGGATACGTAAAGAAGGCGACCTGATAATTTTTGCAGCTTTCGTTCCGGACGAAGAATAGGTCAAATAAGTTGTCCGCCGCTGGACGCATCTCAATGCCGAGTACTGGAGAGAAATGGATGTATTGCCAATCGCGGTCGTCTGGAATCTCGCAAGGCAGAATTCCTGTTTCTGACATACCGAGGATGCTCAGGAGACCAGTGCGTCGTCTGATAGCTTCTCCGGCCTCTTCAGGTAGCGGTCCGCCTCCATAAGCGGCATATTGGACTCTTGATAACGCATCCAAAAGCTTTCGGTCGCCCGCCATCTCCGCGAGCACTGATGGGGATGCAACCGCAATGTCAACATTGACCGATCTGATAATGTCGGCAAGCATATGACCGTTGACCGGCACTGGCCCCGCAGGTGGAAAGACCAGAGTGAAGCGATTTTGAATTGCTGCCATGGTAATGTTGATTGCGGCAAGATGAAACAAGGGCAGTGCTAGAAGCACTCGTTTGCCCGGCCATTGACAGAAGTGAGCCTTTCCGTGGCCAAGATCTGGGATCTGCTTCCATTTCTCCATCGCGATGGCATTGCCGTGCTTGACCTTTACGGGCTTCGGCATTCCTGTGCTTCCAGATGTGTGCAGGCCGACTAGAGGCTCAGTCGCTATCGTTCGACTGCTCCAATGCCAGACATATGGGTCTGGAGAGAAGGACAAGAAGAAGTTGAGACTCGGAACCTCCAGGCAAGCGAGTGATTCTGCTTCGATGACATCCTGCAACTGCCCCCGAGAATTACCACCAGCCGGCAGTAATAAGATCTTGCATCCATACTTCTGGAACAAGGAACAATGTGCAGAGGTGTCGTTTCGTGGTGAAGGAAAGAACGCCAGGCGACCTGTTTTCGCTCCAGCGATCATCAATATCAGGTATCGAATGTCCGAGCCGGAGCTCACATAAGCAAAGGTCCTGGAGAGATAAAGATGCCGAAGACGCTCGTCGAGCCACCAAGCTGCTTTGTTGACCGCAACAGCAAGCTGCTTGATGGATAGAGTCTGCGGTGGGCCATTGGAGTCCTCGATCAACTCAGCAAATGGCTGATCTGGATCAACAGTGGCCAGATGGTCGATATATGCAGGTAAGGGGAGGCTTGTGACGTCTGAGGTTTTCGTTGAAGCCATGCTGCTCGTTATGATTGTCCACAATCGTGATGGCATGAAAAGCTCCAAGGAAATGATATGAGTAGGTTGTCTCCATAAGGGCGTTGCTGACACTGTTATCTTGCTCTCGAATCCTCGCGTAGAATCCCAGGATTCTCGTCCTAGTTCCGGGATTGTACTGCAACGCCGTAGGCCCGAGTAGCTCATATGCTGATCTGGAGAACCCTGACCCGACATAAGCTGCAAGGATCAACGTAGCACCAAGCATGTCACAAGCATGCGGCTGAAAGCAGAATGATGCTTCAATACGTGCTTTACATGCTCTATTGTTTTGATCCTCCTTTAACAGGATCGAATGCACAGGGCACTGCACTACTCTGCCCCAATTGCGGTCGTGTATCTCAAGGTCGTCATTATCCTCCGCTCAGACGACATCAAATTATGCTTTGGAGCTCCGCAGGGTGACCGGGATCTACGCCCTAAAACCATACCGTCCTGCTCCGATATTCGGGAGGACATGGCGACTACCACCGACTACGACTGACACATTCGAGCAATCTAACGAGGAGATACTATGTGACTCAGGCAGACTGCCTGTACGCGCAAGCAGTCCACACAGAGCGTGAATCAGAGCATTGGAGCGGCGGCTCTTATCTTGCCGCTCGAAAGGACTATGCTACATCGATACTGACGGAAATGGTCATGTTCCACGCCGGAGAGATATCATTCAACTCGCAAATGATGATTTTAATCACGAATTGGCAAGATTTGATGAAACAATGAAAACCCACGCTTCGTTGTTGCAAAGGCGAGCCCAATAATTGCAAGAAGCAATGAATAGTGTTCGTGGATCTTTTCCACATCCCCAAGGCTCGAGGCTGATTTCACCCAGCGTGTGTCGTCAGCCTCAACATGCGGGCTGCTTTGAGACCGCTGAATAGCAGCAGTATCAGTGGACGCGCCTGATTCACAATTCTTTGTTATTCTCAAAGGAATGATTGTGAGAAGTAACAAAAGATTGTTCATCTGTTCATTGTTCTGTCTTCTTTGATCTGGATTCTCTCGCATACTTAAATGCTGGAATTGACAAGCAGCTATGCTTCTCAAAAGCCCACTTGAGATCACTTACTCGAAACACGAAACCAAGAACGATAGCCATGTCTACAAACATTGGCCCTAAGAATCGCTGGCCGGTTCTCGCCAAACAAATGGATGGTTCTGACTGCATGTGTATGTGCTGCAGTGGTTTCTTCCGAATCGAAGATCTAACCGCACTAGGACCACCTACAATCAACAACCCTGTCCACCCGCTCTTTGCGAAAGCGAACTGGAATGATGTCGATTTCGACGATGCAGCTAAATCGTCCGGTCAGCTGGCAACTTTGCTCCTGGAAGCAACTCTGCCTTTCTGGTACAACTTGATGTACGGCAAGATTCGCAAAATGGATGGATTGGCTGCTGACGGATTTGAACAGTACGAACTTTACGACTACGTTGAAAGTCTCGCTCCAATTCAGCAGACGATGACTCGGGATAGGCTCAAAGAACTGTCCAAGTATCTCACCATCCATCGAAATGATAAAAGATACAACAGCACTGTTCCAGAGACACCAATCTCACGCGACGAATTCTTCCGCGGCTATCGTTCCAAGATAAACATCTCCTCGACCATGCTCGACATACTGGACGACCCTGATGATCCTGTGCAGGCATACTGGGCAGCGGCCAAAGTTGCATTTGCATTGCTGCACGAACTTGCACACGCTGTCTCACTAGCTCAACTACGCCATGTCAACCCTGATAACCATATGTTCTTCGCTGGCAGCATCATCGCCGAAGAAGGCTACGAATGGGAGAAGAGAACGTTTGGAGGGATCCTTGAAGATACGTGCCGCCCCGATCACCTCCCTCCCGGTTACTCCAGTGGTCGCTGGGCTGAGCACAGTCAGATGTACACTGTTGACGGCATCAGTAGCTCTCTAAAGTCAATCATAACCCTCGAGGACTTCCCCAATCTAAGCCTCGCCGAAAGATACGTGAAGGAAGGATCTCAGATTTCAGTTCGGGAAGGCGTGACGATGGAGCGAGTCTTCATGAGGTGGAACGTGCCGTTCTCCTACATCTATGGGCTGTTCCAGCGAGACTGGTGGCTTGGTGAGTATAAAGCGAGAGGTCCAGCGGCGCTTGGACCTACCAAGACTACAGGCTTTCGATTCCAAGCGAGCGCAGACCGGACGAGATCTGAGCAGTTCTTGCACTGGTTGGACACGGCTGTGCCTGAAGGGTATCAACTCGCCGAGAATGGACTGATCATACCACAGGGAACGACCAGGGAAGATTTTCTGGAGGATAAGCATGGTAAGTAGAGAAAGACTGGCTGCCATAGAGCTGGATTTTGAGAGAGATGTACTAGCATTGTTCACTGAAATAGAGTATTTCTGCGCATTGAGGTCCAAATTTGAACTATTTCACTTTCCCAAATGTATTACTAATTCCAATCCGAAGAGAATTCTCGAGATCCGTAAATTGAATGTGGTCATTAGGAAAGAGGGATCATGCTAATGTTTCTGCAATTTAGGACGATCTCATCAAGCCAAGCCTCTCCTGCGACCATCCCAGATGATCAGCAACATCCCAAGGCTCACCACCAAAAATACTAAAAGAATCGCAAGGAGTTGTTTCAATGATAGTATCACATCATCTCCAACCCTCTCAATATCTTTCAATGATAGTATCAGGCCATCCATAATACTATCAATATCACTGACGTTGCTCTTCTGCTTCTCATCTTGAAATTTGACTTTGCTTTCGTCGTGTGGATGTTGTTGAATGTCTGAATGGCTCTTCATGGTCAAGACTTTTTCGTTCTGGCCGTGTTGACTCTTGGCAGTCGACCCCTTGTGACCAGCCTTATCCATTGATGAAGCTTGTACAGCCTTCGTGCCTTCAGGGCTGAAGCAAAGAGGATCATGAACAGATCCCTGATCGTCGTTATCGAGTCGCATCTTCTCCATACCCTTGGCCAAAGACAAATCCTCCGTGTACTTGACAGTCGAGGTTGCGGCGGGAGTCCTCGGTATTTCTCGTTGCAGCCCATGGTATTCGGCGTATTGCCTCCATTCGCGCGTGAGCTGCTTCTTGCTGGCACCGTATGCGATCGAGATCCAACCTTGTGTTTTCATCCACTGGCTGTACAATTTCTTGGTCGCCCATGCGCTCCTAGTCCGCTCTCTTGCGAGCTGGACTTGTGCCGCTTCGTCTGCTGGCCACTCTATTGGAGGCAACAGTCGTGGGTGATATTTTGTCAGTCTCCAGCCTAGACCCTCTTGCGGGATGGTGTAGAGCCAGGAAGTCGTAGAGAACTGAACATTCTTCTTCTTTGGTGGCGTGGCTCCTGGCTTTTCTGATGATGATGTAGCCGCTGCTTTCTTCAAGCAGGACTTCATCTGTGCGGTCCGCTTGGACGACATAGCTGATTTTGCTGGAGCGGCGTCGATTAGGTTGCTGATGGTGGAACATCCAGACTGAATGCGGCACATAGGTAAGATATATACATTTCGAAACAGTCTAAAGCATGTGAATATACTATCGGTAAAATGAAATCTATCACAGGATACTAAGCTTATTCACTTCGGAGATACGCATGTGACGCCAAGAAAAGCTTTGTTGGTCGAGTGTAGCCGCATTGGGAGTTGGTAAAGTGAAGTGTCAAGCATGATTTGCTTGGCATGAGCAGCGAGCGGGTGTAGGGAAGAGTCTGGAGGAGCATCGCCAAGATGAAACATCTAGAGGCTATGCAAGCAAAGGAGTGTTGATTGCGATGCTGATCGACAACATACTCTAGATGTCTATGGCCATTTCAAGTTCAACACTGACAGACTATCCCACCCAGATATCCTGCTCTGTAATTTCGTAACGCTCTGCATACCAGCTCAACCGATTCGGTCCGTAATCAATAGCCATCAACGCCTTACTTCTTGAGAACAGTCGCTACCGCAAGTCCAATGATGCAGAACATGAACAACGCATGGAGAGCCTGCCAGAACGGCGGAACATCCCACTCCTGAAGCTTGCTTTGCAGATAGGTGGATGCGATGATGAACATCGTGTTCGTCAACATCGCATGAATGTTCGATGCTCGATGGTGGTCGTTCTTGGCATCAAGTTCGATGCCCCCGGCTCGTGTAATGGTGTTTTTCTTGCGAGCACCATCTCTACGCCGAGCATCTGCGAGCATGAGGATCTGCAATGACTCCTCGTCATTGAGCCTCATGCGCTTCTTCAGCTCAGTCACCTCCCTTTCATGCTTGACAATGAATGCACTGAATCGCTGGGTGAGTCGCTCCCTGCTCTCGCCGGCCGCGATCGCAGCTCGTGCATCCGCCGTCTTCCTCCATTTCCTGTAGAGCTTCTTCCTATACTCCATCTCCTTACTTCCGGTACGCTCTCGTGCCAGACGCACTTGCTCGGCTTCGTCCAGCGACTGTTTCAGTGGAGAAAAAAGACGTGGTCCCTTTAGAACCTTCTTGCCGTGTCCTTCGATCGGGATAGCGCGGACTCTGGCGACTGGGCAGAATCCGATGCTCCGCTTCTTAGACGGACTGGCGAACGCCCTAGATCGTCTAGATGGCGTTGCAAGCGTTCTAGTGAGGCAAGACTTCGTTGGCTGTCGCTTTGTGGGCGACATGATTGAATCCGTGGAGTCGAGTTGGTGCTGTTGTCCGAAGTAGCACAACAAGATGAGGTCTGCGAGGAGAAGGAGATATTTAAGCTGAAAGTGACAGCCTGGGGGAGGTGACATGATTCTTCTTGCCAGTGAATGTAAGACCAAATTCACTGGACGAAATCATCAAAATGATGGTTCACCCGTTAGCTGCCTGCATGAGGCATACAAAGCTTTGTTGATTGCGCTGTGCATCATCAGTATGTCTAGTCCTTGGTATAGGAATGAGTGGATGTTTCGGCCAGGATGATGTCGGCAATCTTGACAGGCTGGGATATAGTGGTCTCATGATTGTGTATAGACTTTTGATGCGCTCTTCAATGCTTCGAGAACTAATTGTTCAGACGGTATACTGAATCGCGTATCGGTGAACACGCCATGGGAATGCAATATCAAAGGTCTGTTATGAGGCTGTCAGTGATACTTATGAGAAACTGCTAGCAGGTGTTTGCTATTCCGGCAAGGTAAGTTTCATGTGACACCACGACTGAGACAGCTCCAACAGCCGAGATTCAAGTAGAGCGGTTTCGTCATGATCCCAAATTTGCCTTTACTGATGACTGACCACGGCCCTCGATCTTGTTCCCGTTGTCCGCTCGGCGAGGTCCCAGGTCCGAGAGGTGCAGACAAGGAAATTACTCCCAATCCCTAGCCGGGGCGGAAGTCGTCAATCTCTGGGCTTCATCTTCTCGGTTTATAGAGCGATTAAGTCTTCCCTAGCACTGAAAGTGAGTTTCTATGCTCCACTTTTCAATCTGCTTCGTCTCTTGCAAGATTCTGATCGCCGCTGTATGCGAGGTAGAAGGCCTAGTGTCCGCAATTTCGATGAGTGCTTTATTCGCCTTGGCGTTAAAGGTGACAGTAAGACAACTATTACTGGCATCAGGCGTCGGTTCCATCTCCTCTCTCTTTTCCCTTTACTACAAGAGTATGTCAGCATAGTCCAGAGGTGCTTCGTGTGCGTGTGCATTGTCCATGAAAGAGAAGTCGCGTGCTGATCCCGAGAGACTCCCACTTGCCAAGTCTTGCATTCAACACCAACTCAACATATGCTTCCATGTCTCCCGACCCGTAGTCTCATACATGTGTCGTCAATCGGAAAATAGATCGCAGGGTTAAATGTTTTCCCAGTCCCTGCTTGCTCCATCGCTTGATCCTTCAGTTTGCCATGATATGCTGTGATTCTGCCTAAGCCTTCGTCATCCCGCGTTGTATTGCCGTCTGTGGTGTCTGCCGTGTTGGTGTTCCGAGGGATAAAACCGTGTCCTATGTCATCAAGCCGCATCTTCTGGCTGTTTCGCCGGGGAAGAAATCCACCGTTGTTCCTTTTCTCGTGTATTACATCCTCCATCTTGACAAGTGACACTGCAATGGACTCTCAAGGACCGGGGACCGAAAGGCTCTGTCGCGTTTCCGCCCGGTCAGACAGGCCTTTTGCTTATCCGTCCGACTTTACGGCCATTGCGGTTTCGCGAGCATTTACACCTTCGTGAAGTGGTTTATGTTACGTAGAGGGGGGTGCGGATATCTTTGTGATGGTCAGCAAGTCACTCACAGATTGAATTGACCTGTTCTGATACATTGTCGTGGAGCGAGGCAAAAGATTGACCATGCAGCGTTTCGGCGTTGCGGCGTTTGCAATTGCCCTCGTGAGTACAATGCCAGTACTACAACTGTGGCAAGTGGTTCGTATGCTAAGGAGAAGGAAGCGAATATCTTTGTGTCCGTTAGCAAGTCATTCGAGAAGGTCCATGACCCTGCTGTGGTGTATTCAATCTGAGCGATGCAAAAAGAATTGGTGTTCTGTGCGCTTTCAAGCTCCGCGTTGATCTTGGTTGGCTTTCCCTCGCTGCTTCAATACCAGAACCACACCCATGAATACCGTTGGAATCAGTTCGGCGAAGGTTTAGAATAATCTTGTGATCGTCGGCCATTCGTTTGAAAACTGGGTTTGAGTCGTAGTGGTGCAGTATCATCAAGCGAGGCAAAAAGATTTGATGCTGGTGTGTGACTTTCCAACTCCGCGCTGATTTGAACTGGTTGACTTTCCCTCGCTGCATCAATGCCACAACCACACACGCACAAGTTGTTCAAAAACATTCGGCTGAGGCTAAGATAATCTTGCTGACCATTGGCCGATTATTCAAAAATTTGTATCGAGTCGTGGTGGTGTTGTATCAACAAGCGAGGCAAAAAGATGAGCAGCTTTCCAGCTCCGCACTAGTTGGAATTGATTCCCCATCAGAGAATCGAACAGTCCAATTGAATCTTTTCCATCTTCTCAACTTCTACAATGATTCCAAAAGGCTGTAGCACATTCCACAATCAACAAGTCATAGTACGAAGCAAAAAGAATGGCCAATTTCGCAAGCAATGGCTGGAATGCCAGCATGATGGTACAGCAAATAGGCAAAAAAAAGTAATGCATTGTATGTGTTCCATTCTATAGTACTGTTAGCGTTTGGCAATGGCTCTCCGGGCGCAATGGGGATCCCCGGTGGCATGGCTAATGGCAATGGCTTTCCGGGCGCAGGTTCCCCGGTGGCAGTGGCAGTGGCAGTGGCAATGGCAATGGCAATGGCATCCAGATCCAGTTGGCGAAGGCGCTAGCGAACTCGGACATTGTACCTGTGCTGTGTCGTGAGTGGTTAGCACATCGGCGAGAAGATAGTCGGCGTATATAGTAGTAAGGGGCCTTGCCTCGGGCACATAGATATTGTGCTAGACACCACATTTGTTCCTGATAATCACATGCAAGCCTGCAGGATAGTCACCTCAGGCTCCGCTGTGAGTTTGGTAGTATTCCATCCATGCAATGTTGAGCAATTGGCGATGTTGTGTTTGGCGTGCTGATGCTGGTGCCACCGCTTGAACTTCACCACGAGCTTAGGAGGTGTCATAAGGCCGCAGAGCATGACTACACGTATGTCCTGTATCCTACGAGAGCCATCTTCACTGATTGCATCCGCCAGGAGCGTGACCGTAGCACTGTATCACGACGAGAGCGCCGTAACGACGGCAGAACGGGCAGATCAAACGCGCTCTTGGTCAACGGAGGCATAGAAACGGACCTCCGGCAATGCGACGGCGAACGATGGCGACCAGTGAATCCAGTCCACGACGGCAGCCCTGGCGCGTACAACACCTGTGGGAGGAGGCAACGGCAGCACCATGGAACACATCGAGTCCAGCAGTATCATCACGGACAGGCGAGCGAGCGCAGAGAACAGCCAGACTGTTCTCATGGCCACCCATCGGCGGACAACCATGAGAGGCACATCCATGACAAGCACACCCAGCCCACAACGACGGATGTTGCGATACCACACTGACGAGAGCAGGAACAGGAACAGCGGCGGCAGAAACGCCATGATGGCGAGCATCATATCAATGGGTGAGCGACTCCAAACGGCGTGTCTGCATTCGTGGCTCTTCAGTGCGCAGTGACAATGGCGAGTACCGCACAGTTGCGATGACAACCCTGGTGGAAGTACCATTGACTAAACCAGGTGACAAAACCGCCATTGGACTCCAAGATTCAGCAATAGAGCGGCCTCTTAAGCGGACGAACGGAGGTGAAGCATGTCTGTCTGGCTCCTACGAGAGTCCAAGAGCATAGTATGCAACGACAGCAGCCTTAATGGGCGCGAACTGACCGGGACAGGTGATAGCAGCACCACCGATCTCGTCCAACCCGACCGTGAAGCATCGGCTTCGACAGACAAGCGACATCAGACGACATCCAGCCCACTCTCCGCCTGACAACGGTTCCGAGCATCCATGAAGGGCCATCGTGGCAGAGCCAGTATAGACTTTCATCGATCGGCACGAATATCATCAATGCCACCCACTACTGTCCACGAGGCGCCCATTGAACATCGTGTCCTTGCCAGAAGCCAGCCGATACCTTGCGACGAGACAATGAGACTGTAAAGCCTCCAATGCAACGACAGGATGGCGGAATCAGCAGTGTTCGGTTGCGACAGGAGCACGGGTTGATACAGGCAGTGGCAAATCGCGAAGCCGACGGCACATCTCGGTGAATCATGAATGTCTGAGCAGACTGAAAGAGCTAGTCGCTACGAGTGTCGAACAAAGCTGGTGCTTGAGGAGAGAAAGTCCACACCAAGACATACGGGACTCTTTGCTGTTGCGATTGAAAGAGGCAGAGCGATGATTCGAGAATGATGGTAAAACCAAAAGTGCATGCTGCGAGCCTCCAGAGATTACTAGCGCCTGAATTGAGCGACGAAAGCAAACTTCTGGTGATATAATGTCTCCGCTGTTGTTGCCACGAGTTGGCGCAAGAAAAGCGACACCGACGCAGGCACAATGTGGACTATACGGCAATTGCACCAGAACAGTCCTGAACTCGAGACAGAGTGCCGTCTTTGTGGAAGGAGTTGGTATGACATCGTGGAGGAGTGGGCCAAGGACGAAGGGCTGTACAACGCGGAAGAAGAGGCAGATCTCAAGGAGCTGCAGTTCCAGTTGCGGTCAGCGATACGCCGTCAAAGTTTCGAGGAGTACAAGAAATTGTTCCGGCGGTATCGAAATGCACATCTGCACCGCTGCATGGGAATGAATGGGCAGGAGCAAACAGCACCTCGCCAAAATCTTCATGATCATGACGAGGACGTCGGTCTTCCGGATCGACTCAACAATGCCCGTGGTAGGTTTGGTACCGCAGTCCAAGATGATACCAACGCCGATCCTGACCTCGAAGGAGAGCAACAGACCAGTGGCCAGAGAACCAAGGGCAAAACCACCAAGAGGCGCAAGCCAAACGACAAGGCAGCATCGACTTCGCCCGAAGAACGCAAGCGAGCCAGAACATCGACAAACGATGGCACAACAGTCGACCAGGCAATTAGCATATCCGATGACGAAGGTTCTCCCAGTCAATCCGTACGAAATGTGCCCAGTGCAAGACAAGTCGGCTTTCCCGGCGCGCCAGTTTTGCCGAACCGCCATGAGGGCTCAGAAGATCGAACAGCAAGGAGCGGAGATAGACAAATGGATGCTGGCCGAGCGTCCAATACCACGCTGCCACCAATAGACTGGCGCACGGCGTTCGGAGGTGTGGGCAATGGCCAAGGGCCGGGAAATGCGCATCTGTACTATGCCACTCCAAATGTACCGCCACCGTCACCTTTGCCAGAACGACGTCCTCCGATGGCACGTCAGCTGTGGCTTGAGATTGTTTGGGATGGTTGGGATCCTCCATCCCATCTACCTCCCGAGCTTTATGGTCTGCCTTCGGACTTTGTGGTTCATGTCCGTAGATGGAGGCAGCTAAACCTCCGGAGACAACCACCTTCAGGACACGTCCTTCAACTCACTCCACAACAAGCACCAAATGGAACGTTCATTTCTTCAACGCACCGAGGTCAAACTTTCAGACCTGTGCAGCAGCGAACACATCCACCGGAGCATGTGTACACAGGTCAAGCCCCTCCTAATGCCGCCCATGGGCCTGCGAGTGCTTCTGCCGGTCGAACGAATGGAGGCGAGACTATCGGACTTGGGCATCAGCAATCATCTCCCCCACAGCAGATGTATTTGGGTTCCTCGAACGCGTCCAGGCCTTCGCACAATCTGGCTGTTCCGACCATTGCGGGTCCAAACCGCAACGCTGCCCAGAATGCTCACGCTCGACCGAAGACCGTGGGCGTTCAACATCCCCATTCCGAAAGATGGCTGAAACACAATAAGAAGCAGATAGAACGCCTGGCGAGTCTTCCAACTCCGCCTTCTACCAGTCCTAGTTCAGCACCGGCGCTGGGGGGCCCAGCACCAGCAGCTCCGACACAAGCTCTCCAGAGCACTGTCACACCACAACCTTCAAATGCAACTGTAGCGTCTACCGCCGCCCAAATAAATGTACCGGCTGCTGCGACTTCGACTCCAGTGGTTGCTGCAGTACCTGCTCCGGCTTCTGCGAGTGCTCCGGCTACTACTCAGGTTGTTGCACCAGCGACAGTCGCTCTAGTCGGCGCTCCTCCGCCGGACCCAGCACAGCATATCCTTACGCCACCTGAAGTGCGTGATCTATGGGATGAGCATGGATCACGTATCCCAATCGGAGCAAACGAGGCACTTCCGCAAGGAGTGATCAACTTAGATCTAGGCGATGTTCTTGAAATGCGTCGACACATGGCGGCCGGTGAAAACATACCCAGCTATGTTGGAACACAACCTATTCCGGCTGGCATAAGAGACATTGTGGACCGCATCCGAGATATGAACCGGGTTACTCCCCGAGCAACTGCCAGGCGGACAGCGCGACAAGATGAAAGCTATGAAGAATTCGGCAATAGGAATGGCTTTTTGTCGAATTGGGACAACAATCGCCAGGAGTTGTTCAACTTCTTCGGAGACTACCGTCTGTTCAACCATAGAGAGTGGATGGAATTGATCACGGACAGAAAAGGCGGACGGCACTATCCGCGTCCGGACGACATTCCGGTGAATGTTCCTTCTCATAGAGAGGAATGGATACCGAAGGGCGTGCGACCGAAGAAGAAGCCACCTCGAAAGGGCACCAAGAAGCCGAGCAGGAGAAAGAAGACCCCTCCGAGGGAGAATCGTCCAGCAGAACCCACGAATGACTCCGAGCGTCAGTTACTCGCTCCTAGACAGACGACCTCCGTCTCTGGGCGTCGTTCTGATCAAGAACTTGCAGCAGCATTCATCCAGAGTAGACACGAGAGTCTCCGGCAGGAGAGGTCAGGACAACGACTGCGATCGCCATCTCCGGTGCGATCCTCATCTCCTCCGACGATGCAAGAAGATTTTCGACGACTCGATTATCAACGTCGTCGTCAAGCTACACCACCAGATCAAGAATTCGACAGATTTGGGCAATCGCAATTTGGAACAGGCTCAGGAAGAGACGTGAGCGAGCGAGGTACAGGGCAATTGCAGCTGGGAGGATTCGGTCCAGCTCCGTACAGGGAGTCTGCCGTTCAGAATCAAGGCATTTCAAACTGGAGGATGACCGAAGAAGAAACCACGCAGCACGCGATAGAGCGGTCTCTGCAGGAGCGGCCGCCACAGCATACTTATGCTCCTCCTGCCCCGAACATGTTGACTCCTTCGCAAGTCGAGCAGAATAATTCTCCACCTTCAGGTGAAATGTCTTCGGGTTCTGAACATGGGTTCGGCACTTCACTGGGCCGCATGTATCGGTCCCATCTAAGTCCCGGTTCGGGGCGACCTCCCCGTCAATGGCAGCGTCCCCGTCCAGGAGGAAATTTTCATCGTTCAGGAGGTCCAGTTCTTAGCGAGGACGATGAGGAGGTCGATGAGGAGGACGACGAGTAACGGGCGACTTGTGTTGAATCGCGTAGTATGCAGCCAATGTGAATAGAGACGTATGTCAAAGCGCGTGACGCCAGATAGCAGGCAGTGATTCCATGACAGAAATGGTCGCCGATAGGTCTTCTCGTGCAATAACATCGCTAGAGTTTCGCCTGATTTTTGGACCAAGTAGTTCTAGATTTCTCATTTCTCAATGTCACCATCAGATATTTCCAAAGCCCGTGATTGTGAGTGTGAGAAAATCTTTCAAATTACCAGCCAAGATAGATGCAGGCCATTTCATTAGACTGATTTCGGCTGGGCGTTGGGGATGGTCATTTCTACAGGTGGTCCCTGTCTGATCCAGCCTTGTATGCTGAAGAGAGATCATGGCTAATGTATAGGGAAGGCCGGAAGTAGCTCGTGTATCCTAGAAAGTGCAGTTTTGTGTTGTAACACACCCAGAATCAGATTCCAGCGTGAGGCCAAGCACTTGTGACGTTTTTTATGGCTTGTAGCAATTTTGGACTCTCCGCTGGGTCACGAGACTCTCTGATTCGCGACAAGGTGATTTCCAATGTCAAGTTCCCTGCCTTGTGACCGCCATAGGTCAAATAATAGTTGTTTTGAACATGGGAGATAGGCCAGAATTGCCACGATCAGGCAGGTGGATTTCCTGTTCTCCGACTGAGAGCCAGCTCGCGATTTCCGTCCAGCTCAACGGCGCAGGAAGCTTTGATGAGGGAAATTCATGTTGCGAAAGGCCAGAACTTTACACTTTGCAATCGTGACCGAACCAAGGCAAGTACAATCCTCTCTGAGGAAGTTGAGATTCAGGAGAGACAGGATGAAGTGTGAGAAGACTTGGCTCTGCCTTTCACACCATGCCTCTTTCGTCGTCTGGTGGAGCCGGTATCGACTTCCGATACATCCTCGTACCTAAACACCACCACCACCGCACGACAACTTCAGCATTTGGAGTGCCAATGCTCGCGCTGCTCAGAGAACATCAGCGCGGCGAAGAACTTGATCAGGCCAAGATCTCATCGCCGCAGCTCCTCCGAACACGATTTTCAACGCGTCAATTCGACCATACCTTGCCACGGATACGCGGCCAACGAGACCGGCAAGAGATGGACATTATAGACGGCAATCAAGCCAGCCGGGCCGCAGTATGCATAGCATTGCACTGAGCGAGGTCAGGCATTCGCGTTTCGGACGCGGAACACCGTTGCTGTACAATTGCGTCCATTCTGGGCGCTGCTAGACCATCGTGTCACTTCGCTGCTCGCTAAGAAGACATGTATAGCGCTTTGCGGTAGCTGTGAACCCGCAGCCCGAATTTCGATGCCGGAGATCTATCTCAGCAGAGCTCCGCATTTGCTCTGCTTCTTTGTCCTTGGTGGAGTCGTGGCAAGACGGGCTTCTGCAATCACCATCTCTAGGACAAGGATGACGGACATGCCATGCTCGACGCAGCAAACAAGGTAGGTCTCCTTCCGCGTCCCGATTTGATGCAGCATCATCTCCTTCCTCCAACAAGCGTATATCATTTCCCCTGAGTGAGTGTATACCACCAACACAAGTCTACCGGGGACTTGCGACGCCTATATGCAATCATGCGCCACAGAATACCCAACAACCGCAATGCTGCTACCATTCTGCAGCCTATTGGATCCATGAGTCCAGTTCCGATTCCGGTTCGAGATCCAGCTCCGGATTTGGCCGGTACAGTCCAGTCCAGTCCAGCTCCTATGGTTTCCAGGACCAAAGAGGCGAATTCTCTGCCTGTATATACGACCTCTGAGTGAAGGAAGAATGCGTTACTTAGTGCGTACGCATACCTCATGCATCTGCGATGACTCCATCATGGGTCATGTCTGCGAAGAGGATCCACGCATCCAGTATACTCGATAAAGATGAGAGTTAGTCAACACTCCTTTGCTCAATTGCAACATCCAGTTGAGTATCCATCCTCCATCCTCCAGCACCCGGCAATGTCGTATTCGGCTCCATATCATCCAGCTGCTCGATATACGACGCCTTATATGCTAGGTGCACTTCATGAGCTCCTTCGACATCGTTTTCTCAACATGGAGTCTCTCCGCATTCGTGCCATCTGCCTTTTTGCACTCATCGTCAGGCCCTCGCTTGCCGGCTATGCTTATTCCAGCCGCAAGTGGAGCTCTCACAGACACTTCCCACTTCGTCCAAGCTTCCGGCATGGAAACACAGGCCCATCCGTTCAGCCTAGCTGGTACTCGGGGTGTCTCCAGACGGCTCGACACCGATGCGTTCAGCACAGTTGCAGAAGCCGAGAAGTTCATTGAGGCGTCCCAGCGAACACTCAAGCCACGTGTGACAGACGACGTCGAAATGATCTCCAACTGGAAAGCGTTCTTCAGGAACGAGCTGGGTGCCGCGTTCAGTAGCAGGCCTCTCTTCGCCAAACCCCAAGCTGATCACAAGCGAGACGACCAGCTTAACGTCTTACCTGTCGAAAAATTGGAAGACCAGCGAGACGCCTGTGGTTTCTATGCATCAGCAATGGACCGTCATGGCCCTCGGCCCTGGATCTCCGAGCGCCACCACGACCTTGCCATCAGACTTGCAGGGTGATGAACCGTGTCTGGTCAGCACCAATATCCAGGCCCATGTCCAATTCTCCCGAGCTCCACCGATATATGCTCCTGATTACCCTTCTCTTCGCCTTTTGTGGTGGCCAACGATTTTTTGCAGCTTATGATAGTCGATGGCTACTTTCAACAGCCAGAGTGTTCTGCGATCGGAGCACATGCTTGACCTTGCCTTGGGTAAGCAGACTCCCAGCTTCGCCTGGCTGGTGGATGATTCAGTGCATATTTGCTGGGTCAGTAGATGACGTGGTGGTCGGGTGTCCGAGTCGACTTTGTCGAGGCTTGCTATGTTTGGTGGCTTTGATCGTGCTAGCCGTCGTATGGTGAATAGGGCGCGCACATCGCGAACGTGGCATCCTGGCTGGATATGTGGATTGTCCAATGAAGGCACCAGGCCTCGGTGGTGATCGGACGCCGCTTCTGGATCGGTCAATATACGGCAAATTGCCGCTTGTCGAGGATCGTCCTCTTCTCGCCAATCTGCAACGATTCTTTGTCCTCTGGCATCTGGCAGGTATCTCCAGATCTGTGCCTCCATTGTCGTAAAGCGGAAACTCATTTCGTGCCCGAGCCGAGAACAAAGAGCTGCCACAAAAGCAGGAACAAGATCGGGGGCGGAATTCTTGCTTTAGGGCAGGCGTGCCAGGAGAGACCTGCTCGATCTGCATTCTCGTCAAGCGGCCAAGGACGGTTTTTGTACGGCTGATCAGCGAGTGGTAATATGCGTCGGAGCCGTTGTTCCACGCCAAGTCGTCCGCCTCGATTTACTGCAGAGCGGAAGGAGAATTAACCATGAACTGTCGCTGTCGCTGCAGCCGGCGTGCTGCAAGATCGAAAATGCACCAGCGAGTGCAGCAATACAGAATGCGGCAAGCAGAGTGTGCAGAATCGGCAAGCTGCTGAGAAGTACCGCGAAATCTTGGCTGGCAATGTCGAAATAGCAGCCACACCAGATCATAACAATACAACATTGCAAGAAGACTCCTGATCATACTGTGGACGCATCTCAATCTACGGTGTACCAGAATGAAGCCAGCTGGGCCTGAAGATAATCCAGCCTCGGATCGCTGCAAGCATATATGGGAGTCCTGGATCGCCGTAATGCAGGCACTCAATTGTGCAAGCTCTACCACCTCAGATCAACGAAAGGCGAGGACAGCACACCTCCAGGACAGTCGACGAAAGCTTCTTGGGAACTCTACTCCTTCAAACGTGGATTCTGCGCTACTCTATACTTTGCCATGGACTGCATAGAGCAGCAGGTGGGGAGGCACTGTAGGACGCAACTGGAAGAGCAAGTGTATCGGCTTCAGAGCGATGACGGGAAATGAGATGTGTTGGGGCAGCAGGCAGAGCTGCTTGAGAGCGGAAAGTCTTGGCACGGCGGGAAGGTCACTGGCGCCAACCGGTCGCGCTGGCGACGGCGAGGTGAGCTTTACGCGAACTTTAAGGACTTCCTGCACCACAAGAGCCCTGCTGTCAACAAGAATTACCTGAGGTACATCTCGCAGTTGACTTGAAGCTCTTCTCTGAACAACACGCTTCAGTAGTAAAGCTTGCTGGCCACCTACCCTGTGCAGCATCCATCGACCTGTCGCGCACCGCGTTCTAATACCGCACACGCTAAAAACCCCGTCTGCTAGGTAAGTCGCCAGGATCACGAGCCACTACGCCGCAACGATCGGACTTGTTGCCCTGTGGACACATGCTTACCACGATTGTCAGACTCAACAAGCCGCATTCATCATGGCGGGTGGTGGAGTCCCGCGCGTCGGTGGTCTCTTCGGCGACCTGCCAGACGATGGACGCGACTCACCACCAGACGAGGGATACGGTGAGCCTGTGGAAGCACCGTTCCCGCCAACTCATGTCTTCCGCTCGTCGGCGCCAGGGGTCAGGTACTATCAAACGACCATCACGGAGCCGGGGTTCGCACCTTCGATGCAGACGGCTATGCCCGGTCAAGACGCTACACTTTGGCAGACGCCATCTGCCGATGATGGCCACTCAGATGAGCGCCAAGTTCGCCTCCCACACCTGGCACCAGAAATAGTTGCAGCACCAAAGATATCTGGTCTTCAGACACAAGCCGTCATGTTCAACTCCGCCGCGGAAGCTGAGGCCTTCCTCCCCAGGCGAACACCGAACTTGACGGTTGTGGACGACGTTAACCTTGTCTCCGACAACAAGGCCCATTTTATCAAACAAATCGTAACAGCATTCAGTAGTAGGCCTCTGTATGCAGAAGACCTGGCTGCTCGAACGAAGGACGATCAAGTCAGCATCGATTTCATCAAACAGTTTGAGGAGCTTCTCAACACGCTCGGTGACGTTCCGTACCAGCGAAAGACGATCATGGCCCTTGCCACCATGATTGTCGAGCAGGTCATCGTCTTGCACACCGAAGGCGACACTCTCTTCCAGCTTCCGTCGCGCATCGCGGGCAAGGACAACTCCTTTACCGCCTGCAAGCGAGTTGAAGCTTGCATAGATGCAATTTTCCGATGCAAAGGCATCTGCATCGATCTGGTGAAGGGGCGAAAGGAGGCCATCATCCGGTTCGTCGCTACACCAGGCCATCTGGAAAAGCGCAAGTACGCCAATAAACAAAGCAACGCAAGTCGCGGCACGCGACACGCCCAGGATCATGAAGCTGCCGAGAAGTGGCGTAAGCTTCCGGCTACCAACACCGATGTGGTAGTCTCACCAGACGACGAAAACCACGGCATTGGTCCTGAGCAACATGTGGGCGGATCTCTAGCTGTGGACGATCAAAACGAGACTGCTACGAACAACCGAGATCTGCCCTCGGCCGCCATTTTCAAACGCAAAGGCCGTCAACCACGCCCGCGATCCATGACTCAATCCGCAGCTAGCGACGCTGGATTGGGTGCTGAGAGTACAAAATCGCGCAAGCGCTCCTACCAGACGTCAAAAGGTAGCGAGAACAATGGATTCCATTCATGGAACTCGAGAAAGGCCCCTAAGCAAGTTGGTTCCCTCAATCACGGATACTACAGCACAGAATACTCTGGGAACCAGCAGGCGGAGCAGCAGATGGGTGCTCAAGCCTTCAACTGGTCCGCCTATCCACCTGGAATGGACATGCCTCAGTTCGGAGCGACTGGTCCATGGCAAGCAGGCTCTACTTTATTCACTCCACGCGACTACTACACCACTGAAGGTGCGGTCGCAGGTGATCGACAAGCAACCGCTCAAGATCCTGTCTATCCAAGCTTTTCTGGTTTACAAGATATGCCAAGACCAGGAGCTGGCCTGCAGTTTGGACCGACTGGTCCATGGCAATCAGGTCCTGGTGCGTTCACCCCAGGCAGCTACTATACCGCTGAAGGTGCAGTCGCAAGTGAGCCACAAGCAAGCGCACAAAGTTCTGTCGACCCCAATGTCTCTGGTCCACAAGACCTGCCAGCACCCGGGACCGGCCCGTTCTCTGGTGCGGCGGTTGAGAATGTGGCAGGACACGAGAGATCTTTCCTTGAGCCAGACAATCTGGACCTTTCCGATCTCAACGAGGCCTCGCAGAGGCTTCTGACGGCATGCAATTCTCAATTCCTGACCGTGGAGGGCGAATGGGTTGATGCAAGCATGATTCCACAATAATCGCTTGCACCTCAGCAAGGACATTGGAATGGACGATGCTATGAATCAACCAAGGCTTTGCAGCTCACGAAACTCGACGAACGACTTGGCATTTGCATTTCTACTTCGCTACACGACCGACCTATTGGCTTGCGTTTTGATCGCGATGATGCGATCACGTTTTCTTTTACTTCTTTTTGGAGCTCTAGCTGGTGCGGAGATCGAGATCGGAGTTTGTGTTTTGATGATACCCTCGCCTACAACGACATCGCTTTTACAAGCGCGGCACTGCATGGATTGGAGTTTTTGTTTCTGATGATACCCTCGACTACAACGGCATTGATTTTGCAAGCGCAGCATTGCATGGATTGGAGATTTGTTGTTTATGATACCCACCAAAGGCATTGATTTTACGAGCGTGGCATGGCATGGACAAAGAGAGTTTGACATAGACAAAGAGCGCATGGGACCTGATACAGGTAAAGAAGCATGCTATGGAACGCAAAGCATAGAATTGACATGACGAGCATGAGACTGCTATGAGAAGCGGTATGTGAATGAAGGAGCATTGCATAGATACAATGAGCATGAAATTGTGGCGATCAAAATACGCAGTTCTCTTCCACTATGGCAGAAGAGATGTGGCCAAGTATCAACGCCGCCGGCATGGCCGACTACTTCATCCTTTCGAATGTTTTCGGGGTGGATAGATGATGCACAAGGGACGAATGCTCTAAGTGCAGACGAATGATTCCCTACTGTGAGTGTAGTTGTTGCCTCACTTTTGCGTGTGGACATTCCCAATCGACATAATCGCCATCCTGCATCTGTTGAAAGAACCTACACATCTAGAAGTCATTCACTCAGCAATACACCATGACTAATTTGTTGCACCTGCTTGTTATGTCTGGGGTCAAGTATACGGCCTGGACGTAGCTCACGACAAGACTCGGAAACGCAGTACATTAGTATGGCCAAATCATCACATTAGAGAGGGATGATGCTATACGTAGTTCTTAAACACTACTTGTGCTCTCCCAGGGCGGCAATTGAGGAGCAGGTACCATTCCACAAGCCGTTGCTGAATGCAGTCTTCATCTTCAGCTTCCCATTACAAAGCATGTATCATTCATCGCTTCCACAAACATCCTAAACAAGTCTTCTTTCCGAAATCAGGAGAGCTGGTGGATCAGTCCATCCCCGTCAACGCTTGCAATATACCAAAACTTTCGAAGTCCGCAGGTATTCAGATGTCGCCTGGTGGTCCGACCATGTAATCAGTCCAGAACGCCTCACCAGGCTTTCTCTTCCCATCCTCCCCAAGGCGACTCAAGAAGTACCATTCTCCTTCTTGCGCCATCACCATCTGTGCTCTGCTCAGATCTTTCCACAGATCGCCGATAGGCAAGGCACTCACAAGTGCCCAAGCCTTGCCGCCAGCGTAGTTTGTATATTCGTGGGCGATTTGCTCAGTGATGAGTCGTGCCAGCTTTGACTCGGGTGGACATGCTGCTAGAATCTGTGCCAAGTCTTCCGGTGTCTGATCCACGAGACCTACATCGGTTTCGGTGTAGTTGATCAGCGCCTTCATAGCCTCGTCTTGGAAGGCCTTGATGTCGTACTTGTCTCCCAGGGCCCAACATTTGGTAGCTAATAGGTATGGAATTGGGGCGATGTATTGCAGAGGGAATTCATGCTTCATGATCCAATAGATCAGGACTTCCCAAGCCTTGCAATCATCTTCCGGGAAGCTGATCTTGCCTGCCTCGCCTTCGATGAAGGTGTTACGCTTGAGAGCCGCAGTGAACCACTCTGATGTTGACTCGAGGGCCTTCTGCTGCAATTGAACTGTGAAGCCGCCGCTCTCAGTACCAGCACCGACAGTGATGTTGATGAGTCGGTCGGTTTGTAGTGATCTGATACCGTATTAGCGGACTGTCCACCTTCCGAGTCGGGTTTGAAACACTTACCTGACCACATCTCCGATCTGCTGTTCGACTGCGTCCATAGGGCCGTACTCCCATTTCATCGGATGTAGCTTGGTCATGGCGGTGCTAGGTGATAGGAGGAGCTGCGGAGCGTAAGTTTTGATGCTCGAGGGCTGATATGTGCAGCTTTGGCGGCCAGCGTTTACGGCAATCACGCGATGTAGTGGCGCAGACAAGTCGAGGTAGTCGCGAGGAACTTGTATCAACTGCGATGTAGTGGTGCAGATGTGTAGACAAGTCGAGGCAGTGGCAAGGAATGAAGTTGTTGTCAGGTTTGGGATTAGACTAAGGCGGTCGCTTCGCGGATTTGCCGCCTCCCGCTTTCACATGCTTTTCCAGGGCCCATTCACGCGAAACCTCATTCAATTGCATTGCTGCATTCGCAATCAACTGGTCATGAAGATTCAGCGCCAGGCAGCATCGTGCTTGATATACTTGAACACGTCGAGATTATATCGTCCATCAGCACCAACAGGGAGGCGGAGCGAGTCGTCGAGAGCTTGTACTCAGAATTTGCTTGAAGCTTGAGGGACGTAGGATGTTGCCTCGTATTATGCCACTCTGTTTGCTGGTGAAGTGTACTGATGCATTGTATCACAATCCCAAAGCGAGCATGTTGTGCAGGACAATGAGTTCAAATCAGATTTGTCTGACTGGCACTGGACTGTCTCGTGCTTCGTTCCATCTACTGCCTCTGGTATGTGACCCTGATAGTCTTCTCCCCAAGCTCATGCCCATTCATCGCCTCCTTCGCAGTGGAACCAGTAGCCTCATCCTCGTACTCTGCGAATGCCAGACCCTTTCGACCTGGCACAACACGCACTTCCTTGAAACCAGGAAATCTGGAGAAGAGAGCCGAAAGCTCGTCTTTGCCGAACTCGTCTGGGAACTCGCGCAGAACCAAAGTCTTGTTCGGAGGAAGGTAGTCGTCCGCGATACCTCCAGCGTTCGAAGGCTTGGTGTTGGACTTGGCAGGACGTTCTACGAGGTTGGCGGCATCGGCAGGGCGTTTGGCGGGTTTCGCTGCGGCTTCGGCGGCTTCGATGGCTTTCTTGCGTTCTGTAGACCCATACCGGTCAGAATATACGCTCCGAATTCTAACTGTGCTGTATGGCACTTACCCTTCTCCGCCAGCCTAGTCTGCTTCCACTTCTCGAGCGCATCATCACCGTCGTCCTTCTTGATGGTCGCATCTGATCTCGTCTTCGCGAAGGCAATCTCAGCTGGCTGATCGAAAAGATCAAAGCCCTGCAGCGCTTCCATGGCCAGCTCGGCCTCTTCTGTGGACTCAAACACTACGAAAGCCTGGCCCTTGGCCTTGAGATTCTTCTTGGCGACGACATCGATGATGGTGCCGAATTCGCCAAAGTACTCGTTGATTTCGGCGATGAGCTTGGGAATCGGTATCTTCTCGTTGATGTTGCGGACCTGATCAGTCAGTACTTGGACGCGGGAGTAAGTGACATGGCTCGTACGTAGAGGCTACGCGGTAGTTAGTATGCGATCCGGATATTTGCGCGGTTCGTACGGAGTGCAATGTACGAACGTTGCGTTGGGAGGGTTTCCATTTTCTGCCATATTGGCTTGGCTGATGTGTCTAGGCTGAGCACGAATGGCTCTGCTGGCTCTGGTATCAGCTTGTTGTAGAAGGAAAGGTCGCAAGCTCAAATGAAGTCGAAGTTGAAGTCAAGATGCTTAGGTAATAGCGGGAGCGGCCGCATGCCAAGAGCTGCGATCTTGTTGTTCGCGACAACACCTTCTCTGATCCAACCATCACCAGCGACAGTTGTGTAATATGGACACAGAGAGTCTTCGATCTAAGATTCGAAACGGTCTTTTCGGTGACATGCAAAGCCTCCTTTCGACACCGGAACGCGCGCGGTACATCGATCTTTCGCGTCAAAATAGACTTCTGTCGTTCCTGCAGATGACATCAGGCACTATTGCACTATGATTTTGATCGATATTACATGAACATTCAAGCGATGTTTCCATCATGATTTGAACTGATCCCAGTCCACCAGTGTCTCAAGATTGTCCGGGAAGAGTACAGGTTCACCACCGCCATCATGGGCTCTCCAAGCCGATGGCAGAAGCTCCTAAACACACTCCAGCTCTCGAAAGACTACACGGTCAAACCCGCCGGCCTAGGATGGAGATCCAATACCTTCTTCATCGTGTCAACAGTCGGCATCGGACTCTTTACTGATTTGTTCCTTTACGGCCTCATCGTACCTGTCCTCCCATACATGCTTCAGGATCGCGTGGGAGTTCCCGAAGAACAAGTACAAAGCCTGGTATCTGGACTGCTTGCAGCTTATGCCGCGGCCAGTGTTGTCTTCTCACCATTAGCTGGATTGCTCGCCGATAAGGTGTCTTCAAGACAAGCGCCATTCCTCGCGGGCTTGCTTGCCCTGCTGGCAAGCACAGTCTTGCTCTTTCTTGGCGAGACAGTACCCGTACTCGTTCTTGCAAGAATGCTGCAAGGAATCAGTGCAGGATTTGTCTGGACTATTGGTCTTGCACTGTGCTTGGAAACGGTCGGACCGGAGAATTTGGGCAAGACCATTGGAAGTGTATGCTTGGAACAACCTCATCATCCTTATTCCCGTACTGACAACTACGCTTCACAGATCTTCAGCTTCATCTCCGTAGGGGCGCTCGCTGCTCCAGTCCTTGGAGGGGTCCTTTACGACAAGACTGGATACCAGGGTGTCTTTGCCCTGGGAGCTGCCATCCTTGTGGTCGACTTTATCATGCGACTGCTAGTCATCGAGAAGAAGACCGCTCTGAAGTACGAAGTCGACGACCCAAGTACTGTCAGTGATCTCAGCGCATCTCATGGCGATGAGCAGACCGATGGCAGCGGAGATACCGAACGTCAAACCAACGGCGACGGCCACGATGCGGACGAAGATGACAATGACGAAGAACAAGCTCTCCTTGGAGGCAAAAACCCAGACACGGAGTACTATCGTCTCAAGCCACGAGAGGAATACGGCCTGATGACTCGATATGTCCCAATTCTGCCGTGCCTCGCTGACCCAATGCTGCTCACCGCACTCCTCGTCGCGCTAATCCAAGCCGTTCTGCTCGGCTCCTTCGACTCAACGATTCCCACTGTGGCGAGCAAACTCTTCGGCTTCTCATCCCTGGAGTCCGGACTCATGTTCATACCTTTGGGCATTGCAGACTTCATCCTCGGTCCTGTTCTCGGATGGTGCGTGGATCGTTATGGCACGAAGCCGGTCGCGGTCCTTAGCTATGGCTACCTCGTACCTGTCCTGGTTTGCCTCCGCATCCCGCACGCTGGAGGCAAAGATCAGATTGCAGTTTACGCAGTCTTGCTTGGACTGTGTGGTGTTGGTCTCGCAGGCGTTGGAGCGCCGTCGATTGTCGAGGCTGGAGCTGTAGTACAAAAATACTACGAGGTCAATCCGGATTTCTTCGGAGACAAGGGACCATATGCGCAGCTTTACGGTCTATCAAACATGGTCTTTTCGTTTGGCCTCACGGTCGGCCCAGAGTTGGCTGGTGAGCTCAGGCAGAAAATTGGGTATGGTAACATGAATCTTGTTCTTGCAGTGGTATGCCTGATCACCAGCATTCTATCCTACATGTACATTGGAGGGAGGCCGAAGGTTCTTAGGAGGAACAAGCGGAATACATATCTCTCGAGAAAGCGAGCTTAGAGGGCAAAAAGCACTGTGTTGTACATAATCTTCTCCAGCAATTATAGAATTACAGACAAGATCTGTCATCAAATAGATATCGATGTTCTTGAAATGCAAACTTCTGGGGCTTCAACGACATGCGGCCGCACTGCAATAGATCTTCTACAAGGACCTGCAGGCGTGGGGTCGCTATAAGCTCTAAAACACCTCGGCCGAAAGCATATGACGAATCAAATGCCAGAGCTGGTGCAGTCAGCTCAAGAGATCTACACCTATGTAAGTGTCAGAGTGGCAGATCCAGGAGCTGACCTCCTCTGACTTGCGAGGTTGTGAGCAACACATCTGCTGGCACTCTCAGCCAACATCGACCCCAGCGCATTCCAGTCCCTCCCAAAGAAGGACTTTGATCAAAATGGACACCATAAAATCCAAAGCCGTAGCCTTCACCCTCCGCTACGGCGCCGCAATGGAACTCTCCCTCAACCCAACAACCTCAAAACAATCCATCTCAGAAGCCCTCGTCTCATGCTACAAACCCGACTTCACAGCCTTCGTCTTCGGCAACAAACTTGACGTAGGAGCAACCGCCCCACAAGTCGAATCCCATCTCACAAATCTCGAAAAATCTGGCCTAGGATTCAAGATCCGATTGGCGAAATATGATGTTGTACCGTATTCTGAGAGTAGTGCGCAGTGTTGGTTGACGTGGGAGATTGAGCCGGCGAATGGGGTCGAGGGGTGGCAGTGGACGAATATATATGGGTTTAGGATTCCGCCAGATGGGAAGGGTGGATTCGAGGGTGAGGGATTCTTTGAGTATTCGGTTGCTGATCATGAGATTGCGGGGATTTTGAAGAGGTGTCCGGAGTTTGGGAAGATGTGATAGATCAGTCGTAATCATCTGAACGAATCGCCCAGCCATTAGGACCGTGGCCAGGAAGATATGGTGGAGCGTCTCCTCCATCGATGATCCATTGCTCAAAGATTTTGGGGTCATCTGGTGGATTATCACTGACTTCTTCCCATGTAAAGGTAGGCGTTAGCTCACGGAACCAGTAATCCTCTTGAACGTCATCGAGAGTGTTGAAGGAATCGCGTAATGTGACGGACTTCAAATGTGGCAGCTTGCCTGCGAACATGCCGAAGCAGATCGACCAGTCTCCTTCTGTGATGCACAGGTGGTCTAGAACGAGTGTTTGCAAGGTCTGAGAGTGTCTCAGCATCAAACTAGAAAGTCCGCGCGAGGTAAGCTGGATATTGGACAGAGATAGGCTTTCCAACTGTGTCCAAGTGTGATCACCAACAATGTGGTGAAGCTGTAGAGGCACGTCAGTGGAGTCATCGTGGGGTATGTCGATTGGTCCTTTGAGTGACAGCCTTCGCAGGTTTGCGCAGTACCCCAATAACTGTGGTATACGTCCCTGGTGGAGAGTTGGTGGTAAGATACTTCCATCAGAATGACCCAGATGACCCTCCTTCAATGAGAAATCCTCAACGTGGTGCAAAGCTTTGTGTATTTCAGGCATCTTCAACCACTGCAGGTCCAAGTCGGAGACACTCCCTAAAAGCTTGGATATGATGAGTCTTTTGATTTTCAGTCCCCCGTCATGTGCTGCTAGCATCGTTTCTTGGAATTGGAAAGTGGCATCAGTTTCTCTTCGCCACGGGATCACTAACCCACTTCGGTAAGTCTCATCGTGCTGTCGATTAGCCTTGGAAGTCCTAGTCATGAATCTCAATGACGAAATTTTGGGACAGGCTCTGAAGAATGTTGAGAGTTTTCTTCTCAAATTCGAGTCACGTTCCAGTTGTACCTGGTAATCCAAAAGGTCGGAGTAGATCTTGTAGCGAGCCTGCGAGAGAGGCAGAGTCTTATTGGGATGCCATTGGATCCAGATGTTTTCATCGTACCATGGCTTCAGTTTCCAGATCGCAGCTGGCATATCTTCTTCCTTTTCATTGCGTGTAAGCTTCCACTCATTGCCTGCCGAGTTTTTGTTGAATGATTTGTATCTTTCGTCAAACCATTCGTCAAATGTGTGGAGGGCTGCAAGCCTAACGACGTTGAATGTGAAACACTTAATTCCTTTCCTAAGGTCATAGCTACTAGCGGCAACCTGCTCGAGCCGTTCGATATGTCCCTTGTGGTAGAAGATGGAGTGGCGCTCGATCAGGAACTCGTCGGCTGCTGCACGCAAATCGCGACAGGTGAGTCGCAGATTCTGGATCTCGATAGTACGTTCGCATTGTCGACATATGTCCTGTAGGAGCTCGGGCGGCAGTCTGAGCAGAGACATAGTGCTGTTCCCTGCATTGGATGAGGAAAGTCGCGGTGTGTTTGTGGACGGGAGGTAGCGAAGAAATTGAGCTAAAGTATTGGCCTAAAACACACGGGCGCTAACGGAAGATCTCTTGGCATCTAGAGACTGTCAAGTTTCTCGGCGACTGCTAACCGGCCATTACGCTCCTGCTATTCAGCCATTGCTCTCTCTCACCAAAGCCTCCTATGGTAGCATTTTTATCAAGGTCCCATTTTTGCTTCTTTTTTACTTAGAAGAAGACCAGATTCTTAAAGCGACCATCTGCTTTAGATTGCACTTTCCAGGATTCCAGAAATATAAGGTATGTAGTCTTGTGTGCAAGAGTCTGTGAAGAGGCATCTTGAAATCGAGGGTCTTGGCTCTTGTTTTGGGCAACTTCCAAGAGCACCACTATATTTTGTCTGGGAACAATGGCCCAATAGCAAATGGGCAACGGCCAATTAGTATCCGCCGTTTCTCGTGACTTGCGGGAGAGAAATAGTGTTCGAGGTCCACTCTCGGTCACGGTGCTCACAGGGTGATGAACACGGTGAATCACAACTTCTCCGGGCTCCAGGCTTGTGAACACGGCATATTGACGTAAGCACGTGATATATGCTGCTGTATGGACCCATATTTCCTTGTTATGGGACCTAGATCTAGACTCCAACTGCCTCCCTGTCGGACGCTTTACGGATTTTTACAGGACCCGCTCTATGTACACAGTATGAACACAGTGACTTTAACGTGTTCATAAACACGAATCCTTAAAACACGGTGAATCTAAATCTCTAGAGAGAAACTGTCAAGTTCGCGCTGGGAAGCAACGCACCAACGATTGGTTAGCTTGAGGCAGGCGCTAAGGGAAGTTTTCTTGGCACTCAGGTTGTACCAAGCGACAGTCAAGTTGTACCAAGGGTCCAAGTCCCTTTCACCATCGCCTTCAGATAGTTTTTCCATCATGAGATGAACCTGCATTCTTGCCTGACGCATTCTTGACTGGAACTGGATCTCTCCTCGGCATCGATCTTTCACTATCAGTGGCGCCTGCACGATTGCTTCCCGGTCTGGTAAGAGACCGCGACAAGACGAATGAACAGCGGTCGCATCGATTCTTCAACAACAGAAACGACGTGCACCAATGTCTCCCAAAAGCGATGCACACAACAATTCAGCACACCCTTCTACGCCTCGCGATCCTCCACAGCCATGTCCTTCTTCTTTCTCGCATTCCTCTCGGAACATTCAGGATGACCGCTGTCCAGTAGCCACAAAATAAGATCCAAGGAACGACTAAGAACCAAGATTAGAATCTGACATCTTCGTCAATGGTTGCCTCCTCGAAGGACTCCATACCAAGACCTTCAACGTCATCCGACATCTCGTAGCTGACAGGATAGCATGTCCAGTGACATCTTGGCTCAGTTCGGCTTGCCGGCATACCGGCTCGAGAGTTGTAAGCAAGACCAGGGTTACCCGAGCAGAGCTTGCGTGGGTCTACGCGCTGCGGGCCCCCGATGATGTAGTTTTAACAAGAACTTCTAGAATGGTTGGGTATAGATATCATGAAACAAGCAGAAGATGTTTGCGATCTGCATTGCAGTATGCGAGTATTCGCAAGCTGATCGTCGGATTCTACGTTTACTGAGCTTTCTATCTGGGTCCTTGTCGGCAGTGGTCAACTTTGCTGACCGGGACAGCGTTTCTTACACCTGGTAGATCGAGATTGCCTCTTGAGTCTCTTCAGCACGGCCGGTGTTCATTCGAAGTTACGCCGTGGTCAGCTGTACAACATGTGGCTTGAGCACAAGGCACTTAGATGAGGGGTCACAGGTGTCAGGTCGAAAGCGGTGAAGCTGGTATCTCGTAACGCGGTGAGAATGAGTGACGAGGAAAGACAATGTTGTGGGTAGAGGAGTAATTGTAATTCATTAAAAGGGTATCAATTAAATCGTCTCATCGTGAAGCCTGAAGCTTGCAACCGCGAGCTCCCATGTCAAAGGGTCTCGTTTCACAATCCTCCTGTCAAGTGGTGCCAAAATGACAATCGTGGATGTGCCTGTCCATCGCTAGATCTGCCTGTTCGATTTGAAACAGAGTCGGCAGTTGTCGTATTGTGCCGCAACCTCATCGCCTGCCACTCGTCCTACGAGGCAGGAGCTCGACGCTTGGTGTTCGCGATACAGTGAGATCGCATAGCAACAGCGACTGGTCCCATCATCGATACCAGACGAAGCCGCGAGGCGTAGTGAGGTAGCTGATCTCAATCGATTGCGTACGTCGTGATTGCCGGCATATGTCGTAAGTCTTCGGTATCGCTTGGCAGTGGCTTCCATTCATCGTGTTGTGTAGATCTTGAGCCAGGTCCGTAGGTGTAATTTGTAATCCATTTTCTTCGGGATCGAATGTTCTCGCTCAGCCTTTCTTGAGAGAGAACCCTCTCAATCTCGTCTTGATCGCAGCAACTGGTTGAATGGGTTGGTTGAAGATGGAAGAGGTTGGCGAAGACGATTTGTCGCTTCCACTAGTCAAGCTGCCTTGCGATTCCGATCGTTGACGAGTTTCTGCCAATACATCCGCAAGGCTGACATTGCTCCGAGAGTATGGTGTGTTGTCGACGTCGAGGATCTCGACAAACTTTGAAGCAGCCATGAGTATCGTGTATAGTAAGCTGGTTGTGAAGTGGTTTTGCTCGCTGCTATAATGACCGATAGTGACAGCAGTTGAAGTCGCTCTGTAGAATTAAACCTGGGTATGTAGAAGGCGGGAAGGCGGAGGGTGGCAGAGGCGGGCACACGATACCTTTGTATTTTAGATCCAGATGAGATAGACCCCTACCACGCAAGCATCCGCCTCACCCTGCGAGGCTGCGACATCAAGCGGACCGCGGTGCCTGCGAAGGCGGTCTCAAGGGTCCTTGACAGCGTGACAGAAACCCTGCAGACAAGTCTTTTCTCGAGTGCCGGTTCTGGTAACACGCATCCATTCGACAAAGGCAAAACACGCCACGCCGCACGTTAGCTCGTCCAGGCGGACGACGACCGACCACGCAACCCGCACTCTGAAAGAGCAGTGATATGACGCTGTGCGAAGACGATTTAGGCGTGCAGGCAAGTTTTGTCGGTGGAGGAGTCGAGATGCGCAAGCACGGTCGACTGAACCTGCCGATCGCCGGGGTTGCCAAACCATGTTGGATGTCAATCTTTGAGGCTCATCCCGGCCACGTTACCCGAGCTTGGTTTTCTTGTCTGACGACGCAATCACAGCAGCACTCACATTGGCTTATTAGCGGTCGTGTAATCTGACTGTCCGACAGATGGCAGCCTCGACTCGTGATCGGTGGCGAGACGACTGTTTTGCGACACCTTCTTGGCCTTCTGGAATGCACCAACAATCGAGAAAGCCATCTATGTCGCGGCGCATGAAGATCTGAACCTTCCTGGGCCTGCCGCCACAAATAGATCTGGCAGGATTGACGGCACGTGTTTGAGGCGTTGAGGATTCGACCCTCGCTTGCCAAAGCTCCAGACTCGTCCAAGACTCGCTCAGCGAAAAGATACGTTCTCACTGAGGAAGGGTCAGAAGACCGGGTTGGCGAGCCAGGTGACCATTTGCGGAAGACACACTATTGTTTCTTCTCACCGAATAGTCGCAGACCGGAAGTAGTGGAAGACTTCTGTATCCGGTACACTTCTTGCATTGTAAGCCGGGCCCGACTCTGCGCGCTTGACGCGGTGGCAACTTTGAGCAGACGACACCCACTCAGACTCATGACTATCGAAAGGCTCTGCAGGTCGTCTGATAGTACAAACGCGTACTCTACAGAAGATGGGGCTCGCACGTCTCAAGCGAAGCCGCTCAACCGTTTGAGAGCATAGTGTTGGACACAATGCATACGGCGAGAATTGAGCAAAATTTGCATCGAAAGCTGTGCCTGGCACTCGCTTCGGACGAATATCACATCATTCAACCATCTCATGCGCATGTAGAGACGGCACGGATATCAATTTTGGGCAATTTGCGTCGCCACAGCAATTAATTGCTGCCTGTCTGAGCAACGTGGCTCAACTCTCGCGACAGCTGCGCAGCATTTCGAGTGGCTTCCGCATGGCTCTCATTTGAAGAGTTCTGACACATTACAGACGTTGATGCTTCGGCGAACCACGGCTGTGAACTGGTTGGCTTCTGCACCTGCTGCTGCCCGTGTGAATCTACATGAAACTCGGACCTGGTCCTTTTCGGGCAGTAAATCCACGGCGCTGGAGAGGGGAAATCTGTTGGTGTTTCTGGGGCCGAACACGAGACTCGGCCTTGTTGGTTGCAGAGTTACCGAAAATGACAGTACCTGAGACATTCGCTTCGCCCTTTGCAACTGTCCGAGCGGCTGGAGACGACTGTCCGTGGTTGTTCCAGATTCTACGTTCGGTTCAGCAGTGCGTGGGCCGGGTACACTACTGTGGACGAAACACGTGAACGCGGATGTCTTGCTACCCGGGTGCGATGGACGATGGACATCGACTTCACTTGTTGATGGCCTCACTCTGACTCTACACGACTTGTACAGTAATGACTACCGACGAAGCTGGTAGTCTACCAGGTCCATTGAGTCATGCCATCGACGCATCATCACGTCTATCTCAAGCCGTCATGCCTCCGTCCACAGTATAGACAGCTCCCGTCACATAGCTCGCATCGTCTGACAACAGAAACGCGAATACCTTTGCAGCTTCCTCTGCATCAGCTATGCGAGGAAGAGGTACTGCAGCCACCAATTGGTCCGACATCTCCCTCACACCCGGCTCGCTTTGCACTCCTGCCAACAGCGGAGTTGATATGAACCCCGGTGCCACAGCGTTAACACGGATACCGCTCTCTGGACCATACTTCCTCGCAACACTCTTCGTCAACCCGACCACGCCGTGCTTCGCGGTAATGTACCTATTAGACCTCGTCAGCCCACAACCGCACTCCATTTCTCAGACACTTCGACTCACGGCACAGTCCCAGCCTTAGCAACAATCCCAGAAACACTCGCACAATTTACAATCGCACCACCCTTCTTCATAACCTTCAATTCCGCCTTCATACTATTCGCCACGCCCGTAAGATTCACAGCAAGAACCCGATCCCAAGCGTCATTACTCTCTTCATGCCATTCCTTACCGGTAAGATACTGATCTATAATCCCAGCAATATTCGCCGCACCATCGAGTTTGCCGAAATGCTTGATCGTTTGCGAGATCCACGCTTCTAATTCCTTCTGATCTCGAACGTCGACTTTCTGAGCCCAGATGAAGTCGGAACCTGTACAGTTGTCAGTGCATGAAAAAGTAGGTGGTATTCTTCATTCACAGACTTACTTCTGGCATAATCCTGCAATTCATGTGCTGCTTTGTACAAGTTGACTTGGTTGGCATCTGCCATGCTCACTTTGGCTCCTCGGATGGCTAGGATCTTAGCCAAAGCGAACCCGATTCCTGACGCAGCGCCCGTGATGGCGACAACTTTGCCTTCCATGTCTCCGGCTTTGGTCAATTGATTCGAGATCGCCCTTAGTCGCGCGTTCGCAGACATGGCGGGCTTGAAGGCTTTGCTGGTCATCTTGGGCCGTGAAGGTGGACTTTAGTGCTCGCTATAGGAAGATCTTGATGCTTTTCACTGCATCAGACCACCTGATGAATATAATCAAGTGTGTATATGTGTCTCGTATGATGGCTATGCAAGATCTTGATACCTCGGTCATCACGGAGTCGGCAGTCAGCGGTAGGCTCTTGTTCATCACGCGTGAGTGACAGGCTATGCTTGCAAGGAGCAGGGTGAAATGGACAGGGTAAGTAATATCTCGCAACTGGTATGAGAAGTTCGGTGATGCAACCAAAAGCAGTGGATTGTCTGACTAGGGCTCTATATTAGATGAAGTTGAATGTCTTCGAGCAATGCGGTTTGCTTTCCTTCTCCGTAGTGATCCAATTGCTGGCTTCGGGTTCGAGCAGCTTCGATAGACATGTCAACGACCGTGGAGTGTCCAATTCTTCCATGTCTCTGAGCCACTGTATTGACAGCGAGCTATCTGTTCGTCTGCATCTTCGTCCTTCTGCTCAGCTCCGTCCATATAATGTTCGTCGACCTCATGTTCGTTGATCTCATTATCGTTGGTCCTTGGGTTGATCTGCCCTTCCGGCCAACGCTGACAGTAGCTCAACCCACTTCTGCTGTCGAACTTCAATCTCGGTGCACTGTACACGAATGTCTCAACTCCCAGATTGTCATGCTCATATTAGAATACGAGAAACCCCCAGTAGTACTTCGAAGGCTTGAACATAAGCGCTAAATCGAGATGGCCATGACTAATGATTTTGTGGGCGATGTTCGGTATATGATGATTGATGTATTGATATGAGTTGGTAGGCCATGTTGTATTGAGTGAATACACAGATTGTTAGAGTAAACGGATAATGGAGAGAGAGATCGTGGTGTCGACGAGAGCCCACCTCAGTGGCGACTGGCCACCTGTCTGTAAGCACTTGCCTGACTTCACTTTCATCCCAATGCGGCAACGACCTTGCTGAGAGAAGAGTTCAGCCATCCATCTAGTAGCAAACCTTTTTACCTTTTTAACTGCATACCTTGTTGCATCCTTGTACATAATACCTGCGCGGCTCGGCGTGCGAAGCGCCTGTATAGCGACCCCTACTAGGACTTTCTAAATTCGGCCTCTACGATTCTATCGTATGAGCATTTAAGCCCGTCGCAAGAACATATAAATGAGCGTGTAAGCACTGCGATTTTTCCATCCCTTCGACAGTTCACTTCATTCACCACACAGAGCTCTCCATCTCAGTTCCTTTCCTCTCACACCTTGAAACACTGGAACCACTTCGAAATCCTTCCCAACCGCAAAACGACAAGCATTGATATACGCCAAAATGCATTTCAACACCGCCGCCACTGCAGTTGCGCTCTTCGCAGCAGCTACTTCCGCTATCCCTTCTCCTTTCCCTCAAGCTGGCAACTCTCCAGGCTCCAACATGTGCGACCAGTCGACATTCAACAAGGGCGATAAATACAGCATCCCACAAGCCACCACCGGTGATTGTACTACTCTCATCAACAACTTGAATCGTGCCCAGACCTGGTCAGTCGCTCACAGCTGGGCCAGACTTGGAACCCAAGGAACATGTAAGCATTTCATTCCCCCTCCGAATATGGATAGTAGTTAATATCGTAATGCAGGTGCTTTCACCGTTCGTACCATCGCCGGAACCAAGAACGGGCTGATTGGTGGCGCCGACATGTATGATCTCGTTACCGATTCGATCAAAATGTTCAAGCAGGACGGATATATTGCCGCCACTGGAGAATATGTCCAGATTATATCTGCGGAGGGCGAAGTTGACTGCAAGACTAATACTGCGGCGAGCGATAAAGAGGTTGTTAGAGTTGAGTGGATTTTGTCTTATTCTGGATATAACCCACCGAACTAAGGGCATTAGCAGATATGGGGAGCAGTGTGAAAGTGTAAATATGTATAAAGATCTTTCCGGTACTCACCTGATTTCATTTTCGTCGTAATTGCAGAGCTTGCTGAGAGAAGCGGCTGCCAGCTGGAGAGCTCCCTGTTTTCCGACTCTTAAGGTCCAAGGTCCGCTCGGAACCACGTAAAGCGAGGCCCTACCATTACGAGTTTACGAGATAGCCAGCCTCGGGACTTCGCAATTCATTCGATGGAGACAGATGAGAAGCAGGTAATTTCGCAGCGGCGTTCGATTCTTCAATTTCGTCCTCTCATGCGAGCTTTCCAGGAACAAATGGATGGCCAGCCGTCAGTCCACCACAAACCGCCCAAGCCTGCCCATTCACATAACTGCTCTCATCGCTGCTCAAGAACAACGCTACTCTCGCAACCTCATCCGCAACACCTCCCCTCATCAAAGGATTCAGCTGCCCAATCTTTCTCTCGGAACCTCTCGCTCTCGCCATTTCGTACATCGGTGCCGTCATACCAGTTTCGATGATGCCAGGGCATATCGAATTGCATCGAATACCAGTTCCAGAAAGCTGATAACACGACGTCTGCATGATCGAGACGACCGCAGCCTTACTCGCGCTGTAATCTGTAGCACCAGCATTCGATCGCATACCAGCCGAAGAAGCTAAACATATCAGCATCCCCTCCTCACAAACCCAAAAACTCAGAGAAGATTGAAACACTCACCAGTACCCACAATACTCCCCCCAGGAAACTTCTTCTCGCTCCCCGTAACCAACATCCCCCTAGCCCCATGCTTAACCGCCAAAAACACAGATAACGCATTAACCCTCATAACATCCATAAAATCCTCCGCACTACCATCAAGCACACTCCCCATCGTCACACTAATCCCAGCATTCGCAAAAAAAATATCCAACCTCCCAAACCTACTAATCGCATCATCCACCACCTTTGCCACATCCTCTTCCTTCCCCGCATCAATTTTCCTCCACACCACCTCGCAACCAGGAAACTTACCCTCAATCTCTCGTTTACTAGTCTCTAAATTATCGGTGTTGAGATCGCAAAGGAAGATGGCTTTTGCACCATTGTTGGCGAAATGGTGGGCTGTAGCTCGACCGATACCTAGGGCGGAGTTGGCTCCTGTGATGATTGCGACTTTGCCTTTGACTCGAGGACCGGAGGAGTCTGGTGCGACTTGGGGAATGTTGGGGAGGTTTTCGAATTGGCCTTGGGATTTTGGGGGGTTGACGAGTTGTTCGGAGAGGGCTTGGAGGCGCTTTTTGGGAGCGGAGGAGGCCATGATGATGTGTTGGATGATGTTCTGTGTGCCGGTTCCTCCTTTTGCCGGGACAATGTGATGAGGGTTGTTCTGATGTTGATGTGTGATCAAGTGATGTTGATGTTGATGGTGGAGGCAAGAGGAGCGTCGATCAGCCGAGGGAAGGACAGCCGAGGCATTGATGACACCCTCACCAAGCCACCTTTCTGTTCATACCGCGATTCTCCGTGTGCGCAGCGGACCTCTTTACTACGAGCGAAAGAGGGCAAGATGAATCGTTGGCAACTACTTATGTCGAGACCGAATGTCGACCGAATAGCAGGGGGCATTGTCGGATATTGCTTCGGGTCGGAATGAGACCCAGATGTCAAAGCTAATTCGTTCCGAAGCTCATGGCTACATGAAATATGTATAGGTCGCTAAACAGCAATCGCTCGTTGCCTCCAGCCTCCAGGCCCTCGCCATGCATAAATCCACAACCCGCATGCTACCCATACGCATACAGCCATAGCCCAAAAGGTTGGCGCGTAGCACAATGCTCCATAGCAGAGTTTGTCTTCAACAATTTCACTGCCTTTTGCTGCATCTAAATCTGCACCCCATTGATAGACGCCAGAATAGACAAGTCCCCAAATGGTAGCGCCAATAGCTGGCATCATGGCACAGATCCCCCAGTTCGTCCCAAAATTTTCGACACCCCAAATCACGCTGATGATGATTGGTGTCAGACTGAAAGCTGCTCCGTAACCTGCTCCGATCGATGCTGATACGATCCAGAATCGCTCGGCGTGTTGCTGTATAGCACCGGATGCAAGGACTACCAGGCCGACAGACATCAAGAGGCAGAATGATATGATGAAGATTACACGCGAGATCTCCAAGCGTTTCTTTTCACCTGGCAAAGAAGGTAGAGATGTAATGCTGTTGACCATGGAGTTGGGGCCACGACGATGCTGATGAGGTACGGATGATGGTGCAAGAACGTCAGTCAGTGTGCCGGTCAAGATTCGCGCGACTGTGCTCATGATAGCCACGATAGAGACATGGGTAGCAGCAGAAGTAGGATTCCCTCCCTTGGGTTCTGTTCCTGGAATGTAGAAAGTATCGATGATGGTGCCTAGATTGTTGATGAAGGCCTCGCCAGGTCCCGTCACGAGTAGAAACCCAGCCGCAAGAAACCACATGGTCCTGTCTGAGAGGAAGCGGCGGGTCTCGGCATTGAGCAGCCACGTCTTCATGCGTTGCTCTTCAAGCTTTCTTTCAGTCTCCTCATCTGCTTTGCGCCGAATATCCAGTACTTCGGAATCGGACAGTGTGCCATATCCAACTTGCTCTTCTCTTTCTTGTAGCAGGCGGTGGAAGAATTGACTTTCGTCAAGATATCCACTTTGCTCGAGCTCGTCCACAGCTTCTTCTATGAGCGAACCTTCGTCTACAACGCGCAGGGCAACGCTTCCAATGATGCCAGTGGTTAGTAAGAGGATTCCCAGGAAGAGGAAGAAGCGATGGACATCAACGTCACCCTTGCTACCATCTGCCTTGGTCTCGTACAACAGGTGGCTTCCCACCTGCGCCTGCCACATGCCACTCAAACCGAAGCAGGCGATGGGCAACGCGAGCGCAATGCCCTTGTACTTCCCTCGCCCAAAGTTCTTGGCGCAAGTGGTGACGGCAGAAAGGTACATGCAGGATGTGCCAGAACCGATGAAGATGAAGGCTAGCACCATGACCCAGTATGGGAAGCCAGTGCCACCCAAAGCAGGTGGTGGACCACTCTTATAGGTGAAAGCAGCCAGTAGATATCCAAATCCAAAGAAACCACCTGCGAGGAGTGAAGGTAAACCAGGACCAAAACGGTCACACATCATGCCCCAGAGCGGCACTGGTAGATACATGGCAATCTCGGCCGTGATTGAGACTCCATTGACTTGCAGCTGGCTGTAATGCAGGCGGTGCTGAAAGAGTGGCGCATACAGCGAATATGCGGTGATGGAGCCTGCACCCAGAGTATTGATCAGCGCCCAGGCAAAGCTGCCATAGCGCAATACTTCGGTCTTGAAGCGCTCTCGGTCGTTGTCCGCTATGCCTTCTGCGATCTCCGAAAAGAAGCTCCCGGCATAACTTATGTCTTCGCTCTGCCGCCCACTGCTCTCGCCATTGGCGTCGTCGTGCAGCAACGGCTTGCCGCCAGGATGGTAATCGAGTTTGTCGATGACCGCGCCGCCGCCATTCTCGTTGCCGCGATGGCTCGCCGGACGGCTGGAGGATGAAGGCATATTGCGTTGGTATTGATGCCTCGGAGAAAGGGATGTTTCTGGTGTTGATAGGTGCTGTGCCGTACTCGGCCGTCGTGGTTCACGATTCTCTCGCCATTTCGCTGTCCTTCGCACTACAGTCCTACGACTGAATGACCGCAGCCATCCCTTGGGCGTCGGATGTGTTGGCGTTGGAGTCACTCACGCGCTGTCTTGAAGGATCCACTCGGCGTGCTCGTGCCTGGAAAACGTCATTCTGCGATTGGCAGGCGCGCCCGGAGCACAAGCCGGCTCGAGCGACTGTCATCACTGCCGTTCCTGAAACTGTATCTAATCTGCCCGAACATTCACTTCACACTTGCTTCCTTCAGGCTTTCCCGTTTTGGGTATCATGGCAGACGATGTCCTCACATGCTGCTGAAGAACGAGTCTCGCAACTTGTCGCACAGTCCCATCAACATGCCGAGGCCGGCGACCTACAGAAAGCCTTCGAAACGCTAAAGGAGGCCTCTCATCTGGAGCCGGAGAATGCCCGGGTCAAAGAGGCTTTACTGTCTCTTCAGAAGCGAGAGGCCACTGGAGATGCACTGAACTTGTTGCGAAACTATCTTGGGAGCGGTCCAGAGAGCGAAGGCCAGAAAGCCTTGCAAGCACTGCGTCAGAAGACTCTACCCAAAGATGAAGCTGAACAGGCGCTCAGCCTGCTTCTCAATAATAGCAGAAATGCTGAATTACTCGACACTCTCACCGGAACCTTGATATACCGAAGTATCGACGTCAAGAAAGTGCTTGCAGCAAAGTTCAAGGACCCGATCACGACGCTCTTCGACCAGCTGTATGAACGAGGCCCAGAGAGCTTGAAGGCATTCTCCGCACTACCGTTTGACGACTCCCTGTGGAACTCCAAAGATGCTCAAGCTAGTGCTCAGAGAGATGTGTTCCGGCTTTGCATTGCAGAGCTGATCGACGTGGATATCGACTACCCAGAGCGCTTCATGCAGATTGTAGCGCGTCAGTTGGCACTCGCTCCAGACAACGTCAGCAACCTACTTGATGGTGATGCGTTTGAGATTATTCTCAACTGTTTAGACATTCGCTCTCGACCAGCACTTCGGCAACAAGCCATGCTTGCCACGTCCAAGGCTCTTGAGGTTACCAGAGAGAGTGGCGAACAACTATTCGGCCAGTATCTTGCCACCAAGGTAGGGAAACAGAACAACGATGATCTCATTATGGCTTTCTCTGCCGCTGCTGCCATATTCCCAATGATACCTGTGGTCGCAGCGAAGATGTTCATGACGGATGGTTTTGTGCAACAACTTGTGCCAAATTTGGAAAGAAACTCAGAGGCAGCGAGTCAGGGTCAGAGGTGAGTAAACAAGAATAAAGGCATCGATGGAATATCATTGACTCCGGGTAGAAAGAGCCGAACGCTCGAGCAAGCAGCTCTAGAGCTGTTGAGCGCTGCTTGTGTTGACAAGAATTGTCGCGAAGCCATCGACCGATACTGCTCACATTGGCTCCGGGATCTCAGCGAGGAGCGGGAAGGCACACATAAGGCTCTTTCTGCGCTTGTACTGGCCAAGATCAACTCCGATTCCCAAGATGAGGTTACCGAGAAACTTGCAGAACTGGTACTTGTCAATGAGCCCAACAAAGATCAAGCCATTGAAGGCCTAGCATATACGACGCTCCAGCCAAAGGTCAAAGAGGACATTGCTTCCAACGCCAACTTACTAAAAAGGCTGGTGACGGCCTTGACAGACCGACCGACTGCAGCTTTTGGCTGTCTCACAATCTTCTCCAATCTTACAACTTACAAGCCAGCAAAGACAGCCGAGCAAAAGAAGATAGAACAACTGAAAGCTTACGCCAACCAGAGCAAACCAGAAGCAGACGATCCACTTGACAACGACAGCTATGTGACTGGACGAGCCAGGAAGCTCTTGGATGCAGATGTTGTACCGGCACTTGTCGCATCTTGCAAGCAGACCAGCTCTCCCTCCAACATCGCAATGGTCGTCCGAACAATGCTATCACTATCTCGAGAGCAGAAGCATAGATCTAAGATGGTTCAGCAAGGTGCTGTCAAGTTGCTGCTCCAAATTCGAGAACGAATCGCAAAGACCGACAAATCCACAGCAGAAGCTTCAGTGATCGAACGAAATGCTTCACATGCTCTTGCACGTCTTTTGATCTCGGTCAACCCAGCACACGTCTTTGCCGCAAGCCTTCCCGCATCTTCTGCGGTCAGTGCTCTCGTTCCGCTCTTGACCTACGACACAGAAGCCGAGCAACGAGATCTCCTTCCCACATTCGAATCTCTACTCGCACTCACGAACCTTGCCTCGATGGAAGATTCTACATCTCGAGACCTCCTCATTCGTACTTCGTTCGATCGCCTCGAAGACCTCCTATTCAGCTCTAACACGCTGGTGCAGCGCGCCAGTGTCGAGCTAATCTGTAATCTCATGGCCTCGCCATCCGGCATTGCGAAGCTTGCGGATGGTTCGAAAGACGCGAATCGTCGTTTACATGTTCTCCTCGCACTTTCCGATGTTGAAGATCTCGCGACTCGTCGCGCTGCAGGCGGAGCTTTGGCTATGCTTACAGAGTGGGATTCCGCCGTGACGGCAATCTTAGCGAAAGACACAGGCGTGGAAAGATTGATTGGGATGTGTGAAGACGAGAGTGACGAGATTAGACATCGAGGATTCGTGTGTTTGGTTAACCTTGTCAATACGCCCGGCGAGGTTGGAGAAAAAGGAGTCAAGGCCCTAAAGGATGTTGGTGCGGCGGAAATTTTGAAAGACGCCTTGAGGAAGAGCAAGAGCCCGGAAGTGTTGGCATCAGGGGTCGACGTCTTGAAGAAGCTGCAATAAATGCATGAGGTAAGGTAGAGCGGATGGTCAGGAGGGATCGTCATTTGAAGCTAAGAATCGCGCAGGACTGCTCTCTGACACTACGATTACGACGAGTCTACAGAGGCTGCGCTGCTATGCGAGCAAGACCTTCAATGCCCTGCTCCTTGCGACCACGTCCCTCTCAATCATCTTCGCATGCGGCTAATACTAAGAGTCAGGTCAGAGCCTTCCCTACCTGCACGTTCGTTCGCCATGAGAGGATTCCTCAAGACAAAAACATGACCAAAAAAGTGCAACTCTGTCACTTTGATGAATAACACAATCTATTTCCAATATTTCTTGCACAGATGATCACAAAGTCGCCGCAGGTCCGCCCTGAAGACGCCAGCAATCTTAAGGAGCAAGCGAGTTGTCTCGGGTGCCAAGACATGCGGTCCACAGCCCTATGGGATCGAGGGCTGAATGCATCCACCGAAATTCACCGAGATGGCGATTGTCACAGTTTGCATGGTGATATTGAAGGCCTGACTTCATGATGCAGCAGGTCTCGCTTTATGCAAATCGATCGGTCAAGCAATTCGGCAAGCTCACAGTCAAGACTTTTGTGGTAAGCATTGGCGAAATTCTGATTGACAAGCTTTGTTTACTCTCCGGACTTCAAGCACCGTGATTACTTTACCGAAGACTTCTTCTCTCATTCTGGCAAGTGAACGCCCGCCACGTTCTTCGGAGTGCCCTACGGGCGCTGACTGGATTTCCTGTCTTCCGTTGAAGCAATATTGTTTCTGCATGACTGGACTGGATCGTGTAGCCGACCGCGAATAATGGAATGACGATCCGCTGCAAAGTGAAAAGTCGTTCTGACAGACTTGTCTTGGGACCAGTCGCTTAATGTCTAACCCTCGGACGCTGTGACCGCTCCTGCGGTACTTGACTACATGGAATGGGGAAATGAATGCCGCGTGGCCGGGTAAGCATGCAGTATTTCAGCCTTTGGGATGTGGAGTGCATTCAGCCAGCCCACGTGGTGTACCTCACTGAACAACAAGCTGACCAAGTATAGCTGGGACTCTGCTGTGCTTTCGCATTCCATCTATGGTCCTCCAAATATACCGGCTTGTCACTGTCCCGAACCATCAATGCCTCAAAACCAACCAGATTAAAATGTGTCATGGAAATAAATTCATCCGAATGTGGTTCATTCGAACGAGAGGAAGACAGGACCTAAAGTTGTCGCTTATGCGTGCGCCATGTATTACCGATCACAAAGCCTCCACCGACGTTGCTCAGCCCAGACATGCTATGTTAAGCTCCAGTGCTTACTCAAGACAAGCTCATATCTAACTCTTTGTAGCTTAGTTTCGAAACTCTATTTCACATCTCCGCAGCACAGGAATCTATTTTCTGACTGTATTCAGCCAGACGTGATCACTTCATCGACCAAATTTGGACGGTGGATGAGTTGTTGTTCTACCGAACACAGGTGCGGGCAGCTTAGGCCTCCAATCGAATGGTAATGTATAAGACATCGACTCGAAGCAATGTTTCTCCTCTTTCTCCATCAGAAAACAACCCAAACAATCTTGCAAGCATTACCCAGCAGCGTTGCTCTTTCCTGCTTTTATATCTGCGACTTTCCTGTCTCCTAGATACACTCACTACTACTGAACCTAACCGATCGGCATCATAATAATAATGCTTTCCTCACTCGCCATCTCCGCCCTCCTGGGCCTCGCTGCCGCAGCACCACAATACGGCCACTCCGGTCCACCAGGTTACGGCAGCGGTGGCCACGGCGGTTCCTCTGGCTCCAGCGGACAAGTCCCATTCAAATTCCCCCTCTCGAATGGCTTCCCCAACCCCTCCCCCGATGCTCTCCTCGCAATCGAACAACAAGCCCACGGAACCCTCCCTAACGGTCCTCTCCCATCCAAAATCCAAGACGCTACTGCCGCCACATTCCAACTCATCGCCTTCAACGAGATCTTCGAAGTAGCGTTCTTCACCTCCCTCCTCAACAACATCACCTCAGGCGTCTATGATGTGGGACACGGCGCAGCTAAGCAGATTGTCCTCAACGCTCTCACGGCAGTGCAAGCCCAAGAAGAACTCCACGCTCTAGGCGCAAATGGAATCCTGAAAGCTGCTGGACGTACTCAGATCCAACCCTGCGAGTACATTTTCCCCACATCGAATTTCGATGATGCGATCGCTTTCGCTTCGACTTTCACTGATGTCGTTCTTGGTACGCTCCAAGATGCTCAGAACAATTTCGGCATGGACGGCGATATTGGGTTCATTCCTCTCATTGGATCTGTCATTGGACAAGAAGGCGAACAGAATGGTTTCTACCGCAACCTTGGAGGAAAGATCCCATCTCAACTCCCATTCTTGACTCGATCTGCTGGACCTTTCGCTTTCTCGGTTTTGAACCAGATGGTTGTTGTTCCTGGATCTTGCCCAAACTCGAACATCATTCCTCTGCCAATCTTTGGTGCGTTGTCGGTTGATACCAAGAACATCCAGGCCAAGGATCAGACTTTGTCGTTTAGCTTCAAGCCAAATGGTACTGCGCCACACGACTTCAGCTTGGTTTACATTAACCAGCAGAACGTGCCTGTCGTTGAGAAGCCGAGCAATGTTCAGGTTTCCAATGGCAAGGTCTCTTTCCAGGCTGAGTTCCCGTTCACTGCCAACATCATGAATGGACTCACGATTGCTGCTGTTACCAAGAGCGCTGGACCTTTCGCTGATGCGGATGCTGTTGCTGCTGATACTATCTTTGGTCCGGGTCTCATTGAGATCAACTAGAGTGTATGGATCTGTTTTTGGGGAGCATCGTTCTGGGGATGGAAAAATTTATGGGATATGAAATGATTTTACCTTCTCTCTGAATGACTGATGGAGTCTTGATGGGCTTATTCTAGATGGGGTAGCGTAGTGATACCACTTCCAAAGGCTTCATAATTTTGAAACTTTACCTTCATTATCGATTTCATTCTTAATTGAAAGCTTGCCTCATAGTGGTGGTCTTGTCTCTGTGCTGGCTACTCGCGCTGTTCGGCTTCATCGTTAGTTGGTAGTCCTGAACTTGGCCGCGTTAGTAGTATACTAGTCCAAACTTGACTTTCTTGGTGCTGTGGAGAACGACAGCAATATCGGAAGAGCGCGGGATTCAGTAGACTTGAATCGAGATTGGTATCGGGTTCAGGTCGCGATTGAAAGTCATCCCTTGTTTATGCTAGCCAACGCTGGACTTTGGTTTCTTCGTGTTGCTTAGCTCTGTAGAATTGGCTCGTGCAGAACAACAAATGGTTTGAGCTGTACACCTGTTCGAACATACCAGTCGCTGCTGAGGCATCTGTTTGGCGGAAATGCGGTATATCTGCTAGATCCTTTGCTATGAGTTGAGGATGTTAGGAGAGGCATGATCTTGGTCTAGTCGATAAATTGACATGATGAGAAATCTATGAATGTACCACCTCAGCTTTTCACGCCGCTCGACTTCAGGCTGGTAGGCCAAGCTCCAGCCCTGGGTTGAGGTCGTGTCGCGTGCCAAGCGAAAGGGGAAGCGTGTCTTGTAGACTTTCTCAGAAGAGAACGTGACAGCTGAGCCGGTGGTACTCCCTCGAATGTAGCAAACCTTCAGCACCAGATGGCATGAAGGTAGATGTCGTCGATGTGAATGTTCGTGTTGTGGTGCGTAAACGAGTTCTGGAGGTCGCGTGGTTGCCGCCCATCACAGTCTCGCCTTCTTGGCGTGTCGTCAGGGCCGCTCTTTCTCTCGGACCCTGCCATCTCCATGCGAGCTACTGCACTTGCACTTTGAACTGATCACACTTCCACCAGAGAGCGACACCACCAACACCGCATTGCACAACACACCAGACATTAATCAAAAGCTGTTGATATTGAATCACCTTCGCACTTGATACCGTCAATATCGCCACCCGATCATTGTATTACTCCTTCAAGACACCTTCGCCGCACCCTGTCTCAGGTACACGCCCGGCTGGAAATTGTGCAGCACACTCGCTGCGCCTGCGCCCTGGCGGCAGGCGGCTCACAACCTCCAAATCACTCGCGCATATCATAACAATCAAATACTTGGAGGCGACGCATTCGTTACACCAACATCCACATCTCCGCCTGAGCGACTCGCTCCCCGCTGGGCGACGTCGCAACGATGGCGGTACGGTCATATACCATCGAGCAGCTCAAGGCGCTGCAGCATAGTCCACTCGTTGCCAAGCCAGAGAATCTGCCTGCGATCGAGCAATGGATAGAGTACGTGTACATGGAGCAGGACGGCGTGAGGGAGAAGCTAAGGATCCCGCACAGTGAGACTGCTCAGAGCAACCAGCAGAATCGCCAACAGCTCGCCGAGGGCACCACTCGCAATGCCGCCAGGCAACCGCGACCAGGTCTGGCGGCGGCGCAGGCGGAGAGCAGTCCGATGGGCAGCTTTAGCACGGGACGTCCGACGTTGGGCATGAGGAGGGAGACTCAGCGCGGACAGAACGGTGGTGAGTACGCAAGTGATGGCGACTACGAGACGGGCTAATGTGTGGTGCAGATGATATTGCCCTTGGTCCTCCAAGAACCATGTTTCCATCCAGCCGTAATGTGGCCAAATTGGGCGATGGCCATGACAAGACGGACGCCACTAACGGTGACGAGCCCGAGTCTGCGCGCACTCGCTTCTTCTCCGACCGTCAACTCAACCGTCGTAGTATGAATGAGAAAGACGGCAACGATAACCGCGGCAGCTGGTCATTCCGCAAAGACCGCGGCGACGAGGGCGAAGAGCGCGGCTTTGGAAGACATAACAAAGATCATGAAGGTGAGCGACGCAATGGCTATGGCGAGAGGCACGATCCGCGCTGGACTAGGGATGAGCGACGCCAGAATGGCGATCGAGACCGGCCTGCAGGCGGCTGGCGCGAGCGAGAAGCGGCGCGGCGGCAGCGTGAAGATCATAACGAGAAGGAGCCCGAGTGGATGGACGGCCCACTGATCAAGCAGGAAGAAGAAATGGGCTTCGGAGTGGCCAGAAACGCAGATGAATTTCAGAAATGGAAGGAGAGCATGAAGAAGGGCAAAGTACGTATGACCGCGACTGCGCCTTGCGCAATCACTGACCACTATGACAGACCGACGAAGAGCCTGATCACTCGATTGAGGAGACTCCACCACCTCCAGCACCTGAGACGAAACCACAAGTGGCGCCTTTGAAGCTCGAGATCGACAACAGCATATTTGCGGGATGGGGTGCTAGTGCGTCTGCAACCACGCCTGGTGCGAATGCGCCGTCTACAACTGCACCAGCGGCAAAACAACCCCCAGGCAAGTCCGGAAAGACGAGCCGCTTTGCTTCGATGTTCAAGCCAGTCGAGCCTGAGCCCGCGCCTATGCCAGTCGAAGAACCCACGCCGCAGCCTACAAATGGCACCGCGAAGACAACAGCGGAAGATCATGAAGGGTTCAATAAGATGCTCGCTATGCTCAACCAAAGCAAGCTCACTCAAGCGCCACAGCAGCCTCCGATAGCTGATCCAGAGCCGACTTCACCACCTCCACCGCTGAAGACGATGACCTCAAATGGTACCATTGGCAAGTCGAAGAGCAGATTTGCCAACATGTGGGGCCAAGGTCAGAAGAGCCCAGAGCGGTTGCTGTCTCCTCAGCAGGGTGGCGGTCCGATGGGACCTGATAGTATGTTCGATGATTCAAACCGAAGGCCGAACGAAGAGCCACAACAACCGCAGCTGTCTAACCCACGCTTCGCAGAACGACAGCCAAATGAGCAACCCCTGCCGCGTACACAAGGACCAGAATCGACAATGTCGCCTGACCATAGTGGCATCCCATTCAACGCCCTGCGTGAACAACAGCCACGCCCTGGATCGTCGCGTGTGGATAACTCTCACATATTTGATCCACCCTCTCGAAGTGCTCCTTCGCCTGATGTGAATGTCCAGAACTTCTTGGCTCAGCAGAATAGAAGACAGCACAACACCAGCATGGAGAGCCAGCAGTTGCTGAATCTCCTGAGGAACAAGGGGGTTACTACTCATTCACGACCGCAGTCCGGCCAAGCCCAGCCGAACGCAGGGTCGGACGCCTTGCAACTGCAGCGTCTGCTTGAGCACCAGCACCAGAACCTTCCGAGCGAACCTCATCAGCCTAAGCCACGAGTGCCTCAACAGCCGCCGGGTCTGTTCGAAGAACAGCTTATGAGGAACTACCCACAAGATCTGCCGCGGCAAACCAGCATGCAAGAGATGTCCAGCATGCACGAGCGAGCTATGCAAGATAACCGTCGCCCTGTGCAGCAACGCGCGCCGCCCCCAGGATTCTTCAATGAAGATCTCTTCATCCAGCAACAGCAGCAGCAAAGACACGCACAACAGCAGGCGCAGCTTCAGCGCATGCACTCCGAGTCGATGCTGCAGCAACATCAACAGCATCCCCAGCAACCACAACGTCGGATGAGTGGTCACCCGAACCTTCCGCAGATGCAGATCCCAGGTAGCCAGTCCCACCAAGCTCAATTCCAGCAGTCGATCGGAGGAGACTTTGCTCACCACCTCACCTCGCCCACGGGCGGCGGAGCTCCTCCACCTGGCTTCAAACAGATACCACGCCACCCACCGGGGTTCCATAACATGAACGCTTTCAATCAAGGACAGAGAGAAGGTCCGCCACCGGGTTTCAACGGCGTAACTTCTCCCACCAACGGACCACCAGGATTCTTCCAACAGCCTCCGCCTGGGTTTGCTCCACAACAGATGAGAGGACTGGCGGAGCAGAGAGGATATGACGGCTTCCCACCAGGTATGATGCCTCGGAGATAGGACCCAGACAAGGCTCAGGACTGGTCGCGGTCGCGTGTAAGACACAGCCCGATGTCTTTAGAAGAGTCGGCTGCTTACATGCGGTGGCGCAATTCGTGTAGAGATTGAGAAAAATTGAAGATCCAAGTGCGAGACAACTATTGCGAAGCCTTTCTGCGTGGCGTTTGTGCGTTACTTGGGAAGCGTAATCGCGACGACGATGATTGAAAAAGGCCATGAACGGGCAGCACGAACTCAACATATTTGCAATTCCAGAAGAGACAGACCAAAATGGTTGCTTGCAGCGTTCGCACTGTACACAGATGGGTTAGCGTATGTGTTATTGGGCTTTGCGCAGCGTTCTAGCGATGTCTTTCGCAATTGGATCACCTGGGTATACTCATCGGGCTGCAATACTGAAGAGCTGGCTTTCAATGAGGAGGGGGAAAACGAGAAAAGGTTGTGACATGCTGGGCAGCAGCTGCTACTGCTACGAAGTTCTTTGTGAAAAGCGGAGATCGCCGAAGCGCACGGCAATGACCAACTCGACCACATTCTTCCCTTTCCCTTTCCTACAATTGATCATCAAGATTGACATGACTTCTCGGACATGTGAATCTGTATCATTCATGATTATACTGACGAACTTTTCAAAGCGCGATCTCGGGTCGAATGCGTTCACTTGGGGTTCGCTCACGATGAGTCACTTTGATGCTATTGGTCGACACAGCCACGGTGAGGCAGGATGAGTCGACAGTCTTGCGAGCATAACAGAGCAGCTGTCGCAATGAGATAACACGCATTGGAGCCATTGGACAGTAGATTGACATCGAGACATCCTTGAACCCCCGACACCAGACACTACAAACCACTTACTTAACCCAAGTCAACAAACACCAAATCCATCATGCTCGGCACGACAACAGCACAATACCTCTGCAGCACATGCAACACCAGTTTCGAACATCAACATGAGCGACGAGAGCACATGCGGACAGACTGGCATGTCTACAATCTGAAACGAAAGTTGGCAGAGTTGCCACCCATTTCAGCCCGTCTTTACGACACGTTCAGCGAGCCTCTCGCCTCGGGGCCGGCTGTGCAAGACGAGCCTTTGGAAGACCATACAGAGCCAAGCGAATCTGAAGAAAGCTCCGAGGAAGAGGAGTTGATGGCAAGCAACGACTGTCTCTTCTGTTCCTCGAGCTCGTTGTCCATGGAAGAGAATCTCGATCACATGTCTTCCTGCCATGGATTCTCCATACCGAATGTGCAATACCTCGAGACAGACCTGGAGACTTTGCTCGCATACCTGGCCCTTGTCATTTGTCGATTTCACGCTTGCATCTACTGCGGACATGAGAAACACTCCATGGAAGCGGCCCAGGCACACATGCTCGACAAAGGTCACTGCATGCTGGACCTATCGGCAGACTCTGAGTTCTTGGAGTTCTGGAACTCTGATCGCACGAACGATTACGCGACTGCACAGAAGCTATCCGACAGTGAGCTACGTCTACAGTCTGGTGCCGTTATCTCGGGCCGAAGGGCAAGAGAGAATAGCAGGAGATATCGACCACCTGTGCCAAAACAAACAGCTTCAGAGGATCTTCTACAGGACGAGCCCGAACGTAAAATAGATGGCCACAACAGGACTTTTCCCAGACCAAACAATGCCGCACCCCAAGGTTCAGCCTCCTTGATCCATTTTCGTCAACGCCAAGGTGAAAACACCACCGCGATTGAACCTCGCAAGGCGTCTCAGCGCGACCTCATGGGTGTCATCGGTCTATCCGATGCCCAGCAAAGAGCACTCGCAGTAACCCAACGCAAAGCCATATCCCAAGAATTCCGATCTCGCAGCGAAGCACAATGGACTCTCGACCGGCTAGGTAACAAGACCAAGCAGAAATATTTCAAGGCATGTAGTATACAAAGATCTGGTCTTTTCATAGATCCTTGCAGGCGCTGACTGCGATAGCCTGATGTACCTGGGAGGAAGAATGGATAGTTCAGATGTATAGATATTAGCATTACTAGTGTATGTCTATGCTCAAGATGCTCTGTCGATTTCTCCTTCCTTCCTATTATAAATATACGTAGCAGAACGGCCCTCGCACAGTCGATAATAAATCCTTGATCTTCCTCGCCGGTCCCGCAGAATATCCCAAATCAATCAAATCATCCAACGTCCCATTCTTACTCGGCGGTGTGTTTAAGAACGTTCTCGTCCCAGAAATCGCTTCCGAAGTAAATTGTCGTTCGTACGGTCTCTGCATTTGCCAAATCCACCAAACCCTATCAATCATCCCATGATGTAACCAAAACATCGGATCCCCAGGACTAACAAAAACATCTCGTCCTGGATCTCCTCCAAGAGTATAATGTCCTCCTCCATGGACTCCGATTTCTCCTGACCCGGGAATACCTTGCATTTGCATTTGGAAATCGTATATCGTTTCCGGCTGCGTTAGTAAGTCATACACAGAAGTCGTGTTTGCGTAGCGGCGGTTGATATCATCGACTAGGTCTCGTTTCAGACAGCGTGGGTTGTACGCAAAAGGATTTTTTGAGGTTTGGGTGCCACCGCCTGGGAGAGCTAGGGCTGCGGGTCCGAGGTTTACGGACATGTTCTTGAATGGGCCGGATTCCACGCAACCGCCTCCGGTTCCTGTGGGGAGGTAGATGGAGGGGATGGAGGGGGAGATGCTTAGGATTATTGAGGAGTTGGAGGTGTTTGCAGGGGAGGGAGCGCCGTTTCCGCTCATTGAGGTTGGAGAGCCATCGAATATAGGGCTTGAGAGGAGGGGAGCTTCGGAGCTTTTGGCCCAGTCCCAGTACTGTGCTCATGTCAAGATGAATTTGAGATAGCAGGGGCTTTGGTTTACTTACGGGTTGGTATCCATCGTAACCACATTCATTTCGAAGGGCTTCTTCGTACTGCCAGGTGAAGTACCTGTGCCATGAGAGGAAATTGGCGGTGTAGTGGATTGTTAGAGTCTGGTTGATGTGCGTTGCGACGAAGTCATCGAATCTAGCTTTGGCGCCTGCTGCGATGGAAGAAGGTGTACTAGCCGGCTTGGATTGCAGGCATTGGACTGCTTTGATGTATTTCTTTCGTTGAGATTTCGAGAGAGAGCCCCATTCTTGACGAACACGGAGGTCACGAGGTGTACATTTTCCTCTCGTGTGTCGTTGTTTGCGGATGTCGTGATGAGTTTGGTCGAATGCTTGTTTGGCGAGAGTCGCAATTATATCGGAATGCTCTGGTGGATGAGCACTACTCAGTACTGTGGTAGCGGTTGCTAGAACCAAGCTTAGGAAATAGATCTGCATCGTGAGGAGATCAATGGATAAGGGATCGACTGAGAAATGGAAAACGAAATGCCAAAGCAAATATAAATTAGTACTCGTTCAGCTCACATGTGGGTGTCATGCAGCAGTGCATGGCGGTCAATGGTATCCACGAGCTGAAGTCCAAAGATAACACCTCGGCCCACTCGCGCCGGTGAAGATTAAGTCGGAGAAGCAAGGTGCTAGCAAAAGTTCTTCTTGTGTAACCGAGTACTTGCTAAATGTGGCGCCAAGGCACTATATCGTGTAAATTGATCTGCAGCCGCAAAAGCTTCTTTCGGTAAGTAGATCTGCACAAGCCCGGTGTTCGGAGAATTGAAATGCTTGGTATGTCGACTACGGTACTGCAGTATTTATTGGAGGGCTTCGAAGGGATCAGTTCATAAGCGATTAATTCGTTTGGATGAGATCCAGATCGACCGAAAGATGATGTGGTTCCAATCGATCGAATTTGGTAATACGCCCTCATGCATTCAATGTCACCAGGCAACAGGCGCTTCCCTGCCATAGAGCTCAGTCTTGACGTATTAGTGCAACTTCAGCAGTACAGTATGCGTTGTCCAGCCTGAATGTGCACTCTGATATCTTTCAGGCGATCGAAGCCCAAGCTGAGGCCAATTATCAAAGAGACGTCCAACTCTGTGAAGCTTACTCCTTGCGTTGAAGCGCGAATCCGAAGTCCCTATGATTTGCAAACGGTATTGATCGTCATTATCATCGTTGCTTGCCTTGCATCTTGGGCAGATGCTCCAATTGGAGAATGATCGTGGCCAGGCTGAACAAGTCGAGCCTGCTTAAAGTATTGGTGCTAGAAGTCGACCAAACGGTTTGCGAAAGCGAACGTAGCTCAGGTATTTCTGCCAGAGTGTACGCAAAGGTTCGGCGGAAGAACGTCTGTAACGCGTAGACACCGGAGTTTCGAGGTAGAATCTGTAAGGTGTAAGAAGTGATCAATGGATGTCCCAAGACACCAGAGAGCTCACGGCCAAGCGCATATGCCATGCAACTCAGGCTTGCCGCATGTCCAGAGCGGATAATGCTGACTGTGTGTACTCTTGCTAGATGTGCGACCGGAACGCGAAATTGAGGTAATATTTGATGGGAAATGCCTTTCAAGCACGTGAACTCGGGTCAACGCTCACACTCTAGGCAGGTCCCTGGAGTGTTGAGAAGCGTTGGTTTCTCTGCAATGATCGAGGCAAGTGACTGGAGCTTCTGGACACATTCATCAACGTGCCAGATGCGAGAGTGGTCGATGCCAGGGCGTGTGCAATTTTGGAAGATCTCCCGACTCCTGACTGCTCCGATTGATCAGCTGGAATGTTAGAATTCAATTTGCTGACCACCTTCTCTCGCCATACCAGAGTTGAGCATCGCGATATTAAAGTGTGTGTATGTGTAGTGTTGAAGGAAGCCTGAAGTGAGGTGGCTGGGAAATTGCGGGCGCTTGGGCCCTGGGTGGGTCGGACGCTCTTACCCACTTCAACTTCGACTTCATCTCTTCATCCTGATCTTGTTCTCCATGTGACCGATCAATCATATTCACAAGTCAGTTCTTGGACTCTCAATACTGATGGCGAAGTGCTGCAATTTGATGCCGTTGTGAACCTCGCCGATGCTCTGCGTCATCATCTCGCGTGGTAACCTTCCAGAATGGCTTCCATGGCTACCAAAAAGGCTACAGTGAGCAGCTTTCGCTTCAGATGGGGGACGAAGCTGCTTTCACGTCTGTCGTGCGGTAAATGTGATGGCGACATAGTCTGAGACTGGTGGAACTGACCTCAATTATTGCGGTGGGCTCCTGCTCCTGCTTCACTGAGCAGCCGTTGCAAGTCTGACCCTTGATGCAGCGTCTGCATATAACCATGTCACATGTGAAAGCCTAACAGAGCACTGACCCGCAAAGACGGATCGCACATCGACGATATCTATTCAATGGTGGTTTCCATCGACTTGCCATTCAGTGCGGTTGCTTCATCAGCCCGGCTCCAAGCTCCATCTGCCTCCTCAAGCATCGAACACGAACAAAATCAAGTCCTTGATAGACTTCGGAAAAATCACCAGGATGGCGCCGACAAAGCAACAGCGAGGCCCTCGACTCACCTGGACGAGAGACATGAAGCTTGTCGTACATTTGCTCTATGCAGACTTCAAACTCACTGGGAAGAAACGTGCCGACGTCTTCAACATCATGTTCGACGACGAGATCTCGACACGGAATGTTGGGTATGTGCGTGATAACGTTGTCAGCGTTCAGTATGCGATGCGCCTAAGGCCTTCAAAGGACTGGCCTGAGATTTGTGCACCACCAGCTACTACAGAAGAAGCAGAGAAGAGGGAAGCGTACCGAAAGCAGATTCGTCGAGCTCTTGAAAATCTCTCACACTTACCAGCTCGCTTTGCCACACCAGATCCGGAGCTGGAAGTCGTAGATGATATTGATGACAACATTCGAGTCGCCGACCAAGCAAGTGCGGCTTCAATGACGGGGCAGCAAGACTTTGCAGCGAATCGTGCTTCGCTTGCATACCGTACTCCGCCCTCGTCGTCGAGAGTGTGGCGTGCTGCAGAATCCTCGCCCAAGGACAGTGGCCGTTCTCGAGCTCAGCGTGCTAGGCGCACAATCCTTGGTCCCATCGCGCTGGTTCCAGTAGTCAGCCGCAGAGAGACACTGCTAGCTGCGAGAAAGACTACATCACCGAAGTCCTCATCCTCAAAAGCAGTGGCAAAGACTCCGAGAGCGCGGCCCGAGATGTTTGACTTTTCGCGACCGGATGGCATAACGATTCCGCAAAGGAAGAGCCGCCAAGTGGAGCTCATGCAGCCTTTGGAGCCCATCCAGCCTCATTTGGCGCACCCACCGCATACTGGTCTCTTGTTCCGGTAGGTATGACGGGGAACGCGAGTAGTGCAACATGCTGACAGGCCTCAGATACTGGATTCAGCAGAGTCCTGGCGACCACAACAGCGAAGACGGCTTCATTGCGAGAAAATACTTCAGATCCAACGTGACCCACTTCAACCCTCCAAAGTCCGTCGACATCGACATGACTGACGTATTGAATCATATGGATCGGAAAATGGATAAGACCCCGTTCATCTCTACTTGCAACCGCCTTGTCTGGATCCTTCGGCTGGCCGTCAGGGATATCGTCGAGAGAGGAGAATCAAAAGGCCGCATATCAATCATCAATCCTGCTGCGCTGGATCGACCAAACAGGCGCACTATCTTCTGGGCCAGGCCATTCCATGACGAAATGTGCAAGAAGAGAGCTCCATTTTCCAACGGCGCCATGAGGTATAGAGGCACCTATGAGTTCCTTGTATGGGGTACAATCCCAAAAGAGGCTATGGTTACGACAATCAAAGTCAAAGATCTATACCGCCTTCTGAGTCCAAACCCAGATATCGGCCAAGTCCTCCGCTTGCATGTGCTGGAGGGCCCAGGATCTCGGGCCAAGCAGGAAAAACGACTTCGTGCAGACGCGGTGCCACTCAACCTGGCCGCTGCAGAAGGCATAGCGCAGCTCGCAAATTTCATGGGCCTTACTGCCAGCTCGCCAATCGAACAGATTTCACACATTGTCACGGACATTGTTCAAGGCTGGGGCCTGCTTGTCGAAGAACGCAGTTCTCGACAGTGGCAGAGCTTGGCCAACGCATTCTCCAAGTCAATGTCGGCCGACCAGATCATCGATCTCCGCGAGGAGCAAGCTATCAAGTTGGCTTTCCTTGACGGTGTCCGTTGGGGGATGGGCGAACCAAATGCACGCCACACACGAGACTCAATTCTCGTGATGCAAAAGAGAGCTCTCGCAGTTGGCCTTGATTGCCCTGCCAAAATCATCACAGATGAGCTCGATGCTGTCAAGGTGATGCTCTGGACGCATGAGAATCGCGTTAGTCGTGTGCTCAAGAATCGGTCGGAACAGCTTCTGCTCGAGCACGAACAGAACAATGATGATCGTGACATGATGGATCAGGAGCCTGAGTGCGGTTTTGGACAGCCAGGATCATCTCGCCCGAGAGTCAACCACGCCGCTCGAACGATGATGCGCGAAGACGAGCCGGATAGTGGTGATGAGTTTACCTACGAATTTGGCGATGACGGTTTCGTTGTCTGAACTCCCTGAGAAGGACGAGTGAAAGTTGGCGATGCGTATTAATGTGACAGTATTGATGGGACAGCGGCGTTGGTCATAGGCGTTCAGGTTGTATGGAGGACACTGAGGATGAGCTCACCTACGAGTTCGACGATGAGGGCGTGTGATATGTGCTTCATCGAGCATGATGGTATTGATATGACAGTATCGATGGGACAAGCGATGGTAATGGGTGGCGTTCGGATTGTATTTTACTCCTTTGCAGCAGAAGTAATTGGTAATGCAGAAACGAAGTATGATCGAATGCACAAGAGACAGAATGAAAAACGAAGGCCTTGTAGTTAGGACCAAGAAAGGTTTAGCATTGACCCTACTTGAATCCTTTGAAGGATCGATCTCCAAGTACCTTGCAGATGGCGTCAGACTCGGCTTTTTCGACCACAGCCACGTATTCAGCTTTGATGCAGTGGCCCAGGCCCAGGCATTCAAAGCTCCACAGTCGAATTTAGAATCCGTGTCAACATTCAACAGCTTCTTATAGTGCTGAGCTTCGCACGAATATAACAACGCGACCATATACCGCCGCAGAGAATCCACTCAGTTCACGGGACTGTCCAGACAGGCATGCCACCCTCAAAACACCCAGCCTATAATCCGGACGAAGTCGAAGCATACATCCGAACATATATCCGCGATGCTGAAGATGCCACCAACCGACACGACTTCTCCCCAACTAGCATACCCTGGAGCACACCCGCAGTCGCTCGGCACGACATTGAATCCCTCGTCATCGGAGAACCCCAAACGATGAAAATCCACGAGTTCTTGCAGTTGTGGTCCACTATCGCTGAAAGGAACCCAGGATGGAGGATCCATGTCATCGACTCGATGGTCATGGTGAACGCCAAGAATGGGTTTGCAGAGGCATATTTGAATATGGAGACGATCGACGCTCCGCAAGGTGTGACTAAACCGGCTGTGGTTAAGATGGTTTGGAAGCTCTTCAAAGGGAATTGGGTGGTAACCAGCGTGAGGCAGCTCGATGGTGTCGATGCAAGCTGAGTACTTCGAGATCGTATGGCGGTGGTGGACTTCCGGCGTGCTGTGAGATAGACCTAGAGAGCGCCTTCAAAGGCCAGGCTGCATTTTTATCAAGCAACCTTTAATCGGGCTGGAGGCAGTTCCCAGTCATTTCAAAGATGTCTTCATGGCTTCCTCACGACATTCGTACTTGCCGCTCCTTGTTTGGCTCGATTCTCTTCCCAGCGCCTCTGCTCAGCGAGCAGCTCGTCGTCGCCATCATCCATGTCCGCATCTTGCCCAGACGCGCCTGTGGTGCGCCTAACCTCCGCCGCAGGTTGTTCAGGCAGTGCGCCTGCGAGTCGAGCCTCCTCTTCCCACGCTTTCCTCTCCAGCTCATCGAATTCGTCCTTGCGTTCAATCCACCGCTCTTGCACGTCTCGGACCTCCATCTTGCCGTAGCTCTCATTCATCGCTTGAGCCCAAATGCTGGCTTCGTCGTTCAACGTCCGCCCGGCCTCATCTGTGCCACGAGCTCCGGCGAAAACATAGCCACTCGCACGATCGATGGCACGGAGGAGTTCAGTCATGCTTTGCCGATCTTCGACTGCCAGAGTTTCAAACCCGATCAATCCGTGATCTTCGATGAGGCCTATCAGCGCTTCATTCAGCGCGTCCCATTTACCAGATGCACCGCCGACGCTGGCTGCTTGCTCTCGCGACAGGACCGGGAGAAGGTGATGGAGATCTTGCACTTCAGTGTAGAAGTCCAAATTGAATGGAAGGTCTGCGCCACCAACAGATTTGAGGTTGTCAATCTTGGTGAGAACGTTCACTGTTGGGTAAGGTAAGTGTAACATCCCGCGTAAGCAGAGAATAAGAGAGCTCAAGTAGAGAGAAGGGCGTGTCAAAACGACAGAGTCCAAAAGCTGAATGATTACGACCTACTGTATGTCAGTCAGCGGCGTCGAGAAAGCCACGCTGCGACGACGTACCCTGTTGCCCAACTTCTCGATTCGTTGAAGGATGTTGGGAAGTGCTGGGTGGTGGGTGGTGAGTTCTGGCTGACCAGGGGGGTCTAAAATGACCGTTTCTTCTGCATGATATATCAGTATGAGCTGCGCTATATTTCAGTCCGCAAAATTAACGTACCACAGTCATCGAGGCGTTCCTCCAGCCATTCAAAGTTGGCCTCGACTTCTTCCATAGCCCAGAGCACGCCACCGTTGGGGCCCAGTTCTTCACGTTCCATCACTTCTTCGACACTGACGAGCTCACGCACGTCGAGAGCGACTTCATATGGGATATTGTCGTTCGCTGGATCGAGATTGCCTACCGAACATGGCCGGGCCACCGCGCGCATAAATTGCTGAAGGCCATTACAAAGGGTCGACTTCCCGGCGCCTGGTGGGCCTATTGGAACAAGAACTGTGCGCATGTTGGTCTTTCGCAGCACGAGTCTTCGAGTGGTTGGAAGGTGGGAGGAAAAGATGCTGTTGTCACGTCAGATGAAAATGAGATGCTGGACTGGGACTTGGACAAAAGTGCTGGCCGAGTCAGAAGTGCTTGTACCTTGCACCTTCCGACTTTCAAATTCTTGCAACGACACATTGGACAACACCACAGTACAAAATTTGACGTCTCTCGTACGTGCCTTATCGCTTTTTGGTCGTTCGAGCAAATGTTCCTGGGATAAGCAAGAGATACAAGTGCTTCGGTTACCACCTGAGTGATCTACAGCTTTCGCCTCTGCCTGCCTGCCAACATTCCTACTTTCTAGCAGCATGTCAGAGACACTTCACTCTCCCCAGAACATCAGCGATCACAGCAGCGATCACAGCAGCACGATATCGTAATCTATCACGAGCGCCCAACGTGAGGGTCACTCTTCCATCCCACTTGAGATGACCTGGCTTCCCAATCCGCGTCTCGATGGAGCCATACATATACACGCCTCTCGACGAGGATCACTTGCGGGTACTTGCCGTCGTCCAACCTTATGTCGATGCTGGAGATGAAATTCGATGTTCCATGCTGTCAATCCCGATTGATGGGCGAGCCGACTATGCAGCTCTGTCATATAGCTGGGGAATGGACCCAGACGGAGATGCGAGTGTTTGCGAACACATACTGGTGGATGGTAAGAAATTCGGCGTCACCAGAAATCTTCTGCATGGTTTGCGCCGCATATTTGTACCGCCCCGAGATGGTGATGAGTTCCTACCGATCTGGATCGATGCTGTCTGCATTGACCAGAACAACATCGACGAGCGAAACGCGCAAGTTGCAAGAATGGCAGAGATCTACTCTTGTGCTACCAAAGTCTTTGTGTGGCTTGGTGAGGGCACTGATTATGCTGAAAGCGATGGTATAGCTGCGGTTCTGGACTGTCTAGCACAACCCGTACATCTTCACTACAGCGAGCACGTAGTGACAAATTCGGACGGGACATCGGCTAGACTATGTCTCGCACACGCTGGCATAGCAGCATGGACTGCAATGAATGGTTTGAGAACATCCGGGACCAAACCTCCTTCTGAATATTTTCCCACATGCTTGCCCCGATGTATTCGGCGTCTCTTCGACCCTGAAGAATTGATCATTGCTATAGATGAGATGGAGAGACTCCTCCTTGCCTTGCTGACCAAAAGATATTGGTCTAGGCGCTGGATCATCCAGGAAATCAACCATGCCGACCACAACGAGACTTACATTCTTTGGGCAGATCAAGTGACTGGCGTTCGACCACTGCTGGCTGCGCTCAGACGTGTTCCCGGGAGATTCGGCTGGGCTGACGTTGGGAGAGTACTTGACTTGGAGCTTCCACATTGGGATAACGACCAAGATATCTCGGCGTCAATCAACAGGGTTAGGAACATGCTCAGTCTCCGTAACTCAGTCCGGATGTTTGAGAGAAAGAATGTCCTTGCATCTGCCATGCAGTACAGCAATGGTTACAATTGTATCGATCCGAGAGACAGGCTCTACGCTTTACTGAGTATGGATTCACGGACTGGTATTCGCCCCGATTACCGATTGAGTGCACACGAAGTATACGCTGCGTTCTGCACAGATCTGCTGCAGAACGAGGGGCTTTTACCTGGTTTGGTGTACTCTGCAGCGTCTCAAAAGACTCAAAGTCATAACGACGATGATATCAGTCAATCACTGCCATCATGGTGCCTCGACCTCCGTGAGCGGTTCGAAGACCTTGGGAATGATATCGCTCTTGGTCCTTGCAAAGTTCTTCAAAATCGACTCATATGCTCGGTCCTAGTCATTGGTCTATACCCAGCCGAAGGAAAGATGCTCGACCCGGTGAGAGCAATGTCTGATGGGATCGAGAGGAAACGAAGCACGATAACGTACACGTACAGCATTCAGTGCAAGCCAGGCGATCTCCTCTGCTGCTTTCGGCACGTGGCGTCTTCTGCTGGGACCATAACCATACCTGCGATCATCCTTCAAGCCCAGGACAAGAGCAATACATCGCATCGAATAGCAGGCCTTTGTCTCACGCAATGGACCTTGTGGCAACCCGAGGACCACGAACTGCGGACCGTCACTATCTGCTAAACAGCGATATCATGGAAACCGGCGTGTCATAAGCCAGGTCTTTGACGGTACCTCCACCAAGTTTTTCCAGAGGCTATGAAAGCAGGCTAAATCCACTTTCGGCGCGTGAGAGACGACCACTTCTAGGAAACATTTCTTTTGACCAGACAATCTGCTGGACCAGGATGCCTCAGGCGCACAAACTTGACGCAGTAGGTTTTGCTCTGCGAATATGTGGTACATTTGCCATAGCTGCTGCTCATTCCTTCGGCCATACGCCAATCCTCATTCGACCTACTCAGAGAATTCATTATCACTCGACGTGCAAAACAACGGTGCCTCCCGTAGCGTTGATCCACCCACCACAGACAAGACCATCCCAGTACACGGACCATGTGCCAACAGTCATACCAGTTCGCTCATCAAGCCTTTTGGCGGCCTCCGAGGCACCGTCCTCGGTAATCTTTTTATATTCTGTCCGTACCTTCTTAATGTGAACGGCGTGACAGGCGTACAGTTTGTTGAATTTCGCCAGTGACTCTGCCTCAGTGGCTGCATTGATGCAAACCATCTTGTTGCCGAAGAAGACTTTGGCAGCTTCATTTCTGATATGGTGGCAGACGCTCAGAAGGTTGGGGAATTCACCTGGCCAAAATATAGGGCCACATTCCGGAAGGGCGAGGTCGATGATCCTGATGCGGATGTGATCTGGAAGTCGAAGAAAGCGGCTTTGCTGAGCATTGATTCCGCGACGCTTGTACGGTATCAACTCCTTGCGAATCTTGTCGAGGACTTCATCTGGTGCCGTGTCGAGAAGGTGCTTGACGCGATGGACACTTGGTCGATTGGCGCTACTCATCGTCTATCAACTGTCAGTGCGTGTCCGGCCAGTATTGAACAGATGATGTACCTACGACTGCTCGTGCGGACACTCGTCCTTCGAGTCAAGCTAGATGTGTTGCGATCGGCTCGCTGTGGTTGGTGTTCGAGTTGAAGTAGTGACAATCGGCGACAGAACGAATTAGGTAGCTTCAGATCCAAACCTCACTTGGAGAACCCTTCATTTGACAATCATGCATTTTGTGCTGAAGTGAGGTTCCTTTGAGATCAAGCTACATGAAACCTTCACTTTCGCGATGTGCCCAACTCACCCGGCCATAGATCTACTCTCAAAGACATCATCATACATTTGCGAATCAATGCTGTTCAAATGTGTCGTACTCCAGCTTTGCTTAAGCAGTTCCAGCTCTAGCTCCAGACTTGAAGAGGCAATGGCCATACCAAAGTATGTCGGTATGTCGAGTAAGAGCGGCTCCCATATGATACGGGATCAAATTTTTCGAGGCGAATCCTCTTTTATCGGCAGAAGACACCAGCATTTGTATGTAGACCGCGACGGCAATCAACGGCGAGGTCTCATGTGGCGAGCATTGAGCAAGTGAAGTCAAGCGTAAGGGACCAAGGGACGGGAAGCATCGCTGGCCACCTTTTGACACTGCAAAACTCGTGGAACGCCACTGCCAAGCTGTCGCCAACTTCAGATCTACACATGTAAACAAAGACAGTCGCATACACTCTGCACTCGAAAACCGCCGCCACGATGAGTGTTCAGGAGCTCGATTACGCGCCGACCGATATCATCACAGCAGTGCGCTTCTCGCCAGACTCCCGTCTTCTTGCGGTCAGCGGGTGGGACAGCAACATTGCCCTCTTCTTCAGGCCAGACTCGACCGCACCCTTCACATATGCCTATTGCATTGAGGCCAAAGCGCCAGTACTCGACATCTGCTGGGGCCCTTGTGGTGACGGTACCTACACTCTCTTCGCCGTCGGCCTCGATCATGCCGTCAAGCAGTATATTTTCACCACAACATCTCCCGACACCGCGCCAATCCAAGTCATAGAGCTAGACCGAGAGCTCAGCAGGCATGCCAAGCCTTCAAACAAGGTCGCATATTGTAAAGAGCCAAGTATCGTGATCAGCATCAGCTGGGATGAGACCATGCATATCCACAACGTTGACAGCGGAAACTTCGTCGCGGTCAAGCTTGCAGCAAAGCCGTTTGCGATCGCTCTTACCGCCGACAAGGCTGTGATCTCCATGGTCGAGAGGAAGGTGGACGTGTACGCTCTCGCAGACTTGACGAAGCTACTTGTGGAATCTGGCAGCACAGAGCCACGCGAGCAGCCTCTGGAGGTCAAACCATGGCAGAATCGCGTGAGCAGTCTGAAGTTCATGACGCGCGCGTTGAGTTGCATGCCGGACGGCACAGGATTCGCGGCATCGAGTATTGAGGGCAGAGTGGGCGTTGAGTGGTTTGACGAGGAGGCCAATAAGAAGACCTATGCGTTCAAGTGCCATCGCGAGAAAACAACAACCAAAGATGAGGAGGGAAACGACGTGCCGCTAGATATCATCTGGCCGATCAATGGTCTCGCCTTCCACCCAGTGCACGGTACTTTCGCGACTGGTGGCGGCGACGGAGTTGTTGCTCTGTGGGATGCAAACACAAAGAGGCGAGTTCGGCAATATACTCAGCTGTGTTCTTCAATCGCATGTCTGGAATTCAGCCCTGATGGATCCAAGCTTGCGATCGGCGTCTCTCCAGGCTTCGAAGATGACAAGGTCCAGGACATGCCTGATCCCGCGCTGGTGAAGGTATTCATTCGAGATATCGCAGAGGGAGAGGCAAAGGGCAAGCCAGCGAAAGAGAAGTAGAACCTTCGTGCTATTTCAATTTCAAATTAGCGGGCATTGGAGCAGGAGGCTTCCGAGAAACGGGTGTGACAGTGAGGTTTAGCGAGGCGTCAAGGCAGATATCCAGGGAATAAGTAGGCAAGAGTTGCGCGAAATCAAACGACTGACGTGCGAACACTGGCATCGTGAACACAGCTTCTGTTTACAGCGAACGGACCCACCACTGCCGATGCAGGTCCCCTTCCGCACAAACGGTACATAAACGTCTGCGCGTTTGAGAAGCAACACTGCCAACCGCTTCGAACTTCAGACTTGACACACCACTCGGGATCATTTCGTGCACCTGCAACCTCGCATTCCACGCAAATCAATGCGAGATGGCCCTTTTCGAACTCCGACTCGTCGCAGATAAAGGCTATGGTCTTTTCGCTACCCAGAAAATTCCAAGAGGGACTCGAATCATCGCCGAAGCGCCACTTATCAGCCTCCCACGAGACTGCCAGAAGATCGACTTTCTCAGGCAGCTGAAGAATCTCACACCAGAGCAGCACACTCAGTACACAGACCTCTCCTGCAACAGGCATCTCGTGGATCCAGAGCTGGTACATGCTCTTCGCTTCTATCTTGCGAGACATTACCAGTACAGCGGGATAGCTCTCGAGGCCGCTGTCCAGGACATGGTCACGATGCACGCCATCTTCTTCACGAATGCAGTCACGATGGGTGCAAATGGAGAGTCCGGCGAAGGCGTGTTCCTCAACTACAGCCGCATCAATCACTCCTGTGTGCCGAACGTCCAAAACAGCTTCAATGCCAACATTGGTAAGAAGACCGTTCATGCAATTCGCGATATCGAAGCTGGCGAGGAATTGGTATCGGCTTACATCCCACTTCTTCGTACCAAGGATCAACGACAACGGTTGCTCCAGCCGTACGACTTTCAATGTCGTTGCGAGGCTTGCTTTGAAGGGTTTGCGGCTTTCAGTGAAGCGCGACGAGGGCAGATGTTCCAGATCGAACAAGCATTTGCGCTATACGAGGCAGGCGAGGACAGGTTTGCGTACTCTGCGTTTCCAATACCGGAAGATGACACGCAGGCACTGGCATTGGCGAAAGATTTGGTCAGCTTGCTAAAGGAGGAGGGCCTCGTTGGCATCGATCTCACTCATGCTTATCGCGCGTGCTCAAAATTCAGCGCGAAGACGCAGCAAATGGCCAGGGCAATGTCTTTCGCAAAACAAGAGCTGGAGGTGGAGATTGCGTGTATTGGAGAGGATACGGGTGATTGGAGCGAGAGCGCAAGACTTTGGATGAAGAGCCTGGAGGGAATGTCTGAGGCAGAAAAGCTGAAGATGCGGATGAACGAGAAGCGCGATGCAAAGGCACAGAAGAAGGCAGATAAGAAGGCGGCCAAGAAAGCTGGAAAGGGGCAGCGTTAGGAGCTCACTCGTTGCGGTGCTTCGAGCTGGAATGGTGGATGAGACTGTCGAACAAGGTGTGGGAAGCGAGGTCGTGAGGCTTGCTATACGAGTTGTCAATCCTCCACCACTCTCCGTGCCGCTAGCTCACAACATACTGTCAACCACTTTTCGTGACAAGAAAGCTGATCGCGTTGGTTAATGTGCTGCCTGGACACCCGGGACCCTCGGCCGCCGGAGAGGATGAGGATCCTTGGCACCTGATTGACATATGGCCATCCCTCAATCGCTCCTTCGACCTGTTTACGTCTGCCTTGAAGGAAGATCGAAAGCAGTCAACATGTATATATTACGGAACATCGATAGCATTGATAGAATATCTCAGTACATCTGGCACCTGCATGTCAGCTCCAAATCCAACACCACGCAAGCACAGACTACGACACATGATGCGCCACACTTTGATTGCCTCGATACTTCTTCAATTGCTCGCACGACGGACTGTTGCACTGCAAAACTCAAGCCAGTCCGTGTTCACCTCCTCTGGTGCTCCGCCTGTAAGAACTTAACTCACTCTGTCGATGCAACGAGACTAATCTAAATCCAAAGTGTGATGCACTGGTAGCAGCAGGCCTGGGGAGCAGATTACTCTTCCCAAGCGATGATGCATACGATGCCGCCATTGAGACCTACTGGTCAGTCAACGCTCGCCAACATCCATGGTGTCTGGTACAACCGCATAATACCCAAGAAGTCTCGATCGCGTCCCAGGCTCTGATCCACACGAACGAGGGAGCAGGCAACTGGCACATCGCAATCCGAAGCGGTGGTCATAGCGCTCAGATGATGAACAACATCGACACCGGCGTCACGATTGACCTCAGTATGATGAACAGCTCTTCATACAACGCAACCACTGGACTCGCACAGATCGAGCCAGGTGGTCGCTGGAAGGACGTCTACGCGAGTCTTCTCAAGTCCAACGTCACTACCAGCGGTGGTCGAGATGGAGGAGTCGGAGTCGGTGGGTTCCTTCTCGGCGGAGGCAACACTTACTACGCTGGTACGACAGGTTTTGGATGCGACTCAGTCATAAATTACGAAGTCGTCCTCGCTAATGGGAGCGTCATCAATGCCAACGCGGACGAACATGCGGATCTTTGGCGAGCGCTCAAAGGAGGAGGCAATAATTTTGGCATCGTGACGAGGTTTGATATGACGACTAAGCCAGCGCAGAATCTTTCGTATGATGAGAGGATTATCAGTGTGGAGCATTCTGGTGCTTTCGTTGATGCGGTGGTTGACTTCGTGGCGAAGAGCCACACTGAGCCGGATAGTCATCTCATTCCTTTTTTTACGCATCAGAGTACATCGCCGAACGAGACTTTGATTATCGCCATCGCCGTCAATACTGTTGGGGAAGCGAATAGCTCGGTGTTCGAGAAGCTGAACGAAATCCCGACTGTCTCTTCTCAGCGATCTTTTCTGAGCCTCGCAGACGCAGCAGAGAACTCTCAGATCGCAGGTGGTACCAGGTGCGTTCATTATGACTATCTCTTGCATAGAAGATTCGACACTGACAGTCCCCTCGCAGAAACGCCCAAGCAACCCTCACCCTCAAAAACTCCCCATTCATCCTCCACCGCGTCGCCACAATCCACGAATCCCTCATCGCATCCATCTCAACCTACATCCACCCCACAGACTTCACAACAGAATGGTTCTTCCAACCCCTCCCCTCCTACATCTCCCAAATCGGCGACAACGTTCTCGGTCTCGACAAAATCTCAGAAGATTTGATCATGTGGACCGGATCCATTCAGCTACTCTCAGAATCCGATGAAGACTTGGCGATCGCGGAGATGATGATGCGGAGGGCTGTGGCTGAGATCGGAGGAGAAGGATTCGTGTTCTTAAATTATGCTGATGCGAGTCAGGATCCGATTGGGAGTTATAGGAGGGAGAATGTTGAGTTTTTGAAGATGGTGGCGAAGAGGTATGATCCGGAGGGGGTGTTTCAGAAGAGAGTGCCGGGCGGGTTTAAGGTGGATGTGGTTGGTGAAGGCGATGGAGTGTGATGCGCTTCGTGTTGGAGACCGTCGCGGGTTGTGGTCTCGTCGCGTCGAAAGGAGCGCCTGGAGATTTCAAGCCGGATGTGGTAGATGAGGCGACGGTGGAAGTGCGAAATACGCTTCGCATTACAGACCGTTGCAATTTGCACTCTCGTGGCGTCGAAAGGAGTGCCTGATAGGTGTAGTCTGGATGTGGTTGATGGAGGTGATGGGGAAGGACGAGGAGTGTGGTGCGCTTCGTGTTGGATACCGTCGCGGTTTATGCTCTCGTCGCATCAACTACCCATCCATCTCAACCCTTCTTCTCTGCACTCTCGCCTCAGCTCGAGCAACAATGAAAAAAGTAAAAAGTTCGCAGTCCCCGACATCGCGTGCTGAGTGACCACTTCGTCAATATCCCTCAGATCCCAGCTCAAAAGACTCTTGCAACAAAAGTCTGGTAACCTTTCATCACCGTCAATCTCGCCGCCTCCTGATGGCCGAGCCATACAAGAGAGAAAACTCGAATCTCCCAACAAAGCGATCCCGATGCTGCATCCTTGATAGCATCCATACTACGCTAGTGAAAGCGGCAGGCCTGCATTCGAAAGGACAGGAAGGCAGTGGGTAGGTCGTCAGCCATAGCGTCTACAGTCTGCGAGCCCCATGACAACTCGAGCGCGGATCTTGTGTATCCATAGCCCCCCCGTTAATCAGACCCAGCCGGCGTTGGTTGTGAGAGTTACCAGCTCTCACTGAGGGTTGCGGTCAGGCGACGGACCATGAAGGTTCGTCAGCGTATCTGATACCTGTGAGGGTGTGTGTGTTAGCTGTGATCATTTGTGTTTGGTGGGTAGGTGTACTTACACCCAACAAAGGCGCGCCTCACCACCGCCATGTGGAGAAAAGGAAAGAAGAAAGAAGAGAGCGAGACGGCTTGGATATGACTGTCGCGGACAGAGCTTTGGCCTTCTGCCGCTCGTCGGTGTCCGTGATACGGCCTGTCCCGCGTGCTGAGATCTCGCAGAACGTGAGGTTTGCAAAAGGCGGTGGCTGGAACGAGTCTGAGCCGTTGGAGATGCACTTCACCTGCATAAGCACGTGCCGCAAAGCCGCGAAGTTGCACGAGAACGGCAGGCGTGGACACGCACGTGTGCCAATGCGACGGTCCAAATATCATCCAAGTTCCAAACATGGTTCTTGATAATGTGAAGTCCGATCAAGGCCAGATGAGGCCCGACTGTCGTTGGATATGGGAGCATGTCTCGTTCTACACGATCCTGAAGAATTGGGACGGGTAACTTGAACCTGGCGCATCTGATGCTTTCGTGATAAGCTATCGTCAGTCTCCTACTTTTTCTTCTGTTTGAGCGCGGGCCCCCGACCATCATTCAGCCTCAACTCATCCATTCCCCAGCTCCGTAGTAAAATTGCCTTCAATACCCAGGTTTGCAACTCTTCCCAGAAGCAATTCCATCACGCGGAACGAAGTAGCTGGCGCATCCCCAGGCACCATATGTCCCGCCAACTGAACTTGATAAAACGTAAGACCCCTTTCACTCCCCCATTTCCCAGTATACCCAGCTCCCGACGGACTCCCAGGTAAATCCAAATGAAAAGGCGCAAAAAGTCCTTTTCCAGGATATTCTTTGAATCCTTGGTAACCATTCCAAGTCATATTCTGAAGAGCGAGAAGTGTTCCATTGGTATTGAGCAAAGCGTCCAAATTTCCGGATCCGATGATGACATGGTTAGTCTTCTCGATGACATTTTGGAGGACGCCGTTCAAGGCTGGTGGTGGACTCATATCGAAATCTCGGGTGCTGTTGCTGGATTTGTTCTGGGTTGGGAAGACGGGGTCCGAGGAACAGACTTCCCAGGCCCAGCCTTGGGGGACGTGGAGGAGACCTTGGACATCGGTGCGGTTGAAGAAGATTTTTTCTGGGGTTGGGTTGTAATCACTGTTTTTGTTATTCACAGTTGTGATACTGAAGAAGTCTCGGGGTACTCACGAGGCGATGGCACCCAAAGCAGAAGACAGTGGAGGGCACGTGTCACTGATCCTGTAGATGTTGAAGCAGGCGTTCTAGGCCAGAACCCGTCAGCAATACGTCGCAAACAGTGGGAAACTCTGCCCTTGAGAACGTACCACTTGATTGACACGTTGTCCCATGTTGTCTAGAGTGTCACACGGATTGAGTGTGTTGTTGGGATAGTCAAAGACGTCTGGGAGATTCGGGAATGGCTTTTGTGGAGGCGGAAAAGTTAGGTATTCCTCCAAGAATTTCTTGTAACCACATGTTTCGTGTTGCGCGGTCAGATTCGCCATATCGGTGTCGTTGAACCCAAGCATATTGTGCCAGTACTCGGCAAAAGGCACAACAGTAACTGCTTGCTGAGCCACACCGTCGCCTAAGATTGGATCGTTGATGTGGATGCCCTTGAGAGGCATGTCAGAGTTGTTGGTTTTGATGAACTCGTTAGCCATGTACGGCAAGTAGTATCTGGGATTTTATTAGTGGATCTCCTCCCGTGCTTAAAAGCATGCGTTGAATACCCAGCATAAGACTCTCCAGTAAGATATATGTCGAAGCCCTGGGTATCGAAGACCTTCATGAACTGCTCGTAGAAGCTGACTATCTGCTTGCCGACGTCGATCTCGTTGGTTATATTCGGTGTGCCTTGGGTATATCCAACGCCTATAGGCTGTTCCACCCACATTACATTGGTGAGGTTCCGCCAGTCGTAAGTGTTTTGTACCGTTTCTACCACAAGTCAGACTTCCTAGACAGTACACCAGGGAACGGACATTCGGTACTTGGTGTTCCGTCCTGCCACATGAAAGGACCGTTCTCAGTCAAAAAGCCAACCATAGAACTGCATCCAGGACCGCCATTAAACCTGCCGATTGTAGCACATTAGCACGAGAAGCATCGCAGCGAAGCGCGGCGATTCTTGTACCATATCGCGATTTCTTTCGGTCCTGTTGAATTCAGCGATGGCCAGAACCAGAAGAAGTATTTTCGTTTCTCATCCTTGTCTCCAGTGATTGGTATCAGGCCTGCTCTACAATCAGCGCGGCTTTTTGTTGATAGTGAGGTTGCAACAGACCTGCATACGATTCGCCTGGATCGAAGTCAAGATCTGGGAATTTCACGCCCTGTACTGCAAACTCCCTCGTCTTGTTCGTCAAGAATCGACTTTTTGCTGGACCGTTGAACTTCTTGTGCACTTCGCGAGTTGCGAGTAAGACATCTTCGCTCCGTTCTGCCCGATGCGCATCCCTAGCAATAGCACGCTTCTTGATGTCTTCTGCTCGCTTGAACACATTCGCCGGATGGTCAGCATAAGCAATGTCGAAGAGGCTGATCACACCGAGAAGTCCTAACAAGACCCGCATTTTGACGTACAACCGAGAGCAAGAGACGGACGAAGGCGGCCGCCAGACCTAGAGGCAGAGGCAGATCCAGGTGTTTTTGAATTGCAGCAATGTCAATGCCTCATCGTCATGGGTTGATACCAGGGTTTACCCTGGCCTCCTCGCTATGCTCAATCGTGTTCGTACCTTGCAAGTAAAATCATTTTGCCCAATGCGAGCGACGAACGAGTGTGACGGCGAATTATGTGACTGCAGATCCAACATACGGCAGTCGTCGTGCCAAGTCTTGTCGTCAATTCAAGAGCTTCTGGTTGTAAGCTTGATGCCGCGCTCTTTGAGGCGTTTAAGGTGCAACACCAGGGTCTTGAGCCATTGGCCCTCTATACCGCGCACCAATCTCACAACTCTAAAGCCCATGTACGTACTTAGATGAGGCTTTTGCAAATGCCGTGCTCCGCTGATATGTTATGGTTCGTATTGCACAAGGAAGACAGTGCAACACTGGGTCGATTGGTCACACACGTGCAGAGGTTGCAAGAATCCGGTACCGAGTCGATTTGTGTGACCGAACCATAGATGTATATTCCAGATTGAGGCCAAGGGTGCAACTGTGTACGTTCGGGGCCTTTGATGGTGAGGGCCCGAATTCCGGGCAGCGCCAGCCTAGAAAGTTTTGAACTCATTATAACAAGCTCCAGTAGCAATCAGATCGTTAGCTGGTTGTGCGTATAATGGACTGCTTAATACAGCAATAAGCATCGAAGATCTGATGAGGTTGGAAGTAGTAGCCACAGACACAGGCCTATAATTCTAGCGGCCTCTGAACGACCACCACAACCCTTGACCGGTCTCAATCGCTTGTGGCATGTAATTGCGTAGATGGCCTACGAGTGTTGTATGCTGCAATGGTGCCCCTTTCAGCGTCCCCATGCGAGCGGTCAATTTCGTCCGTGCCAACGTGCCAGATACCCAGACATGGCGGTGAATTATACCCGCGGTGCCCGACGTCGTATTGTACTTCATTGTTAGGTAAGCTCCAATCGTGATGGCATGCTACAGAGACGACATGTCGGCCTTGTGATGCAGATCCAATTCAGGCCAGCTCGCGCGTGACATGTTGCTGGGTGGTTGCAGGCAGTTGAAGAGGACACATGTTGTTCCCCACATAGTCCGACCATGCACTGCACAGTAGGTTGACGAAGTGCGGTAGTTATGGCGACGATGAGATGGAAGTAGAGGTGGATAGCACGGAAAACACGCGCCGGGAAGGAGAGATGGAACAATCGTGCCGAGAAAGGGAAAGCGCAGGTTTACTAATCGCAAAGTCATCAGATATCGAATCAAACCTACGTTCTTGATGCCTGTCGTACATGTGCTCACAGATTAGATAGGATGTTTTGATCTTTTGCAATCGAGCACTGATGACAGCGCGTGTTCCGCGGCCATTTCCTTGTCCTCACAGTTGTTGCCGGCTGAGATTACCAGTTGCCTTCTGGAACCAACGAATCTTGGAAGATCCGAGGAAAAGGTAAGATTAGAATGAGAAGAACCATCAACCGTCAAGGGTAGAAAAAGTCAGCTTCCAAGATCGCTTTTATCGTGTATGGCAGCGCAGCACGTCCTGTCTGCCACGTTCTCTCTACTTCTATTCCACCTCTCTCAACATCCTCTCATCTCATCAAGCTCAAGCATCCGATTGGGATACGAGCACCTCCTGCTCCATTAACAACAAGAAAAGAAGTTTTCATGATCCGATCCTTGAGCCGAAAAAACACCATACCCAATGCCGAATGAAGAAAGCAAAAGAATTATACAGCACTCAGGACATGACTGGCGCATGTTGAATGGTTGCGCCACTCGTGTATCCTCTGACGCTTGGTGACTGAATGCAAAAAGCAATGAGTAGAGCTAAGCCTCCTGAGCTGCAGGCGTGTTTTGCACCTGCGCAGTCAAGTCAAGACTATCATTGAGCTCTTTCGTCAAAGTCGAGATATCACTCGAGCCGTTGGTGCGTGTCAGCTCCACGCCATTGGAAGGCCGACTTTGCGAACCATTGGTCTTGGTTGCTTCAGCTTCTGTGAGACCCTTGCGAATACGTGCCACGCTATCGACAATGACTGCATCAATGCCCGCCTGTGCCTGGAGATTGCTATTGACTGGGTCATTGTTGAGCGTTCCATATGAAACGCAGATGAGTTCCGAAGACTGAACGACGTTGATGAGTCGTGGACAAAGGACGAATGGCTCTGCAGCACTGACAATGCCGAGAAGATTCCATCGGGAGGCGAATCGAATTGCTTCTTGGAGCGAAGATGCTCTGACATCTCCGACTGGCGTGACTCCAGCGTCTGTCAAGAACAGGACCGGAATCGATGGCTGCTTGAAGGTGAGGAGCAAACATATATCCGGATGGAAGGACGAGAAGACAATGTTTCTCTTCCCGCGCCTGTCATAGACCATTTGCAGCACAGTGTCGACAAACAGGTTTAGCTCGATGGCGTAGGTGTCCATTTCTTCCTCGACAAGCTCGAAGAGCATAGGGTATTTCATCTCGATATTAAAGCCAACATCCTCTGTCAAGGAGTTGAACATGTTCTCGAGAGTTGTAAACTGTGCCTGAATGACGTCGCCGCGAGTGTTGCCCTTAAAGCCTTTGATTTTGAAGTCTCTGGTATGCCTGAGACGTTCCTTCTTGGTATCCTCGAATGGAGCGCCAACAGAGTACGAGCGGTGCAGACGGCGGTCAGTGACAGATCTATCGCTTCGGCCATTGGTCATCGATGGTGAGGCCGGCCGCGATGGCTTCGGTGTGTCGCTCAAAGCCAAGAATTGCTCAAGTGTCAAGCCATGCACCGGCACATCTGCGCCAGTCTCGCTGACTGTGAAGTCGTGATAGATGACCGGAACATGGTCTTTGGTCATCTGCACGTCGAATTCGACATACGAAGCACCCAAATTGGCAGCGGTGATGAAGGATTGAATCGTGTTTTCGCCTAGCTGCAATGACGTTTTTGTCGACATATTCTTGCCAAGACCGCGATGGCCAATGACCCTGGTCGACGACTTGGTCCAATATGTTTTCTGTTCCGAGATGCTCAAATTCGGGTGTTTAAATGGGGTAATGATCAAGAAGTTGAAGTTGATTGTGCCAATCACATCGAAATTCGGTCCCGCAAGCAAAGGCACGCTAAGATCGGTCTGCAGCGTTGTGCGCTTGTTGCCAACACCAGTCTTGATGCTGGAAAGCAGTGCGACGGCACGCGCGATTCTCTTTTCCGTTGACCCAGAGTAGGTTGGGACAAGATCAAAAAGGAGCTTCACCTTGGAAGGATCTTTGCACATGAATGTGATTGGCGTCGTGCTGATCTCCTCTTGGATGGGAAGGTCGATCACGTTAGGCTCACCAGAAGCACCTTGCGCCGACACCACCAGGGACAGAGCGGTGTCGAGCTGAGTGGCGTGCGCATCCGTGATGGCGATGTCCTCGAGACTGATGGGTTTCAGATCCTTGTTCTCGTCCAACGTACCGAGCGACACCAATACCATGGACTCTTCCGACAGATAACGGTGACCGAACGACTTGACTGGCTCGGGAATCCTGGATCGCTGTATCTCTTCTCTCTGTACGCCATTCGAACGCCTATCCTCTAGAGAAGATCCTTTTGGTGGAGAACTAGAAGTCTGGGCTTGCAACTCTGGGCTCGGAGTTATACTCGGTGGCGGCGTGAACTGCGACAGGTACTTCGCGATGTCGATGTGGCCGCGCAATGCGGCATGTTCTTGCGGTGTCCAGAGTGAAGAATCGACCTTGTTGGTCTGGGCACCAGCATTTAGCAGAAGCTTCACGATGTTCATGTGGCCATTCACACAAGCAATGAAGAGAGGTGTCCAGTGATAGGCCTTCTCACCGATCTCGACATTGATGCAGTGCTCTCCCTCCTTCGCGTCAAGGAGAGCACGTGCACAATCCTCATAGCCGAATCTAGCGGCAATGTGGAGCGCAGTCTCTCCGTTCTCGTCACGAAAGTTGACATCAACGCCGACGTCAACCAAAAGCTTCACGATCTTATGGTAATTCGATTTGGTTGCCAGTTCCAGGGACAATCCACTCTTCTCGGCGTGCTTGCTGGTCAGGCGAGCATCCTTGAACTTGTGCCAGTCATCCACAAGCAGGAGTGCTTTCGATGTGCGATAGTGTCCACCAATGACAGCCAAGTGCAGAGGCGCGTATCCCTCATCGTCCTGCCATTCTGGAGCGTCTATGCCACCGGAGACATCGAACAGGTCCCACTCTTGCATGTGTTTCATGAGCATGTCGGTGGCGAAGAAGAGTCCATACTGCGCAGCATAGTGGAGTGGCATCCTGCCATACACGTCCTTAGTGAGCACTGCGGACTGCTGCTCCTTGCTGAGGTGCTGAAGAATGAAACCAAGCAGATCCCTAACATGGTTGTCTTTGAAAGGATCTTGGTCTGGATCGCGCTCTTCTACTTTGAACGCACCTGGAGCCCGCACAGGTGGCTCTGCTGCGTTGATGTAACCGGTGCTCTTCGAGACTTCCTGAAACCCGCCGGAGTTGTACGATGCTCTCGCTCGGCCAGTCGCGATGATGAGCCGGTGCAAGCAATTCCGCTTGTTCATGTCGTCGTCAGGGTCGATCGATGGGACCTTGTCGATGATAGCCTCTATGCACTTTAGTTTTTGGAAGCTTATGGCTCGCTGCAGCAGGTCAAGAAGGAGACCCTTCTGCATGCCATTATTGGCATTGGGAAGGTGAGTAGCGACGAGCTCGAACAACTTGGTCGTGTTGTCCTCGCGAACAGCCATCTCCATTGCATCCAGCGCAGAGGATGGGATACGCAACGCAGCCCTGGAGCCCATGCGATGGATTGAACCAGAGCTACCGGAGTGGACAGAGCTGGAGTCGTCAATGACCTTGACCTCGCCTAAGCTGGAAAGCCATTCATTGATACCACGCATGTCCAGCGTCAACTTGTTGTTGGTGGCGAATGGCTTTGGGTCAACTTTGGTGGCCAAATAGCGACTCTGGGTGGAGGAAGATGCGATCTTCTTATCCAGCTTCTTGGTGATTTTCACGAAGCCGCGGCGATTGACTTCCCCATACCACTGGAGCTTGCGATACTGGCCGCGAAGCTCGAGAAGTGTGCCCATCAGGTCTTCCATGTCCTCCTTTTCCATGCCGTCCTTGAGCTTGGATGCCATGCCATAGCGGTCGTACAAGAGGCGTAGTCGGCGGGAGAACTCGGCATACTTGCGATTGTAAAAGGTGTCGACATCCTCTAGCTGGCGATCAAGAGTGTAGAAGAACTCTGCAGGACGGTTAGGTTATCTAACGTGCCCATGGACTCGCTTACAGTACCAGCCAGGTCTGGCTCATCTCCATCGTTCTCGGCGACATTCTTGGTGGCAGCCTTGATCAGCTTCTTCAAGGCCTTGTAGTCGATATACGACGATGCCCATTCGGGCACCTGATTGCGCGGGAGATTCTGCCCGAACTTCATCGTCGCACTGTCTACGACGGCCGAAGCCCGAGATCGAGGGAGCTATCAATGGAACTCGAGTGAGGAGCTGATTGAAGCTGTCAGTCGCGTGCATGAAGATCATGCAAAAGCTTCTGCTTTGCTTCAAGGGCGCCTTTGTTGGGGTCCGCAGTTCTACGGTCCGCGACAATGGACGTCAGCGCGGCACCGCTGTCCCGTGAATTCACCGTCCATTGATGTGTAAGGAGGAAGAGTCTGTCAAGTCTTTGCCACAGCCGCCGAAGTCCTCGTTGTTCTGGCGGTCGGATGCTGGAGGATGGGGACTCGTGGTGATTTCGAAGGCCATTAGTGGCCAGGCTTGCACCTTAAAAGTCTTAGCGTTCCGAATGCCCCGACCTTTTGCTCAGGGTTTGCAGAGCATGTGACATTGTCAACCATTTCTACGGGTTTGCTATCAGGAATAGGTGTGACTATGCAGCTGGCGGTGTCGAGTACTGTGGTTTGGAAGGTACCAAGACTTATACTCTGAGGTTTCGTGGCATGAACGCGCCATACCAGTGCATCCCGCGGCGGTCACGAGGTCTGCCAATAGTTCCCAAGAGCTCCAACTTGCGTCACATGCATCACCCTGGTGTTCTCTAGCGGCAATCCGGTTGATCACAACCATGTTCAGGGACTTGCTACCACGCGTGCCTGGCAGGTCGGCGCACATCACGCATACTCTTGACATACAACTGCAGATATCGTGGGGTGAGACGAACCCCGTGCGTGGCTATTGGGCCAACTTACGCAGGAACCGACGACCGACAGACGAATCGACCTGAGCTTGAATACAGACTGCGCATGGCTTCGTCAAATTTCGGTCGAAGAGTACCAACAGAATGCATGAAATCCGCAGTGTAGTGGACTGAACAGCATCTTCAGGCTGCTCAAAATTGCAGATGCTTCTTGCCTCAGAATCAGAATCAGCTGGTGGCGCCATGAGCAGGGTTGGTGGGATGGAAAGTGGGAAAGAGCATGGAAGCCGCGAAGACGGCGGAAATCAAACACACTTCTTTCTTTGGTTGATATCATGGAAGGAGACTCTCTCGTAGACGACAGCCTGGTGATTGTTGTACCATACCGCAGCATGGGCAAAGCAGACGCCGTAGACACGTCGCCGTGAACATGCGATACAAGCCATCTCAAGGAGTCACGCGGGAAAGATGACCAGAGTCGCAAACGTCCACGATATGCCAACAGTTCTGAGCTTTTCGCGACGGCTATATGCTTCGCAAAACTGCTTTTGTGCGCTTTCTGTCTCCAGAGAGCACTCGTCCAATTGAATGTCATGTAAGGGCGTGTGCAATCGACATCCACTAGGGCGCATTTTCGCGGATTCACTGACCTCAGGGTATTAATTATATGTAGTCTCGTGGCCAGTCTTCTTCCTGTTCTAAGGATTCCCGCAAAGCCTGGAATAGATCGCCCAAAGCTCCAAAATGACACTCGCAGCTTCGAAGTCGGGTGTGATCAACACCACTTTGAATTACCATCTAGACCCATCAAAAGGCGGACACACTGAGTATTACACGGGCGTCTCGGACTACTATCGGAGGAAATGGGACGTCCATGAAGTCCAAATCGAGGACGCCAGATCAAGACGAGACGATTTCACTCTCGATGTCCAAGGCTTTCAGCTAGCCTCACACATCAGTTTTGAGCGGGATTTCAACGACGATATGCGAATCAGGAAGCATGTCTACCCGGAAACCGAGAGCCTGGTCAGAGCAGTCACTGCTGCCACAAGAGTTCACGCATTTTCGCACCTCACGCGCAAACATACACGAGAGGACGCTGAAAGAGCTGTGAAAGAGGATCCGACGCTTCAAGACAACATGGCTCCATACCCCAATGCTGTTCCTTCTCGAGCCGTGCACGTTGACTTTTCAGATGCCGGTTCCAGAGCCATACTTCAAGACAATCTCGCATCCGATCTGGCGGAAGAACTGACGAAGACTAGATGGGCCATCGTGAGCTTTATACACTCCACTCTTCCCTGAGATCTCACAGGTACTGAACCTTCCTTTTTAGATTTCCGCCTGGCGTCCTATCAAACCTATCTCCAGAGATCCGCTAGCGGTCTGTGATGCACGCACTGCTCGCGAGCAGGACTTCGTAACCATTACTTCTCATCTCCCACCGAAAGGAAGTGGACAGTACGCCGATGTGACTGCCAGCGACAGCTTTGAGTTGCTGTATAAGCGCTACAATCCCGGCGAGAAATGGTATGTAGCAGTCCCATGCCAACGTTCAGGGTTCTGACATCGTCCCAGGTACTACTTCAGCAATATGAGCCAATATGAGGTTCTTATGATCAAGATATTCGATTCTTTGAATGATGGCAAGATAGCAAGGCGAGCGGCACACAGTGCCTTTGTCGACCCGGCCACTCAGCATGATTCTACGAGGGAAAGTATTGAGATTCGTTGTCTGGTTTTCTTTGAAGATCAGCCCTGTTAGCAAACATGGTTGAAGTTTTTGAAGAAACCGGGAAGTCGTTGGCGTGTAGCTCATTGTAGCCTTGAATCAGTCATGTTAGCCAACCGTCTTGTTGTGACTTCATCTCGTTATTGAGACTACTCTGCGTGTCCCTTTAATGTCTATAAAATACCACCCGAGTACCCGAAACTCAGCTCCTCACTGAACCCCGCAGCTTGAGGAATGACAAGTCCAAGACCTCCATCTTGGTTTTCTCTTAAAGAATATAAATATATATCCTAGTCAAGACGTTGACGTATTCAAAGAGGCAAGGCACGACAAATTCAGCTCTCCCAACATCAAGGTCAAACATCCCTCAACTCACAAAATCAACCCATACCCAAATCTCCACCAACCATGGCAACCAACCAAGCCCCCATCATAGACCCAACCCAACTCTTCTCCCTCGCCGGAAAAACAGCAATAGTCACAGGCGGCACAGGCGGTCTCGGCACAGCAATGACAATGGCCCTAGCCTCAGGCGGAGCCAACATAATCTCCATCGAACTAGAAAACGATCCAGGCAGTGAAAACCTCCACTCCGCCATACTCAAAACCGGCCAAGAAATCAAAAAATACCACTGCGATGTCCGAGATCCAAAAGCCTTGCGCAGCATCTACTCACAAATCTGGTCCGATGGCCATCAAGCCGATATCCTCCTGAACTGCGCTGGAATCCAACGACGTTCCGAAGCCGAAGATTTTAGTGATGAGGATATCGAAGCTGTGCTTGATATTAATTTGAAAGCTACTTTGGTGTCTTGTCAGGAGTTTGCGAAACCGATCTTGAAGGATGAAGGGAGGACTGGGAAAATTATAAATATTGCTAGTATTATAAGTTTTATTGGGGGCAAGAATATCACGCCTTATGCTGCGAGTAAGGGGGGAGTGATGCAGTTGAGTAAGGCGTTTAGTAATGAGTGGGCTAGTAAAGGGATTTGTGTGAATTCTATACATCCTGGGTGAGTTGAGGTGGGCTGGTTTGGTTGAGGGAGGGTTGCTAATGAGGGTGTTGAATAGGTATTTTACGACGCCTTTGACGGAGCAGTATCAGACGGATCCGAAGTATAAGGATTTTAATAATTATGTGAGTTATCACCGGGTGCCAGTATGGGGAAGTGGAAGGACTGATGTTGTGGTCTAGGTGATGATGCGGACTCCGATGAAGCGATGGGGTCAGCCTGTGGACTTGGCTGGTTCTGTAATCTTTCTTGCAAGCGCTGCGAGCGACTTTGTCACAGGTAGTTCGATCGTGGTGGATGGTGGCTGGTTGGGTAATTAGGATGGAAGTCTCGTATGTGAAGTGTTCTATTCTATGATGCATCTTAGCATTTACTCGTTTGTGCAGCTAGCTCACTTGGATTTGTGACCTGCGGCTCCATTCATCTCTGGCTTCACGTTGCCATTTGGCTGAGCATCTGCTGCCTTAGATAGCAGTAGGTCCTGCAGTACGAGCTTAGCAGGCCATGCAAAACCTGAACCTTGGGTTTTGCCTTCTTCGGGATTCGTCAGGAACTCGATCAACGCCATGAAGGCGTAGGATGAGATCGCTGTCCCAATATGCCACCAGCCGTGGAACTCTAGTAAAATGCTGAAAGGATATCCGACTGCCTTCTTCCAGCTAGTCAGTAGCGGACAGCACAAGTTGTCGATATTCCAGATCCCAAACGCCCCGAATCCTGCATACGATGCGATCTTGATGAGCAAGCCTAATTTCTTCTTCTGCTCCGGGTCCTTGATCTCTGTTTTGATGATGTGTCGTGTTCTTCGTGAGACCGTCATCGATAATGTGAAGAATAGGATGACATGGAGGATGAACTCGTCCGTAAGGCAGTGGTAGATGATGAAAGGAATGATGACTCCAAGTATGATGGCCACGTTGCGCCTTTGTATTGATGGAGGCTCCTTGAATGTGAAGACTTGTAGAAGGCAGCTGCCCATGGCTCCGTACATGGACATTTCGTCGGACATCTGGGTATGGTACTTGAGTGTCGTGTGGTATAGGCCGGAGAATGTGCCGACTCCGATCAAAGCCCAGTATGACAGATTCGTAGTGGAGAATAGGCTGACATCTCGACGTTTCTGTCGCCGGAGTCCGTGTATGCCGTATGCAACTGTGATAATCTTTCAGTACGTGAGAGCAATCTGCCGTACAGATATGGACCTACTGTAAGCAAAGCTCGTGACCGTGTTGATGAATTCTGCAATGTAAAACGTAATTTGGTAGTCCTTGGAGATTGTCAATTCGGTGTTCTCCTCGTCGTCTTTCGGTGATCATTCACCTGCTCACAAAAGTTCACGTGAGACGTCGGTGATCCCCAATAGCCCTCTCTGACTTTGCCGTCCGTTGACTGGTCCCAAAGCTTCTTGGTGGCACCGTTGTTGGTGTCCATGCTTGTATGTGATTAGGCCAGCCGGTGCGAAGCTTCGCAGACCTCTATGATGTAGGATGATTCTGTATTCTCAGCATGTACACTTGGCATATATACTCCGTCCAGAACAAAACATTGTAGCCACGCGTATACCAAACTTGAATTTTGACGTGAGACATCACCGGAAGGGCAGAACCGATGCACGCCGAGGCACCTGCCGTATGCATTTGTGCACGCTCATTGCACCGGACCTCACTCCGCTTGCGCTATTTCGGTCCCAGCCTTGATTCACAGGTTGTCGTCGAGGCAACCGCGGTCACCGCGGACTCAACATTATTTCAGCCTTCGTCTGCCACATTCATATGCCAATCAAGCAATATTTCCAGGCCGGAGCTCCACCATTCACTCACAGCAGCTATCTACACAGCAATTGAGCGCCTGAAAATGGCTCGGATTCCGCGACATGCCCGCCTTACGTTTCCGACCTGATCAGAGCCAACTGCTGCCTGAGCCAGCCCCGGCTCTTGCACACGGCAACGACAACCTCTTCGAAGACAGCACGAATACGAATGTGAACACGCCCTGCAGTCAACATTGGCTTCAACAAAATCATGGCAACATCGTCTGACGATTGCCCCCGCGCGAGCTCGCTCTGTAACTTCCTCATCTGGCCATCTTGACTCACGATATGAAGCCATTGGAAGCCCACTTGCACTCGGTCTAAGCATACAAATTCGTTGACTGAGAAGACTGAGAGCTGAATCTGCCTTCACTCTCTATACTACCAGGAAGCGGACTACCCGGACGTCCAAAATGACTACTCCAGCCCTGGTCTCGCCTCCGGCAAATGTCATGACAGCCTTAACGCCGCAAAGCATCAAAGCGCCAAGCCATGTCTTTGACCTCCTTCGTCGGTTGCATCAAAAGTCGCTGGATCAGGAGGCGCAAATCAAAGCTAGCGGAGCCATGCAGCAGTTCAAGGACAATCCACCCAACGATCCTCTTGCCAGGAAGCAGTTCATTGACGATTTGATGCGAGATAAGTTCATCGCTCTTGTGCCAGACAAGGCAGTATACATGTACAACATGGTCCGAGCCAAGGGTGCTCTCAATGTCGTAGAATGCGGGACAAGCTACGGCGTGTCGACGATCTACCTGGCCTTGGCTGTTGGTCAAAATGCCATCTCTGCTGGGAAGAAGCCAGGCTCGGCTCGAGTAATTGCAACGGAATATGAACCTGATAAGGCTGCTCAAGCTAGAGCTCACTGGAAGGAGGCTGGCGAGACTGTCGAGCCTTGGATCGATCTTCGGGAGGGCGATCTCTTGCAGACATTGAAGCAAGATGTGGCCGATATTGATTTCGTGCTGTTCGACAGTAAGGCATTTTCAACGTGACGCACGCTATGACTGACTCAGCACTAGTCTGGTCTCCGATGGCTCTGCCCGCCCTCAAGATCTTGGAGCCGAAACTGCGTGACGGAGCGGTGCTAATCACCGACAACACAATATCGGCCGCCGAAGGTTATGCTGATTTCCTCTCTTATATCAAAGCTGATGGGAGCCCATACAGTACCACAACTTTGCCGTTTGAAGATGGCTTAGAGTTGACAGTGTACTCGCCGCACCTCTTGGCTTGAGTCGAGCTTGTGTAGCCACGAGCATTCCGTGATGGATCATGTCTCGTGAGGGGAGAGACTTGAACAACCGTTCTCATGTCAATGAATGACCTAAGAATTAAAGGGGCAGATTGACAAAGGTGTTTGACTTGAGCAGCGCCACATCTTCGATCCTATCCGAATTCATCCTTTCTCCCCTGCAATACGAATGCTTGCCGACAGATATTCTTGAGATCAGCCACACATGAAGAATAACGCGGCATCGTCAGGCTGCCTTGCCCTAAACCACAACCCGCACCTCTATACACTAAGACTCAATTCCTTAGCGTCTTTGGGCTTGTCCAAAAGCTGCCGACCACATACCTATAAAAGGTGAAGTATGAACGCCGGCGAATGGCATGGTTGTTACTGAAGCTTCCTTGGCCCTTGGCAACCAGAAGCCTGCCGGTTGTGCTTGAGGACAGCGCATGTGGCAGTCACTTGGTTTTCACCGAAGCTACGCACCTGTGTGCTGTCACAGTGACTTTGACGTAAAAACAGTCATTCATCCTGGAGAAGTCTACGAGATCTGACAAGGCTACCTACTTCGCACTCGCAGAAAGCAACCAAAGACGGTCGGGTGGAAGTCCGTTTGACTCAGGTCACTTCAGCAATCCCAAGCTGACAGGACAGGCGTCATGTTATCACTCTGTGAATGTACTGGGGTTGCCACGACTGAACCCCAGTATGATTTGCAGCACGGAAGTGCGTTCCGCACGATCGGTCGGCATTCCCCAGCAGTTTTGCCTGGTCTCTCACCTTTTCTGGCTTAACGATATTCGAAGTTCACCCGGTATCACACCGGGTGAAATCTGATTGCTTACCGAATGAGTGAATACTCCCCGAACTTATACCTAAGCAAGCTGGTATGCGATGCTCGCACTATGTCACCTACATGGTGTTGCTATTGCATTTCAGTATCAACCTCCAGCCTTCTATCGACCTGCCTTTCGTGAATCAATGATTGCCAACACCGCCGTAAGGCTTTCGTTCACCAATAGCCGAGCCAACTAAACCTACGATGACGGTACTCCCGAGAGCCGTGGTCAGCGATAGCAATGCCGTGAAGCAGAAGTTTCAACTCCCGGGTGAGATCTGCTCACTGGTTCTTGCATTGCTCTCTTTACCTATCATTGCGGTCTTTTTCTTTGAAAGACTGCGCAATGCGCGGAAACGAAGTGTCACCATCGCGACCGTTACCCTGCTCCTCGTAAGTTGCCGCCGAGCTTCCCTGGTATCATGATACTGATCTGTGCGATAGACATATCTTACCTCTTTCATGTTCATATTCATCTTGACTGTCATCATACATCTTCGGGTCGATCATTCTCTTGGGCTTTGCGATGCCACTATTATTACTTGTGAGTTGCCGATGTTGACGTTTGAGGGCCACTTGATACTGATGCCACGACAGGTCTTACATTGTACATACTATGCAAAATGGCGGGATTCCTATTCTTGATTGAACGAGCGTATATCATCTCATGGCCTACCAAACCCCGACACAAGACGCTCGAGTATGTCTTGAGCACTGCTGCCATCATGATACCCTATGCTGTCGTATCTGGTATCGCTATGAAGTAGTAAGTCGTCAGAGAGGAACAAATGAATCTCACGGCTTTTTACTGACTCATGTTTTGAAGTCGACTTGCATACAGAACCGAAAGTGGTCAGGTCTGCATTATCGGGTTGAAGATGTTCGCACTTCTTGCATTGACGCTGGTGGAAGTGCTGTCCTACGTATGACGCTACTCAATCACACTGGATATTAACTTACTGACGACCTCACAGCTCTACCTCACACTCCGCTTCCTCTATCCTCTACTGGTAGTCCACTTCGGCGGCCAAGGTCTACTATTACCTCTAAGAAAAGTCGTAGTCCGCACCTGCATCGGTACCGCCATCGCCATGCTCTCAGTACTCACAGTCAAAGTCTCACTCACCATGTTCAATGGAGAACCCGCATGGCTCTGTTGTTTGACATGCAAAATTGATGCGCTCATCGGGTGCTCAGTCCTGCATTGGATTACCAAACCAGACCGATCGGACGAGGCCGAACATAGTTTGCCTCCGGCGCTGGGTGTTGGCTTCGATGGAGAGTCTGCTATTACAAGTCCCCAGGTATATGGTTCCAATAGTACGGGCTCGACACCACTGGAGATGAAAAGCTCATATGCTACTACAGAGTCCACTCCTTGAACTTTGTTGGAGACTGGCTTCAAGGTTGTGAAGGTCCCAAGAGATAGCACATTTGTTCGAAGCTTTCATGGGAACGGTGTCGAGACTTGAATGTGTGATGGCATATCACTTTTCCATTGCGGAATTATGCTTTAGCTTTGAGTTGCAGGCATGGAGGATATATGAGGTGACGACGGTATGAGAACCAGTGATGGGAGCGTTGAGCATGGGCAGCACCTTTTTGATGAAAGTCAACCTCGCTTATTTGTGATACCACACAGAGTCAGTAGATAGTCTTGTCAGATCCATGAACATAGCAGAAGTAGTTGTAAATGTAGTGATCAGCAGTGCACTTTCTTGATATATGTTCGGGTAATGTGGTTGGCGGACAATCTCCGGGAAAGGGGTACCTTCGAGGCTTGAACCTTCTGCCGTTTGTAGTTCATGCCTTCGTGCAACCAACATGATGATCTCTTCGTCTTTCGACCAAATAATCCTGCTGTTCGTTGCCCTATAGCGGCACGGATAATGATGCCTCCAATCCGTGGTCCTACGCGTGGTGAAGACATGGAGGGCTTCCGTGACACAGCGAACGCGTTCTTCATCGCCAAAGGGCCAGGGAAGGCAAAGAGTGCACAACGCCTTCGATGGAGAGAGGCAGTATACGACGAGGTGTCGCAAATACCGCTGGAAGAGCCTGGATATGCTTTACGAGTAGAGTGCAAATACCGGCCACGTGAACCCAGCGACGAACCGATATGCAGAACTATCCGTGTGCCCAAAGACATATCATTTCACCAACTTCATGCGATACTCGGGATCACCATGCAATGGAGACGACAGCTAGGTTACGTCTTCTCTCTATGGGACCTTCCGCCGAGAGATGCGGGACTCAGAATTGGCGCGCCGGGACATGCTGAAATAGCAAAGGAATCGCTGGTGGAAGACGTTTCGGAGCGAATGAGCGAGTACGAAGAAGCAGATGGTTTTATAAAGAGGCAAAATTGGAAAAATAGCAAGAGCAGAAAGCTCTCGCAGGTATTTGGAGGCAGTCGGCTTTGGCAAGAGGAACCCTACAAAATCGAATACGAGGTTTGCTGCCATGAGTACTCTATCCAGTTCCTGGGCGAAGCAGACGTCACACTTGACGTCCGACCCGGACAAGAGGTGTTCTGTCACGAGGGTGAAGGCCAGCTGAAGCTCGACAACAACTTGTGGTATCTCGACGACGTATGTATCGACGAAGGCCGGTATGCTACTTGGGACAAGAACCGCGTGAACGAACACTTATCAGAGTGGTGTTTCAACCATCGTCAGCAAAGAATGATTGCGATGGGCCGAGACGAAGGCTAGTCGACTGGGTGAATGACGAAAATTGTATCGTATTCGACTCATTTTTCATGGTCGCGAAGGATCGAGCCAGCTGCATACAGCCCTATCGGACTGGCGATGTGCCGGTTCAGCTCCAACTGACAGCGCGAATACGACGCGACACAACAAATATCCACCAAGCCACCTTGCTTATTTCGTGCGACAACCACTTCCCACATAACGAGACTCCCTTTCCGCTCTGGCCGTCGCGAACTTTCTTTTCCAAAGGAGAGTGCAATCGCCAAGAGAACGCTTATATAGCGCATACTGCAGAGCTCAGAATTCGTCTCCACTCCTTCGCAGCTGGTACCAGTCATGCTGCCCACACAGTCTACAGCTCCATTCCGGACTTTACTTATTTGTGCATTCCTGCTATCCGGCCCAGGCTTTGCAAACGCAGATCAAGTCTCGCACACCGGCAGAAACATCGGCATTTCACTCGGAGTGGTCACTGCTTGCTTTCTCCTGATCATCATTTTCTTGGTCATTCGTCGCAAGAGGCTCTTTGTCAACGTAATTCCTGGACTGGGAGAATCGACAGATCGGGTTTCTGCCTCGAAAGCGAAAAGAACGGCTCAGACCGACGAGGAGCGGTATATGCATATGCTGCGTGCTGCTCGGTCATAGGGTTTTGCGGCATCCGACTCTTGAAAACTGTCTGCGATTCGCGGCGCTGGAACCTTCAGTGCAGTGGAAACAATGTCTCCTCCTCACTTCCAAACGACATGTCTCTCCTGCAGACCTGCTTTCGCTGACCGCAACCTCTCTTCGCCAAGGTCATTGCTCCTCCAATCGAGCATGTGCATATGCAGAATGTCTGACTTAGCAGTCGTCGAAGATACTCTTGTGCTCCATGCGGAATCGTTATCTGAGAGTGTTCGGCGCTGGAACTCCTCTAGCAGTCACTGATCGCTGGATATGTCGACCACAAGAGGGTTTGAAGACTGGTGGGAAAAGTCACAGCGGACGGTAGAAGGGGCTCTCAGTGTCAGGTTCGAGCAGTCCCGCCAACTGATCGAGGATGGCATCATCCTGGGAGAATTCCGATTTGGAAATAATGGAATGCGGAGAACATCTGGGGTTTGCCATCTCTAAAATTGACATGAAACGCTGGCGACGTTCGGCAGAAGCTACCTGATTGGACTTGGCCATGAGGCCTGCAAGGCTTGTCACGCTTATTTCGACGTCTGTGATGATTTGTCTGGCGTTTGAGAGGCTTACGCCACTATGAGGGGATCTTAATGGCAAACCCGGCAAAAGCCAAGATCAGAAAGATCGACACACAAGTTATGGCTTCTCAAGGATAGCCGAGCAAAAAAGGGAGGAGAAAGAAAGCGTGGTACTTTGGCGAAGATCATTTGAACAACGACCAGTCAGGCATGGGCCGTAGACCACACCCAATCATCAGGTTCCGAATCGCCTTATTCCGATCCGATCACAGATCAGTCGCCTATACAGCCGCTACATCGTTTTGCTACATTCACTTCGTTCTACTCACAGCTCCCTGAGATGTCCAAGATCATTGCAAGAATGTAATCAATGACATCAGCATGTGTACCACTCTTCTCTGTCCTCTCCAAGACTCTCTCCAACGAATATCGACATACTTTCCTGGCGCAACGCTTTGCGCCACTGAACGATTGCTGGTATGTCTCGGTCAAAATTGTCTGCTATACTAGCCCAGCTAGCGTCACTAGCCTTACTGCACCCCGCAGCGATCTCCCGTCCCTGACACTCAAGAAGGTACCTCTGCATCGGAAAGTAGTATCCAGGGCGCCATCGTGCCTCGACTTAACTGCTATAGGACTTTCCCGGTCACCTTTGCGGAAGCTGACGCGGTGGCACATTTCCTCATGCGACGCTTGAGTACTGCAAAGCCCTACTTCAGCAGCCACACAAGCATAAGCATAAGTTGATGGCCTCCTATTGGTTCATTTTGACGACCATTTACTCCGAGGCTTGCCTGGTTCGAAGCAAGAAGCATCACCAGACTCCAGGCTTGAGGCGGCCCTCTCGAGTCGACCGGCATGTACCAATACGGCCAACTTTCGACAGGAGAGATCTGCCTCTCCATCACGATCTTACCAGCACCGGCGCTTGCTGCATGACAATTTGCTTTTACGGCTCAAGTCGCGAAAGGCAATCATACCGAACCACATGGTCCGGCTAGATTGCCGCAATGATGAATATAAGTGTCTCTCCTAGTCGCTGTAAAGGGACATTGCTATCGCTCACACACGCCTCCAGGGTCCCTTGGGAGGCTGATCACAATGAGGACTTTCGCTCTTCTTTCTTGCGCCTTGACGGCGGTGAACGCTTTCCCATTCGTTCTCGATTCTCTGGATGCACCAATTCAGGAGCGCGACCTTGAGAAGCGTGACTACGCCCAAGCAGGCTGCAGCACAAGCTCTCTTTGCAACAAATATATCGCTGTGTCAGACGCTCAGGCTGCCATTCCAGCCTCAGACAATGCCGCCACCCTTCTCAGCAAGTCTCGTGACAACTGCGGTTTCTTGCACAAGGGACAGTGCACAACCTTCAATGCTGCGGCGCAAAAGATCTCTACCACTGGACAGGTATGTGATGGAATCTGTTGTGAGAGCACAAAATCACTGACTTGAATTAGTATGCATATGCATCTCCAGGCCCGAACGACATTCGTGGACCATGCCCAGGTAAGACATTGATCTGAATTATCCGTAGACCATTGTATTGACGCCAGAAAGGTCTCAATGCCGCAGCCAACCACGGCTACCTGAACCGCAATGGTCTCTCTACCATTCAAAACACCATCACTGGTCTTGGTACCTTGTACGGCATGTCGGTGGATCTTGCAGGGTTCCTCGCGGCTTATGCCATTGCCATCGATGGTGATATCGTCACTATGCAGTGGTCTATCGGAGGTCCACTTCCAGCCAACCTTCTCAGTGGTGTTCTCGGAACTCCGACCGGCATCAGTTATTCTCACAACAACTACGAGGGTGACACATCCATTGGTCGCTGCGACGCCTACATCAACGGCGGAGATGCTCACTCCCTCAGTACTACCCGATTCGCCACTGCCTATGCATCAGGCAATGGTAGCCCAACTGGAGACCCAAAGAAGATTACCTATACTCTGGACACCATGTCTCGACTCGTCGCAAAGAACACTATTCGATCGATCTCGACAAATCCTTACTACTTTGCTCCACTGTTCTCGACTACCTTGGTCTCCCCGGCAGCATACAACTTCGTTATCAACTTCATGAGCAATCACTCAAGTGCTTCGCCTGCGGGATACCTTGACGGTTCGCAATTCAAGACATTCTTTGGTATCAGTGGCAACTACCCGAACTTTGTGTGGAACAAAGGTCAGGAGCGTATTCCTGAGGTAAGCAGTCCCTCTTACTCCTTACTTGACCTCCTCAACTGACATTACCCCTTCCCAGAATTGGTACAGGCGCCCGATAGGACCCGATTACAATGCCGTCGACGTCTTCGGAGATCTTATCCCAGAATTCCTTGCTTACCCAGACACCTTCCGATTCGGTGGCAACACCAACGGCGTAAACACCTACACCGGAGTCGACATTTCCAAGCTCACCGGCGGCGCATACAACGCAAAGACCCTCTTCCAAGGCAACAACTTCGGCTGCTTCTTCTTGCAGACCGAACAACAGGCTATCCCACTCCAGCTTCAAGGTGGCGTCAATGATGTCGCGAAAGCCACTGCATTGGTCCTCAAGTATCTTACTCCGATTTCTCAGAAGCTTGGATGCCCAGCTCTCAGCAAGTACGATAACAGCGTCTTCCAGCCATACACTGGTAAGAGCTACGCGCCAACTGCCAACCCGGCTGGATACCAGGCGAACTGCTAGATTGTTACGAGGAAGTTTGATGATAGGATAAGATGAGAAAGGCAGATTGTTGTGGCAGACGTGGAAGGAGGTAAAAGTCGGCTTAGTCCTTCACTGTAATGATTGTAGAAACATCGACAGAATATCAGAATTGCATCGTTCAAACAAGCAATGCTTGGCCTCAACTCCTGTTTCCTCGAGGGATCGATGTATGTCTCCTTTTGATATGCACGTGACACCCTTGGCGAAGCCGACACTCCAACCGAACGCTCTTGCCTTCCTTTACTCACAGACATCAACTCCACACCAAGTTCCACAGCGCCTTGAAACATTCGGGAATCATCAGCACTCTGGGAAACTCATTGGTTTGGGCATGACAGCAGCACAATGCGTCCAGCACCTGGGACTGCGGTACGTATGTGGCGTAAACAACACGGAGGCGAAGCGAACGAGCTCGGGGTTGTGTTTTGTTACACCCACTATTCTTGAGCTTGATGCATAACTAAGTTCCAAGGTCCTTCTGCGCGTCAATGTCCAAGGCACGATGAATACGGATGGATTTCAGCATCCGCCACTCGAGAACCCAGCAAAGGACATCCGCCTGCTTAAAAGCACAAATCCAATTGGCAAGGATGGCCTTTTGTCGTTCCAAATTTCAAGTTGGCCGGTCGATAAAGCCCCTCAATACAATGCGATCTCATATACCTGGGGCGAGAAGCACCTCACAACAATCATCATAGACGGACTCCTGCTCAATGTGAGACGCAATTGCCACCAAGCGCTTGTCCAGGCTCTCGGATACTATCCGGACTCATACCTATGGATCGACTCTATATGCATCAAGAGGGAAGATGTCATCGAGAAGAATCACCAGGTCGCAAGGATGTATGCTGTGTACAAGCATGCAAAACAAGTGCTTGCTTGTGTTGGGCCTCACGAAAATGATAGCCAATTCCTCGTGATCATCTACAGCGCCATCAGATTCCGAGGCCTGGTCCAATACCTCCAAGACACAGAGGTATCTGCTATCTTGGCTGAGCTCGCACAGGATCTGGATGGACTGACCTCAGAGGAGATCGTTCCGCGGTTGCAAGCTGCTTGGATGGCGTTTGCCCGAAGACCATATTGGAATCGCCTTTGGATCGTCCAGGAAATTGTGGCCGGTGACGAAAATGCGACCATTCTTTGTGGCATGGATTCAATTCCCTGGTCAGACATCAATGTCGTGGAAAGTCTGCTTCTCAAGTTGGGACGCGAAAGCAGAACATACGTGTCTCACACTCCCTATAGCAACCTTATGCAACTCTCAAGCGAGATACTCTGGTCCGAGGACACTGGCCTGCCCCTACACGACCTGGTACTGCAACTTGACGTTGCCGAATGCGCCGATCCCCGTGATCGCATATACGGCCTACTTGCTCTAATTGACTGGGAAGCCAGTGGCCTGAGCCCCATCCTTCTGGACTACACAAGAAGCGCCTGGGATTTGGCAGTGTACCTCGTTGCAGCTTTGGGGCCGTATGACTGTCGTCACATCATGCGAAGATTGAAAATCGATGCCACCACAACTGAGATGCAGAAGCTCATAAAGGAGCGAGAAGCACCAATTTTATGTTCTAGAACGTCTCGGTCAAAGCAGACTTTCGACTTCCAACGGATGGTGTTCTTACGGCTCTATAGGGATGATCGTGGGCGTCTCACAAGTCTGTGTAACGCTGAAGATCATCAGTGGATAGATCCTGCTGGGATACTCTCATCTCTTGAGATGACTGGTGGCACTGATCAGGAAGAGGGCACCCGAAAACCCCGGAAAGTCTTCTGTGGTGATCAAATTATCGCCATTGTTCCCGGGGGGACGCGGCACAACGACATCCTGGCATTTACGCCTTTTCATCAAATGAAGACTGATCTCGTTCTTCGTCACACAGAGGGCAACAACCTAGACGTTATAGGCTCAGCCTTCGTGCTACTCAAAAGCAGCGACACTTTCCGACAACAGATCGGGCGGTACGGTATGATACCAGGCATGGAAGGGGCTACATTGCCAGAACATGCCATGTTCCAGGGCGAGTTGCATCTTTCGGCAACCGCAGAGGACCTAATTACTATATTCCACGCAACAGATAGTGGTCTCGTGGACGCAAAACGATTCCTAAGAATCCGGCCAGTTGAAGATCCTATGAATGCTGCTAAGATCACGCCATGGCGATATGGACACGAAGCAGAAGCATACTGGGAAATGAACAGAGTCTACAAATTACGAATGAGTGAGCAAATGAACGAGAAAGGGTCATGAATATCCTACCGAGTGTGATTCCTCCCTCGCAACGACAGCAGACCAGTCCACGTCACTCAACCACCTCCCGTTTCTTCCCAACAATAAAGAAATGTATCTCCGGATCACTCTTCGACTCCTCAGGCGGCTCAAACAGCGTCGTATCCTCATGCACCACATCAAACCCACGATCCTCAAACATCTTCCTCCATCCAGCTCTCGTAAACAGCGTAACCTTCGGCCATGTCCCCATGAACCGAACAGGAACATCTCTCGCACAATGACCATCTGCATCATACTTCCCACCTTGGCTCGCGAGGTCCAAATCATCCACAGGAATAGAGCATACTGCCAGAATCCCACCAGGCTTGATCCAAGAACTCCAACGATCTGCCATGGTCTCGATTTCTTCGCGGTTTAATACGAATAATGATAATATATTCAGGACAGCGTCGAATCTGACTCCGTCTTTGGGACTCCAGGTTCTCATGTCCGAAACCTCGAATTTGCCGTCTGGAACGGCTTGTTGGCTTAGATTTACCATGACTTCTGATATGTCGATCCCGGTCACGTTGTGGCCTGCTCGTGCCAAACTGTATGCGACTGGCTTTCCTGTACCGCAGCCCATGTCAAGGACATTCGACTTCGGAGGAAGAAGCGTGATGAGGGTCTTGACGAACGAGATCAGTCCTGCATCGTGTGCGAAACCAGTCTCGTACTTGGCTCCGAGGCTGTCGTAGAATTTCTGGTCTTGTTCTCTTGCCATTACGTGTTGCTGGCAGACGGTCACGCTTGAGAACGCAATACAAGTTGCTTCGATCATTCTGCTGACCTTGTAGCTGCAAGTTGCGGTGTTGAAGGATTGCGGCACAGTGCTGATTTTATACCATGAGCCGGAATTCGCTTTCGGAAATCCTTCATCAGTCAGCAACGGACTACCACTTTCGAATCGACCAGTCTAGATTCCATGCATTTGGTCTATCTCAGATTGAAGAGCTGCCGGATGTCGAGGGACTGATATCTTCAGTAGCGGCCCTGATAGTACTGTCGAAGATGTGTTTTGCGGAAGCTCCACAGGCATGTTCAGACCAAACGAACTCATTGAGCTGTTGCTGGATGGCGCACCAATCATCCCCCACTTGGACGCTCTCTTTCAAGGCCTCCTCAAAGAATGATTGACTTGGCGTATCATGTGCTGCTAGGACACCAATGAATATGGACCATAGGTAAGGACTTCGAGCATTGGACTTCCAGTCTTGAGGTACGTCCTCGCTAAGTAGATCCTGCAACAGCCTGGCAAGCCTGGCGTTCCATCCGGTGTGAGGCGGGATGTAGAATAAGACTGCATTGCAGTAGATTACACACGTGAGGCGGCATACCTCGTATGAGATTCGAGATGTGCTGCCTTTGTTTCGTACTTTCTCCCATGCTGGAAGTGACAATAGCCGATGAAGTGTGGCGTTCCGCACTGTAAGCATCGTCCCAAATTCAGCATCTGTACAGCCTTTCTCTCGCAAATGATTCATCAACCTGTCGAGACAAGCGACTTGCGTGAACACCGATAGAGCTGTAGCTGGAAGTCCGCCGGGTATTCGCGAGAAACCCCGACCTGGTAGTACAGAGCTAAATGTGTCATTGTCGTGAAGAGCCGGCATTTGTTCAGGCGACATGTCGAAAATGTTAGCATCGAAGAAGAGTGGGAACCGTGGACGTTGAAAGTTTGTGGCTGCTCTCAAGATGTCGACAAGAGATGCCATCGGCGCAAGTCCAGGCTCCTGCATACAACCCAATCCACCGTAGTGTTCGATGAGATCAAAAGCAGCCTTGTCATGGGCGTCGATTGGAGTAATGCGACCCCAAAGGTTGATGAGGCTGGCTTCAGGAAAGTAAGCTTTGAACGGAAGCTCCTTGGGAACGAAATCCTGAGGTGTTGCTTCGTGGCTACCAAGGATCAAGATGGCGAAGATCAATTTCTGTATATTTGCTGTCGACATGCTAGAGAGGTCTCCGATGCTATCTTGTACGAGCTGGAGTGCCTTCATTTTGTGAAAGGATGTTCGTGGGCTAGTGATTGTGGTTGGTTCATTCGCCATTAGATCGCGATATGCTGAAGACGCAGCGCTTTGAGCGTGATATAGAACTGGCATGGTACAGAAGTCTTGGAACCAAGATGATGCGATGGCGTGGCCGGCTACGACGGGCCACACACAGGTTCCCATGAAGTCGGCGGTCGCGACTGCCTTTCCACTTGCTCCAGCATCGAATGTAGGTGCAACGAATGCGCCATACTTGGAGAGGAGTCTGTTGCGGGCCAGGGAGAGGTAGACCAGATCGAAAGGACCACTTTGACGCTGTTGGGTACGAGCGATGGTGTTCTTGCCCTGTCGATTGCCCGATTTCAGAGAGGTCTGCTGACTATCCTGGCGTTCTTTAGGTCTCTGGACCAAGCTGAGGTTGTTATCTCGTTCAGCTTTCCGGGTAGGTTTTTGCTTTATTTTTATACTCGATTTGTGCTTGACTTGTCCCGGCACGTACGCGATGAACTCCATTGGCATAGCGACCTCAAGGTGGCCGTTTCCGTGTAAATGAATGCTTGTGACGCGACATTCGCACGAAGGTCATGCTGTGCACGCGACGGGACTTGTTGATGTAGAAGTTCATCTCGCTCAGAGCCGAAAGATGGCGCACGAACCGGTGAACGTCGGCAGAAAGGAGAAAGTATGAATGTCGATCTCTTCAGCTGCCAAGTATCGGATATTTCTCAGTAACCGGACCGGCTGAGCGATATCCGACCATTGCTTAGAGCGGCGATGGAGAACGGTTTCTAGAGATGCTAAGTAATACCTTATCGGAAGATCAGTAGACGGAATGACATTAATGACATTAGAAAACGATGGCAATAGAAAGTGGGAAGAAAATGTTGACTAAACTCTCATACATGAATTCAAGAAATCTTATTCAAACGATCGTGGGTATCTAACACAACCAACTCCTCGCTATGGACGCAACAATAAATATCCAAACAATCCCTAACCCAAACAAATCCCTCACTACGATATCAACGAACACCCTCAGCCTCAACAACACCTGTACCAGCCAGACATCAGTATCAGCCTCAGACTCAATCCATCTTCGCAGTAATCTTACCATTCTTCAACGTCAAAGTCGCCACATATGCCGCGCGAACCTTTTGGTAGTTTCTGCGCAGGTCACAGTCAGCTTTGCGCTCGAAATTTTTGCACTTCTCCTCCTTCCCCGGAGGCGGAAGAGGCGCATTTTTGTCCTTCGGTTGGTAGACATACCCATGCCAAATCGCCTTATTCCCATTGATCGCGATGTCGAGTCCGCCTGGAGCTTTCATTCCCATCATTCCAGTCTTAAAAAGCGTTCCCTTCCTGACATAAGGACCAGAGATTTTGTCCGCGATGGCGTATTGTACATCATACCCATCAGTCTGATAACATTGCGAAGAGAAGAAAAGAACATATTTCCCACTCATGAATGTCAAAACCGGAGCCTCGACATAAGGTCCATCGGATGCGATATTCGTCAGAATTTGTTGCGGTGCTCCGATCAAAGTATGTCCGTCTTGACCAACTTGTTGTAACATGATGGGGGTAGGGACGATAGGTTTGACAGTATTCCCGCATGCGCCTCCGTGGCCGATAGAATTCCCGTCGATTTTATACACAACCCACCGTTTCCCGCCGTTGCGTTCATCAGTGAATCCCGCAATATCGATCGCACCACCTTTAGCCGTAGGGCAAATCCAAGGTTCCTTCGAATTATCAACAAAAGGATCCGAGATTTTCTTCGCGGTGGCGTAGGAGAGACAGTGGAGATGTGGCATTTTTTTCCATGCTGCGGTGTAGTACATCACGTAAGAGCCGTCGTTGAGTTGGACAACGTCGGGGGCCCAGACGCGAGGTGTGGGATCGACCCAGCTGGGGAGGTTAGGGAGTGCGTCGACGCCTTTTTGAAATGAGAAGGTTTTCCAGTCTGTTGTTACGGCGCGTTGGATGTGGATCATTTTGCCGTCGACTTTTGCGTTTGTGGAGAAGAGGTGCCAGCCTGTTGGGGTTTTGATGATGGCTGGGTCTGGGAAGTTGACGCCGTTCATGATGGGGGTCGCTGTTGATCGTTTGGTTGGGTTTGCATTGCTGGGTGTGAAGAAGACCAAAGCGCACAGCGCGATGGCAGCTGCAAAGTTGCTTAACATCGCTGTGGGAATCTATGTTTTCTGTACAATGTCGTTAATCGTGAATTGCTGTCTGAGCACAATCTCGACTGCGAGGTCGATGTAGGTGAATGAATGTCGTTTCTGGTAGTGAATGTGAGTATGCAAAGTGCAAATGGCTTTTTGTTATCGTTGAAAACGGAAGATATAGATAGCACGCATCGAGGGCCACTGCCCATTGTCTTTTAGCGAGAAAGGCGTTCTCTTTCTTCAAAAGCTTTCAAATCGATATAGAGTGATGGTTGACAAAGGATATAGGATGGCCACATGGCCAGAGAAGTCCTTGTCAGAACGAATTTGGGACTTAACAAAGAAGAGAATAGTGATGAGGTCTAGACTCGACGAGTCAATGAGGGATGATCACCGGCTTGGTGAGAGTAGCACTTGTCGTCGAATTTACCTACAATCAAACCCAGCACAGGCAAGGACAACGTGAAACATTGTCAATTGCATTGATCACTTAGCGTGCGGCCATCTAGATGGCTCCGTATTAGACAGTATCGAGGAGGTCAGAGTAGTGTCCGCGTGATACCTTTAAATACCATCTCAGCCGATCACTGCTTCGAGAACAGCCGAACCTCTGTCCCCAATTTGGCGCCAGCGTAGCGAAGCTTTCTGCTGGTTTATCCCAGGCATGCATGCCATGGCGTGCTTCGTAAATCGGAGTTCGGGCGCCGAAAGCTCACGCGAAGACCTTCCGGTTTCTTAATGGCGTGACGGGGATGATTTGGACGCAACTTGGTGACAGAGTAACTCTGAAGCACCATCTGTCCCGTTTGGTGCCGTATTGGACGTTGAAGGTCACGATAGCCTTTTATTCACAATTACGATCAGGGGTTTGTGGTTGTTGCCGGGATTATCTCGCATGAAGTTTGTCGTTCGGCATTGCAAACCTGGCTCGCAGATGCGCGCGTTATGCCGAGTCTCGAACGGGTTCATGATGCGATGTAACCCAGGGAATTGGCTTCTCAAAGCGCGGTAGGTTGTCGGGAATTGTGATCGTGAGGTCGTCGGTTCGCAGTCTTGTGCAAAGCCAGAGCCTGCCGCAAGGTGTAGACGGTATCGCGGGAAGGGCGACAATGTGGAAGATAGCTCAGTCGTCTGCCAGCACATCATCCGGATTCTCTCCCACCTGTTCAGCGACTCGTCTAACGACCTCCTTCAGGGCCGCACAAGCAGGCGAGTCCCCAAAGTTGTCAAAGAAGCTCTCGCCGTAGTCGCAAGCCATTCCGATTCTTGGATCTAACGGCACTGCGCCCAAGAAAGGTATATTGGTCTCCTTCGCGAGTCTTCTCCCACCTCCAGTAGTAGCCCTGAAGATTTCTGATTGATGCGTGCATTTGGGACACACGAAGCCGCTCATGTTCTCCACCAATCCGATAATCTTGATGCCGGCTTTCTTACAGAAATCGATCTCCTTTCGTACGTCCAGTAGACTCACTTCTTGAGGCGTGGTCACCAATACGGCTCCGTCAATTCCAGACTGTTTCAGTAGGCTGTTCACGCTGATGTGCTCGTCGGTTGTTCCGGGTGGCGTGTCCACCACAAGATAGTCCATCTGGCCCCATTCTACATCTTTCAGAAATTGCTTGATGAGTCCAGTCTTTTTGTTGCCTCTCCAGATAAGTGCATCGTCCCGGTTTGGAAGCATGAATTGGACACTCATGACTCCGAGATTGTCGCTCACCCAGACCGGCTCCCATCCAGTGTTGGTGACGTGAATGGTTTCGGTTTCCACGCCCATCATCTTTGGGATCGAAGGGCCGCATATGTCTGTGTCCATGATCCCAACGAGGCTGTCTGGATTGGATGCAAAGGCATGTGCAAGCATGGTGGTGAAAGTGCTCTTGCCGACACCGCCCTTGCCTGACAGGACCAGGATTTTATGCTTGACATCTGCTAGCCGTTGAGTGATGATCGGAATGTCAGGATCAGGGCCTTTTGGCGTTTGGGATGCGCATATCTCTTGGTTCGGACAGCCGACACAAGCATCACCTTTGCCTGCATTCTCGCCTTCGGGGCCAGGACAGTGTTCCGGTTCGGGTGCCACTAAAGACGGTTTAGACTTGGTGACCGAGTCCAAAGCATCGTCCACGGGTTGGATAGGCTCTTCCAAAGACGGTGCCATCTGTGATCCGGCGTGTACTGATGTTGTGTGCGTTGAAAAGGACGAAGTGAAAGTGTGGGAAGAAGAATAATATCAGATTGGTCATCACGCGGTCTCGAATTGGTGCAGCGCCCCCACCATCGCCACCTCCATCTCGACATCCCTGCAACATATCAACAATCATCAACAATCTTGGACTTCTTCAATGGCAGATCATGTTGTCGCGGGCGACTTCACGAATACCCAGGGTCTCGTCTCGCTGTAGCTGGGCTGGTCAGTGGCGACCAAGGAGCTTTCTGTCGCCGCCATATCTGCTGGACGAATACATTCCGCGATACCAACTCCTCACGGCGCAACAGGAAGCCAAGAAGCGTTCGGCAGCGTATGCGCATTTGAGCAATTGTAATCTGTGTCCGCGACTATGCGGTGTCAATCGCTTTCGAACGCGCGGGACGTGTCTCATCGGCGCTGACGTGACGGTGAACACGATCGCGCCGCATTTTGGTGAGGAGCCATGCGTCCAAGGCCACAATGGCAGCGGCAGTGTCTTCTTCTCAGGCTGCAATCTCCGCTGCGTGTTCTGCCAGAACTACGATATCGCTCACCAGAAGAATGGCTTCGATCTAACTCCAGAGCAGCTTGGCGAGTGGTATGTCAAGCTGCAAGAGGTTGGCAGTGTTCATAATATCAACCTGGTCACACCCGAACATGTGGTGCCGCAGGTGGCATTGAGTATCCTTCACGCAAAGCAGCTGGGTCTACGCATACCCATCATCTACAATACATCGTCATTCGATTCGCTCGAGTCAATCGAGCTGATGGACGGACTGGTTGACATTTACCTGGCTGACTTCAAAGTCTGGGAGCCCACCACCTCGAAACGACTCCTCAAAGCCGACAACTACGCTCAAGTCGCCATGGAATCGATCAAGGCCATGCATGCCCAAGTGGGCGATCTGTCCTTCACCGCCGACGGTATCGCAAAGTCAGGAGTGCTGCTGAGGCATCTGGTCATGCCAGGCAAGGAAGAGGAGGGCAAACACATTGTGCGCTGGTTGGCCGAGAATGTCAGCAAAGACCTGTACATTCACATCATGGAGCAGTATCACCCACGAGCACATGTAGGTAAGAGCAGGAGAATAACAAGCGGACGCGCCAAAGCAATCGCAGAAGGCAACTTTGAGCCAGGCGACGTGTCTGAGAAAGAGAAGGAGCAAGTACGATATGCAGATATTAATCGCGCAGTCTCTGACGACGAGCTCGCCAGCGTAACCAATGCAGCTCGTGAAGCAGGTCTGTGGAGACTTCTAGATGCTGCCGAACATGGCGGATTCAATATCTGATACTTTCGGCCCACGATCATGACTCTCTGGGTCGGGCCAGGTTCTTGAACCGCTCTGCTACGATTGCCTCTTCTGAAGCAGCGCGCGTGTGTCCATCTCCGGTGCCATCGCCTTGGTAGAAGGCGTTCCCAATCCGACGGCCACGAAGATGCCTTCTACGCTGAAGATCAGACAGCGAACGCTTCGCCATGGTCGCTTGTCAAGGATAGAATCGACGGAGCGCGTTCCCCGATCGTAAAATCTGACCCAGCATCTGTCACTTTTCAGATCTGGAGCCCCGGCCGTTCGGGATGATCGTTTCAAACGGACGCTGGTCGGGTCCGATCAGGAAGATGCACAGACCTTCACTCTTTGTTCATCATTTTCCGACCAAAGAGTGGGTATTGAACACGCACACCTCTCAAAGTGGTGTGCGAGGATTTGAAGAAGTTAGTTCACATCGCAAGTATCCACCATCGCGTTTCGCTCACGATACTATGACACCCTTAGTATGCACAAGCATCAGTTCACATCATCGAATTTTGTCTGCATCCTCGGAGTAGAGCGGCACATGGCACGGCTTTGTCTTTGTCGCATTCAGGGCATGACAGCTGTGAGCGTGGCAATTACCGGAGGTCAAAGAAATTCATTGACCACATGCAGCCACCACGGCAAATTGGTGCAAGAAATAGCATCTCATTTGATCTCCTTGTATGCTTCTATATGCGCAAGAGGCGGCTCGAAAGGACTGTTTATAAGCTCAACCTACATTAAAAGCATCATCTCAACGTTAACCTACAGCTTGAGTTTAGTATACAGTCTTTGCGCCCGAGCCGGCCTCTTGCGCTCAAGAACTCGTCATTATCCATCTAGGACAGACTCGGAGAACAATCGTATGCGATGTCTTCCTCAGCCATAGTCCGCCCTGACATGCTCGCCCTGCTTTACGGACAGCACGAGCACTATACCGCTGATCTCGGACAGACTCACCAGAGACTGAGCAAGCTGTACAAGAAAATGTCCAAGATTGAGCGAGTCCTTTCCGAAAGACAAATGGGAGATCGACACATGTCTAGGGATGAGAGAAAGAAGTGGCAATACACTCGTGTCTTGACCAAACAAAACATCACGCAATCGGAAATTCAGCAAGCGATACTCCACGACATGCTGAGACAATGCAACGATCTGATTGCATCGCTCGAACATGGCGGTGCCGCCAGCAATTCTCCGATGACACCTTGGGGAATGTCGGATTTTCCGTCATCATCAGAGCAACTTCCACCATCTCCATTTCTGTTCGCGCCATTCAGCCCGATCGCCTTTCCTCACTACATGCACAGACCGAACTTTGGTGGCGCTTCTTCTTCTGAAAGTCGACCACAGTATTGGGACTTATCCATGCTGGCGGAACCACAGCGAGAGAGAAGACTGAGTTCGCCCTATGCTACCGGATCTTCCGCCGATAGTGGTTACTATGAGCCACAACATGCATACCTTCACGGACTTGGTGTTGGCCTCGGAATAAATGAGGGCCCGCACTCTGCCGCTGACGCACGAGGACACCACGAGTTGATGTCACCTCTTGCTCCTGAGTTTGTGTTCACCGGAGGTGGCGAAGGAGTCGAGAATGATTCGATGACTTCGACTACTACTTCTGGAAATATCGAAAGGGATGAAGTGCCGGATTTGGTCACGTCGTCGCCCGCCAAGTTGGGCGCAAGTTTGCATTCTCACAAGCGGTGTTACTCTGAAAATGCTATTCAGCCGGACAATGACAGCCACTTGGCGGCGCCCACGTCTGCTGCCGCCGCCAAGAGAGGCACCAGTGTCGGACCCGCACCATTAGGTAGAAATCCAATTCCTGAGGAGGAGTGAATGCAAGGAGGTGGAGACAAATACGACGAAGGAGAGCAATCGAGATGGAGAAAGAATTTGTGTGATGGTGTGCGTTGTATTATTTGGATAGAAAGTCGTATAGCATTCGGCACCAAGGTACGGAAGCAGCATCTGTCATTGTAGCGCCGTGCCGGAGGATTTCGGTCGGCTTTTGTTCAGCCTCACTTTCTGTTCTTGACTTCACCTCTTCTCCACTTCTACATTTCTCCTTTCCTCGTGGAAGCGTCATCACGATGTATCTATTCTTTTCGACTCTCACAACCGACGACCAGGATCCCGTTTCGCGCGAAGGATTCTGGGTCCTGCTGCATCGGCTGCTCCTCTCCGTACGACGCTGGGCGTCGGCCCTTGACAAGGGCCCTGGTCACTCACTGCAAGTCTCCCTCAACGGCAGCAACATCCGGACCAAATGTCATTGCCGTGCCAGCATGATTGCCTAAGCCGTTTCACGACGTTCGTCTGTCACTTGTTGGCTGGCGGACAATCAGACAAGTCAGAGCGTGAGACCGCAGGCGGCAGGAGCGCCCACTTCAGCGGCCGTCCTTCGAAACGACTAGCAACCATCGCATTTACGACGTATACCTTTCCCATCTTGTGGATACTCCGACGACCTGGCTTTTACCATGTAAACGATCTGAGGAAGTCACGGCCCGGCGGCTACACGTCTTCAAAAGTGTAGCGTCCCGAATGGCCCGTACCAGAGCTGAGACCGACCGAAGACCCCATGTCTCTGTTCCCCGACGCCTGGTTCAAGACGGCCCAATGCAGCCATGCGCATTTCTGTTCGAAACTGAAACGAAAGACACGCCGGCCAGCTCTTCTGTACTTGTTGGCAACGCATACGGGTTTCCGCTTGATCACTTGTCTGGAGTACAAGCGAGTGCCCTCTGTAACATGAGATGCCTCGTGACAGCAGAGGCTGCATCTGCTCAAAATAGGTGGGTCTAGGTATGGCTTCATGTTGTGAGGTGCTTGACAGTTGGTCATAGCAGCATATCCACTCTGTCGTTTCCGCTCACTTGGTACGGATGGATGTGTCTGTTTGTCCCTTACATACGCTTGTCCTGCACGCACTTCCCTTGCCTGCTGGAGATCCCTGTGCGGCTTCCTACATACCAGCAAACACACGCATATCGCTGGCACGCAGGTCAAACGTGTTCGTCTCTTGGGTCTGGTGGAGCCCACTGTTTCCAATTTTTACTTTTTGACAGGACCTGGATGTTGGGCCAGGCAACCCAGATCTATAAGATCTTGCTCCGCCTCGCTGCATCTGCGTGAACTGTATCTTGTGTGTCCTGTTTGTCGACAATCAAGATGGCCAGTCTACCAAATGAGCCACCGTTCCTTCCTCCTCGAAAGCCAAAGTCGACACCGGATTTGAGATCGAAGCGGTCAAGTCGGTTTTCAGCACCGAATCACTTTCCACCTCGTCGACCTACTCCTACTGCTTCGCCATCACTCAGTAGATCTTCAACAATACGAAGAGAGACCGATGCTGTTGCTGGTGCAGATGATCGACCTTGGAGTGCTTCCTCAACTGCCACGCATGTGAATGCCGAGGCCTACGACCGTTTGCACTATCCAAGACCTGCGTTTGACAACGATCGAGACGTCATTCGTCCAATTACACATGCTTCACGAGTAGCGTCGGCGAATGGTGTTGTTCGACACTCTTCACTTCGCTTTGAAAGTAATCTGTCACGAGGTTCACGAAAGTCAATTGCACCAGCCGCCAATATGGAGTACTCGCAATCACAGACCTCACTCGACAGACCTGGAAGCAGACCGCGAAGTCACCCTCCTTCCAGAACAAACTTCAGCTTCTTCGGGCACGGACAGGCAGCAGAAGACTCGAACTCATCTCCACCGCCGCCTTCGGACGACGACCTCTGGCGTCTTCCTCCTTTGCAACAACCTTCAATCAGCCGAAGCAGTTCTCAACACTCGACCATGCTGCGACCCAAGCCTAAGCCGTCTTTCACAAGGCTGCAGTCACTCGACAACCTCATGATGTACAAGGAAGAAAAGGCCGAATGGAAGCGAGCATCATCGTTCATCCAATCCGCCTTGACCGACTCAGACGAGCAACATCACTTGTGCGAACGCGAACCGACGATCCGATCTGAACCCGACACCGTAGTCCAAGGAGCCGACCACCACACCATCGATGAGAAAAGTGAAGAAGATGTCGGAACCAATCCCGCCTCACCAACTCCCTCCGACGACGACGAAGACGAACCCCAACATGAAATCGAACAACCCAAATCCCGCTTCCGCCACTCATTCTCCGAAGTCGGTTTCTGCTTCACAATCGCCATGACACAATTCCTCGCAGGTAAGAAGAAATTTCCTTCCCTTCCCATATCCACTAACTCATCTTCCCAGAATACATGATCTCCGGCTTCGCAATCGAACTCCCAAAAATCTTGGAACGCTACAACATGTCATCCACCGGTCCCGGCTCAATGGGTACATTCTGGCCCGCCTCCCTCCTATCCCTCATCTTATCCGCCACCCTCCTAGTCTTCGCTCGCATCTCAGACATGTACGGCGGCTACCTCCCCTTCATGTTTGGCGTAATTTGGCTAGGCATTTGGAGCCTTATCGCAGGTTTCGGTTCCTCGATCCTAATCCTCCTGGACATCGCACGCGCAATGCAAGGTCTTGCAATCGCAGCTTTCATCCCGAGCACGTTTGCTATGATCGGGAGTATTTATCCTGAAGGTCCGAGGAAGAATATTGTGCTTGGGTTATATGCTGGTTGTGCGCCGTTGGGGTTTTTTGCGGGTTTCCTTGTGGCGGGGGCGTTGCCGGATAGTATGCCTGGATGGTATTTCTGGATCGCGGCAGCTCTCTCTTTCATTACGGCTATTACGGCATACCTCACAGTGCCGCACGATCGTACGAATCGTCAGATGCTTGGGTTGAAGATGGATTGGCTTGGGAGTATTTTGATCACTGGTGGATTGATTCTTGTGGCGTATGCGCTTGCTGTAGAGCCTTATGCGAATCAATGGGAGCCGGAGAGATCGGGTTGGACGTTCCCGATGGTGCTGGGCCCGTTGGTCTCTGGCCTGGCATGTCTCGCAGCTGCGTTTTGGGTTGAGGGATGGTTGGCAACATGCCCACTGCTACCATTCGAGTTCTTCAAGCCTAAGAGCGTGAAGGCCTTCTCGCTGGCTTGTCTTTGCTTTTATGCGTCTTATGGAGTCTGGCTGTATGAGTCGGCGAGTTACTTTGGGAACGAGACGGCGACTGGAGTTGATGGTGGGATTAAGGGAGTTACGCTTGCGGCTTGGTATACTCCTACTGCGATCGGTGGACTGATCTTGTGCATCGTCGGAGGCTCGATGATCCATATCATTCCGGTCATGGTCCTTCTGCTCATCTCGGCTCTGGCTTGGATTGGAGCACCGCTGCTGCTGGCACTTTGTCCTCTGCCGATGAATTACTGGGCCTTCGTCATGCCTTCGATGCTTTGCGCGACTATCGGTATCGACCTCACCTTTACGGTTTCGACGATCTTCTTGTCTTCGGTATCTCCTCTACGACACCAAGGACTGGCTGGAGCGGTATCGTCCATCCTGGTGAATCTGGCCATGTCATTCTCGCTGTCGATATCAGAGATTGTCGCTATCAAGGCACAAGACACTGCTGGAGGCGACACCAAAGCAGCAGAAGTCTGGGGCTACCAGGCTGCCTTCATCTACGCCGCTGCCTCTGCTGGTCTCGGGTTGATCATTTGTATTCTATTTGTAAGGATATCGAGAAAGGTCGTGCTGGGGAAACAGCCTCAGGTGGTGGATGTGGAAAGACCTCGTGCGACATCTAGTGAGGTTAGTACTCTCGTGGATGTGCCTCGCGGCTGAGCAAGGAAGGACGAAGAATGAATGCATTTTGAGGGTATTTGGCGTTTGAATAAAGATGGGGAAAAGCTTCACAGCGAAATCAAAAGTTGTACATATTACACAAAAGGGGATAGAGGACATACTGGCTCAGGCCAATGGAAAAGTTTTGGTGTTTGGGAGGTCGTTGATGGCCTGGGATGTATTAATACAATACTGTAACGAGAATGCAGTGCGGATTTTCATGGACAATAATCGCGTGCATTGTGATTGTTCTGATGGTCATGTGAGTGGTGTGGCCGTCGTGTAACGCTGGCAAGATGCAGAATTGTGGAGAGTGGAAGTCAGGGAGTTGGTGGCGACTTCGATGAACGTGGGGATCGTGTGGTGAGAATGTAAGGCTGAGGCATGCCAAAATGCGACAACTACCGCTGCAGCTGGGTGAGCGGTGATGCGACTGGCCGCAGTGGATCACACTTCAGCTCGAGGATACACGCGAAATACCCTGGTCAGATGACAAGAGATCGGGATGTGGCCCAGGCAGACAGAGAAAGTGGCTTTGATTGCTTGCTTGCAACAGACAAGAGTGTAGTCCCAGTATTGCCGTCAGATGACGCTATTAGCATAGCCGCGGCGGTTTGGATGTGGTATTGGAGCGCACATCAGCTGAAGGTGTTCGCAGTATCACAAAGGAGTGCCGGCCCCATAGAGGACAGCAAGCCGGCGTTGGCCAAGAGCCGCTTGGCAAAAACAGACAACGGAAGTGGCGCGCGACAAAGGTACAAGATGACGGTATTCTCGGCGTGAGAAGAGATGAGATGCACTCTGACCGAACGTGGGGATGCAAAGGGAAGGCTGTGTGGCAACGGCATACGCACTGCGACTGGGGCAATTGGCAACTGACTTTACGGTTGCAGCGGGGAAGGCCACAGAACGAGTGGCCGTAACGCACCACAGATCTGCCAAACGGCATGCAACACGTGGGAAAGCTTGGTGGAATGACAAGATACGGATGTGGCTCAGAGGAGATGGAACGCAATGGGTTGATGCTAAGGTAGCTACAGATCTATAGGACGGTCACGCTGGTTACGCTGCCCGCGACAGACAAGAAAGAAGATACTAGTCTTGGTCGTGCCGAGACTTTGCCTGTCAAAGTGAGGCGCAGCGTCTTCAGTCTTCCGTGGGAGTGATGTGCCTCAGTACTTCACTTGCGATAATGAAACGGTCGATGGATGTCCCATAGAGTATCAGATGCAAACTCCGAGGCAGGCCTCCAACTGACCAGGTGTTTTGCTCCGTGCAATGAGTTGCCCGTTCAGTACGCAGTATGCGCGATGAAAGCGCTTTGCCCAGGATGCATGCTCAAAGTCGCGACCTGATTGGTCTTGGTGGTGGTAATCGGTAGTCTCGGGGCTGTGTGTGGGCATGGGGGTTCTCGGACGGCAAACGGCTGCGCTGTGAATCTGGGGCAGGTGTGTCCCGAAGACCTGTGCTCGGCGGCCGTCATCACCCAAAGCGCCTGCAGTCGACGCGCTTTTGCCAGCATCCCATAGTCAGTTGACAGACTGCATAAATTGGTTCTAACGTTTGCGAGCAGTAAGAAGAAACACACTTTACTTGCACATTTTACCGCAAATCCTTACCTTGATACTCGACCTTGAATTGCTCCGCATCGAGACACCTTACACTACTCGGCAATGGGACCCATCAAGGTAGTATCGACAGCAGCGGCGGCAGATCATCCAGGAGATGAGCCGAGCCACTACCCTTAGACTTATTGGACGGTCGAGAGGGAACTGTAGGTCCCAATGATGACCCCAGCAGCGTGGGATTCGTGCACGAGCAAGCGACCGCTTGTGCTCCCACCGCTCCGGGCAGCAAGTCAGATACACCAGACGAGATGCGTATCTGCACCAGCCACAACCACACGATCCCGCTGGCGGAGGGCTTGCCTGCTCTGATGTCCGCGGTCGACAGTGGACGAAGAGGTTCGATGAAATCGCGCTGCTGAGCGAGCCGCCGGTAAGCTCAGCCAATGCCCATTGGCAGAGCGAACAATGTGGCCTGAACCAGGGACGGCGAAATTGAGCTCTTCCAGCGGTGGTGGCGTCCCTGACGGTAACTCTCACCCCCATCACATCTCATTCCTTGGCATTCACGCCGCCAGTGAAAGAGTCACGTGCGAAAACGGAAGTAGCCGACTTGGCATATCTGCACATATGCCTCAGATGAAATCAGCGGCATTCCCTGGCTGTCGCATGAGACTCCGATGGAGTTGAAGACACAAGATCCATTCTGACGGGAGGTTTTTCTCCTAGTCGGCTGGCGATCTGGCTGCGCATCGACAAGGCGCTTGCGACATTGTTGCTTGTCACATCGCTTTGGAGACTTCAAATCGGCGTTGGGGACGTTCAAGCATAGCGCATAACGTGCCAGAGTGGAAGAGGGCCTGCCATTCGCGGGATGATTATCGGTGGCGATTGCACAATTCTTGTTTTGTTTGTCCGGTCTCCGTTCCGAAGCGTAGCTTTCTCGAGATTCTCTGTGATCTGGCGGAGAGCAAGACCGTCAACATCTGGAGCCTTGCGAACTTCTGGCTCACCTGTGCTGGTTGCTAGAGTCCTCTCGGCCATTTTCTTCGACCTTTGTCCGAGCTCTTTCGATCTTTATCCTCGACCGAACCATGAACATCTCGAGCATAGCTGAAATCTGCTTCCCCGACCATTCAACTCCACGGCGAGCTCCCAGCGGTGCGGCGGACGATAGCCGTAGGAGCAACTGGAATCGCTATTGCCACAATATCGCCAAGGTAAGGGCTCAATTGAGGGAACTGGACGCTTGAGGCTTCTTGCAATATCGATTTCGATTGGGAACAGAATTTGGGATTTCCGAGGTTGAGCATCGTGCGACGTTCGTCTGTCGAGAGAGCCGTATCTGGAAAGGACACTTTTAAGAGATGTTCATGTTCTCTTCACATCTCCAGGGCGTCAGAGCTGAAGAAGAACCGCCCTCTGCAACCTACACGGCGGCCCCAATGGTTTCACAGCATATTGCGCAGCACGTTGCAAACACGCATGTGCAAGGTGATTGCGGAGGGCAAGGAGCGGGCCGCTAGCCTCCGGCAGTCCGACTGGACGACATGCATGAACCACAACAAAGCTATTCCTTAACGAGATTCCGCCAGCTTGCGATTGGTCGCCCTCGAGCATCCACATCGGGAGTTCGGCTGGACTGAGGAATGCTTTTGTGTTTCACAGCACGCTGATTGGCAAAAACATCTCACCACATCGCCACAGCAAGTCCATCATTGGCTCCATACCTGGACGCCCACTATTATCTGCAGGATGGGCAAGAGAGCATCTGCTCTGTGCCTCAGGTGCCTCCGAACCGAACACTGCGCGGTCCGAAGAACTCCATATGTCAACAGGGTGTCATATGCATACGGGACACCCACCCGATGACAGACTGCTATCCGTGCATGTCTACCCTCAAAGGCCCTGGACGACTTGAGGAAAATGGCCAAAATGCCTTCCTAGGTTTGGGAGCAACTAGCAAAGCGGGAGGAGTGCGGTTTCCTGAATGCATATGACGCCCTATAGCACAATATGCTATTCTACGATCGAAGGTCCGATGCAATATCTTGCACAATCCAACCGTGCTCCAAGAGCTCATGACCCGCTGTCATGTCGCTTCATTCTTCATGCAGCTCACGCATTTCTGGCGGCCATCTGTGCATGCAGCGAACGAATTGCTTGATCTCTGGCTGTCCACAACAGGCGCAAGCGATAACACTTCGGACAAGCCTGCTCGATTTGCAGGTATCGATGCTTGCAGACCAGCGTAGCTGTTCACCGGCGTATGCTGTTGTATGACCGGACGCCATCCTACCTGTCTCTCACACAGCCGAACCAGAGTTCGCCCCCGACCATCATTTTCTGCTCTTCAGCTCTGGATTGCAGTCGTTCTCTCGATCATACGTGAATGCTCGAGCAATGGGCCGCCTGTTCAGCGCAGTAGCTCCTGGAGCTGAGCCTCCACAGAGGATGTCTGCCAACGTATGCCGCTGTTGAGACGATCATGGTCCGCATTAAAGAATGTAGTCCGTCCTAGACCGCTACACTTACATCTTACTCCAAGGTGCATCATCTAGATGCAGTATTATTGCCCATACACTGGGCTCGTTGTGCTGAATGGCCATCATACATTCTCTTTGGTCTCGCCTCATCGGGCTGCTTTACAGAAGCATTGGGCACTTCGCACGGGTTATTCTCAAGCGCCGTATCCCCCATACCGCTCCCGACAGTCGTCTATATACACCTCTTGATGCGAATCGCCAGCAGATTCGTGTTTGCAGCATCTCAAATGATCCCGGAACATCGGATATAAAGATCACGCTCAGGACTATTAGTCTTCATGAGCAGCGAGACACTTATCGCTGTCTCTCCTACGTCTGGGGAGGTACCGATCGATCAGTTCCAGTATCAATCAATGGAATCCGCTCGGGAGTCACCGCAAATCTGTGGACCATACTGCATCTACTTCGCAGATGTGAGATGACCGAAGACATCTGGATCGATGCAATTTGTATCAATCAAGACGATAGCTTCGAGATGAGTTCTCAGGTTGGTCTGATGGGCAAGATATATGCCAGCGCCCGAGAAGTTCTGATAGGAATTGAGACCGAGAGCCTGTGCCAGTCAAAACACGATCTTTGTCTGGCCAAGGCGGCATTGGACAATCTTAAGGCAGATCAACATCTCAACACCTTCAGTCGACCCCAAGCGCCGCCCGATTCTGGGCATCAAATCATTTCTACCTTTGAAGCCTTGCAAAGCCTATGCACGCATTTGCAGTCAGCTTGGTATACTCGCGCCTGGACGGTTCAAGAAGTCTGTTTGGCCCAGCACACAAGTTTTCTTTGCATATGCGGCCGGCTCCCTTGGACATCTGTTGCTCAAGCCTTCGCTAACTGGGATAAGCATCGCAAACATTGCTGCGCCAATGTAGCGGAATCTCTCGAATACAATCTACGAAAATGGTTATACCGGACGTACTCTCATATTCAAAGCATCGACACCACCATTGGAGCATTATGTCGGGGCCAACACATTCTGAAGGCGCTCCTATACTATCAAGAAATGCAAGCAACGAACCCCAGAGACAAAGTCTTTGCTTTCCGTGGCCTCCACACCTCGAAGTCAAGAAAGCCTCTGCCTTTGCCAGATTATCACGAATCCAAAGAGCAGACCTACACGGCATTGACGCGATGGATGCTCAAAGATCAACGATCACTACAAGCTCTTTGCGTTGGGCTTCGAGATACGACAAATCGTTGTCCTTCCTGGGTCGCAGACTGGTCTGTCAGTTCACTGATCAATGCGAACTATCGCAGAATGCGAATCGATTTCTTGAATACCTACAAAGCTGGGAGTGGACTGAAAATGGTTGTCGGATTTCCAAGACCTCGAGAGATACGGTTAGTTGGTATCCGTGCTGACTGCATCGAAGCGGTCTCGTCTGACCGGTTCGAACTTGACACCGTCGAGAACGACAGGAGAGTTCTGGAATCTTGGCACGAATTTGTTCACGGCTATCGTTCGTCGGAAGTCGAGTCTTGGTCCGATACTCTCGTGACCATCATGTTGGCCGGTTGCATCGCGGATCACGGCAAAACGAGAGCCTTACAGCAGCGAGACATCGATGACTGGAAGAGACTTGTGGCCTGCACGAGGACGGACAAATCGGTGTTCCACACTCCGGTCATGGGGTCTCATATCGCTGCTGTGCTCCACCGCAAAGTGTTCCGTACTGCGAACGGCAAGGTCGGCGTCGGACCGGGTTCAATGGAGCCTGGTGACGAAATATGGGTCCTGGCTGGAGGCGCAGCGCCTTTCATTCTACGGAAAGTCAAGCCGAGGCTATTGGCAGTGCGACACATGTTGATCGGGCATTGTTACATTGATGGTCTTATGCAAGGTGAAGCAAAGAGTCTTGGTGACCTTCAGTACTGTACGCTTGTGTAGCTTCGTCTAGTAAAAATACTTTAGCATCTATTCTCAAGCATCATTCGGCGAGCCCGACATCACGTGTGTGCTTCGAGTTCCACTTCAGCTTGCGAATGACTTTGTGTAACTTCGCTTAAGGCGTTACAAATAGTATGATTCCCACTTCGATCGCAAGTTCTCGCAAGATGCCAGAACAACTTGTTGCCTCTCATGAACACGAATGCAGAACGAGCCGCCGCGTCTTGCTCCGCGCCACACGCTGAAAGACAACGACTTCACGTCGAGCCTTGTCACCGTATACCACAGCGAGAAGAGAACAGATAACGATTTTACTTGGGTGCCGGCGACTCGTGATCAGATACCTTTTCGCATAAAGCAAAGAATAAGGCGGGAGAAGCGTAAGGGCAAAGCGTGCAAAGAATGCCAGAGCAGGAAACGCAAGGTAGGGCACCAAAGTGATCATGGTTCGGGAGCTGATACAGGAGAAAGTGCACACATTTGCAGTCAGAAGCGGACGATGGGAGCAGTAAATATACTCCATCGGGCCCACGTAGGCCCAGGGCTAGCAGTCCTGCTGTGCGAAATGCGTCGCAGAATCCGGCTGCCTCTGCACAGACCTCAGCCTCAGAAAACACCGATGCCTCAAGCTCGTCAACCGTAGCGCAAGAGGACTCGCCCAAATGGATCAGAGCGAACGAGAACGCCACAGCATCGGCAACCTTCACCGAGGAGGGAGAAGCCGGGCTTCCAACACCTCCGACTTGCTCACATCTGGGAGACGGTCCTAGCGACGACTCTCGAATAGATGATGTTGATGTGGGCGAGGGGCTAACGGAAATGCTTCTTGAATATTTGGGTGGCAATGCTGAGCGGGAAGATGAAGTGGTTGAAGCACAAGAACAGCCTAACCACCAAGAAAGCGAAACCACTGTCGAACGGCAACAGCAAAACAGACCAAGGATGATGGATGACTTGCAACTTCTCGGGCATGGCTCTCGTCTCCTATTGCACGAGCTGGGAATGCAAGAGCACGAACTCCGGCTACCAGGACTGCCGCGACGGTCGTCGCTGTCCCCTATGGACATGGCGGACGACGAGGTCCAGGACGATATCGGCAAGATCACTGACCCTTTGGCAGTGCGTAATGACAGTTCCGTACCCAGAGGATCTGTAGGGTTGCTTCAGCAGAATACGTCGGGGCCACATGAGCCATCAAAAAGCCATCTAAAACCTGACTTAGATCGATGGGACATTGGCCTGAGAGCATCACAAAGCACTGGAGATGACCTCGTATACGAAAATTTCCCGAATTTCCCAAGACCGCTGACTCCTGACGACTGGGAGCTAGCGCCAACTGCCCAATCCTCGAAGCCAGACAATGATACTCTTTCGCACAGGCTATATGATGCAAGATCGCCTTCTCCACCATTGAGTCTCACTGAACTAGAACGTAATACGGAGTGCTCGGCGGAGTCATCATCGGTGGCCAATGAACAGCTTCCAGCGGATTTCGAAGCGGACCATGGCGCAAATGGTTCCACTAAGTCAGCACCCGCAAATGACCAACGAAGTGGAAGCGTCAGTTCTGAGCGGACGACCGTGGACGGCAACTCCGAGTTCCAAAGTAATTCACCTTCCGCCCGAGAAATGTTCAAGTGTCATGGCTGTCCGAGAAGTTTTGACAAAGAGTCTACTCGCAACCGCCACGAGCGTTGTCACAGGAAAGCCGAATTCCCCTGTCTTTTTTGCGACAAGGCATTTGCTTTCAGTAAAGACCTTGCGCGGCACCAGCAGGTACATTCATCGCAACCTAAGCGCTACACCTGTCCACACCAAGATTGCCAGCAAGATTACAGTCGACTGGACCATCTAAGGCGGCATGAGAAAACAAAGCATAGTGGGCAGTCCAAGCCTCCCGAAGCGAGCCCAGACCGGAGCGCTGATTTGGACTTGATCATAGAGCAAGAAATCTAGACCGAGTATCCAGCAAGTCCTTATGCTGTGTGAATTACTGCTAGATCCGTGATCTTGATGGTCGCCAGCTGCATGATCTTGATAGTCGGATTGAACGGTGTGAGATCTATCATCACTCTGTCCTGGAAATGGAGTTTATCGCCAGTATTGCCAAGTCATACCACCCCTTTCAAAAGGCATGTCGCCTGTCGTATATGGATAAGCCCTGTAAGTCAAAACATCATGCGCACACGATGAATGACATACGACGACATGGTGACACCATGGCCAAGCCAAATGATCTTTGGGGGCTGAAGGTCTTGCGTCCTCTCATTCTCGTGTCAATGAAGCCAAAGGGGGGTCAGCTCAACTCCTATATATCGGATCGGCCGTGATCTTCGGGGCAAGCAATGTGGTCTGGAAACCTTTGCCTATTTAGTCCATCACAGTCATGGTCGGTCCAACCAAGAACCGGGCGGAGGCTCTGTGCGCGACCTTATTGCGACCTCACGTCTTCTTCGAGCTTCTTTGAACGTGTCCCTGGGGTGTTCGTCGTCTTCGTGGTCCCTTTGCTGGCACGGGAAACGTTCACGAGAGTCGAATATTGTACGCACTATGGCGTCATAAAGCTTGCGGGCTTGGCGTGGATGGCTCGCAGGCAACACACCAGGGTTGTTTTCGAGGAATTGCTCTGGAGTCATCGAGAGGGTACAGAGAGCTCGTAGACCATGTCCAGCTCGGTTGACACTTGACAAAGGCCGGATTGCAGGTTGGTGTCATTTCATTGTCGCTGTCGCAAAGTATCCGTTGCCAAAGTGTCGCCAGAGCCAGGATTTGTGTCCAAGTCTTGGCACATCCTCTGGACACCTTCACCTTCGGCAAGATCCAAGAAAGTGTGACTTGGTCAGCAATTTGATACGAGGTCGGGAATGCAAGATTTTCGAGAGCATCCAGGGCCTATTCCGTGCTATGTTACGGGTCAATTCATCCCTTCATGCGAGCTTAGCGTCAGGCGCAAGGATGCAGCGGAATGTCCAATGGGTTGTTTTGACGAAGCTGGAGGCATATGCAGTGAACGCTGTTCATTGTCGTTGAGAGTGGACAGCGTGATACGAAGCGTGGGTCGATGTCATTCCACGTTCTGTGCGTCGTTTCTCCACGCAGTAACTGCCAGTATGTGTATTTGGGACTGCGTCCAGTCGGTTTCTGCTGTGTATTAACTTCAATGTCTCAAGGGTTGTCAGGTATTTGCTCAGCACTAGCTTCTCAGCAGAAACAAGCATCTCCGCGAGGGCAGAAGCTTAGATACAGCTCAGTGACAGCTATGCTTATACCACACCACGGCGCTGGCTCCGCATGCAGTAGGAGACGAGGTAGCCAAAGAGCTCAAGCTTTGCGGTGACATCCCAAGCGAGCTGCTCTGGAGAAACGGCCAAGTACTTCCCAATGGTACCAGTCTTTGCGATATCGCAGCTGCAGAAGCACAACTCCAGAAGAGGCTACGTGGAACCTGGTGTTCAGTGAAGTTTCGTTGGGATTCTATGCACAGATGCACAGCAAATGGCTCAGATGATCCTCCGCTATTGGCGTCAATTTCCGGCCCTCGGATTCTGCTCTGGCCGGGTGCTCACGCGAACAACAAGTCGTGCATAGCGTTTCTCGAGATGTTGTGACTTGGCCGCTGTGTCAACAACGAGGTCTGAGATGCCACTGTGAAGATTGATGTTGTGGAAGGTGAGAACGTGGAGCCATGGCAGCGATGGTATGGAACGGCAGAAGTCATGGTGTGGCGAAGAATTCCCTCAACTTTATCACATGAAACTATCTCACATGCGGATCGGGATCTTGACGTCGGCAACAACAACGAGCCGTTAGCTGCAGGCTTGAGGTGATTCTTGTTCGTCTAGTCCAATCGAACGGCCTTGTTCTTGCACTGAACAAATACACAATTTGCGTGCACACCCGCCAGCGCGCAAAACCGCCCCGCTCTTCTCCAAAGTATAAGGTGGCTATGATGGCATCTCGGTAACGAACGAGCGCATATACAGCCAAGCACTACCCACTCTTCTGTTCGGCCACCTCTCTTCAACACGGGCGGCCGACAGACGCGACTTCGACTTCAACTCGAGGTATCAAACGACCGACCATGAGCGAAACGAATGGGCCAGCTGGCATCGATGCCAGTGGCCTACGCGAGCGCATCTCGCAGAAACCAGCAGAGCCGCAGCAGGCACATTCGGCTGACTCTGCCTCACAAGCTGTGAGAGCCTTGAATGACCAGGAGGCAAAAGAGAACAAGGAAGAGAAAGACAAGAGGACATATGGTCGCACTCCAGACGGCACGGGTAAGTCAGTCCCGATTCTGCCGAAAAGCGTAGCACATGAGTGCTTTATAGCTCTTCTACCTACTATACGCAGGTCCAAATCGCATACGCAGCTTCCAGTCACGTCGCTTTCAGGATTGATTACCAACAGTACTGATCCGTCTCACGTCTAGTCTTTACCGTGCCTCACACAGAGGATATGGTCTCGCAACTATTCGACCCAACACAACCAAAGAATGCGTCAGACGTTGCCATTGTCGTTGCCCTCGCATACCAATTCTTCCTCATGTGGCTCCTTCCCAAATTCATGCGGATCCCTGTCTTTGCCATTGTCTTTCTCTTCTGGCGAACATGCTACAACTTTGGCATCGGCTGGCTACTCCACAACCAGTCTCATCATAAGCGCCTTGTAGCATGGGCCAAGAAGACCAAGATATTCGAGGATCCCAAAAGCAGCAATAATCCTCATCCGACACTGTACAAATTCATCAAGCATGAAATGGAAGCCAAGATTCCCAAGGACTATAAATTTGACGAGGCTCCCATCGAGTACAACACCTGGCTTCTTTTCCGACGTGTTGTAGATTTGATCCTCATGTCTGACTTCACTGCGTATTGTCTATTTGCCTACGCATGTGGTGGACGTCCTGAAAACGAAAAATTAGCCATGACTCTGGCCAGATGGGTTGGTGGTTGGCTTCTTATTCTCTTCAATCTCTGGGTCAAGCTCGACGCTCACAGAGTCGTCAAGGATTTCGCTTGGTATTGGGGAGACTTCTTCTATCTCATTGACCAGGACTTGACTTTCGATGGTGTTTTTGAGCTCGCTCCTCATCCCATGTACTCGATTGGGTATGTCGGATACTATGGTATTGCCATGATGGCTGCCAGCTACAAAGTCCTCTTCATCTCCATCATTGCACACGCAGCGCAGCTCATCTTCCTGGCTTTCGTGGAAAATCCGCACATTGTGAGTATCGGGAGCACAATCGCAGTCGCACATGCACGCTGACAATGCTCGATTTCTAGGAACGCACATACAATGCGCCTTCACCACCCAAACGTTCCGAAGAAGTCCCTGACTCACCTCCAAAGCGCCCACAGTACTCGACTCGCCTCCTGAGTGCTGGCAACATTCATAGCACGCACTCGCTCACATCGCCACCTCCACCATCTCCAGTCCATAACTTGATCGGCTTGCAGAACGTGGATCTTCATCGCGTTACCGATGTCTCAGTTATTCTTCTGCAGATCTACATGTACAGTGTCGCACTTCTTACGCCATCGACATGGCTCTGGCAAACCTTCTTCGTGTTGAGTGCAACCATGTGGCGCCTGTGGTACTCCATCGGCATCGGATTCATTCTGGATCGGCAATCGAATAAGAAGTGGTGGACACGCCACTTCGTGAAGTATGGGGAGAGTACAGAAGAGGCTTGGCGTCAATGGAAAGGCATCTACCACATTAGCATGTCTATGTGTTTCACGAGCTTCATCTGCGCCGCCTGGAAGATGTACAGTAAGTTATGAATAGCATACCGGGCTTGTGGATGTTCATGGCTGACAATCTTTCGCAGCTATCCCTGACGACTGGTCTTACGGAATGACCCTTTTGCGCCATGTTCTCGGATTTGCCATGATTGCGCTTCAGATCTGGACCATTGCCAGCATCTACGAGTCGCTTGGCGAGTTTGGCTGGTTCTTCGGCGATTTCTTCTTCCAGGATCAGGCTCCCAAACTCACATATGGCGGAATTTATCGGTTCTTGAACAACCCCGAACGAACTATTGGTCTGGCCGGTGTTTGGGGTGCCGCGATCATGACCTGGAGCAAATCCATCTTCTTCCTGGCACTCTTGTCGCACACGCTTACGCTATTCTTTATCCAGTTTGTGGAGAAGCCTCACATGCAGAAGTTGTACAGACAAGGTTTGCGACAAGACTCGGGCGTGTCGAAGACCTTGAACCGATCATTGCCTTCTCCGCTCAGGAAGTGGCAAGGTAGCATGAACAAGGCTATTGATGAGACTCTTGATTCACTTGAGGACTTCATCGATCAAGCGGGTCCGAAACTCGCAGCCGGTTTCAACTCATTCGCGCAGGATTCTAGCACCATTTTCAAGCAGTTCCCAGCAAGACTCACGGTCACTCGGCTGGCACCTGATCTGGCGGGCTTCGACCCTAAAGACTACTCGGTTATAATCGACACCAGCAACCCAGCTGTCAACAAAGCCGACGCCTCGAACAGTGGCAGAGAAAGCGAGATCGGCCAACAGCCACTCAAACGCACCGACAGCTTCGAACGTCTCATCGTAGACTACGGCGCCCCAATCAAGATTAAATGGACCGCGCCCGTAAACCACAGCAAAAAGGACTGGATCGGCCTCTACCGCGTCGGCGACAACGCATCCCGCGAAGTCACAAAAGTCGGATCCCAAGGTCGCTGGATCGGAACCACCCCAGGCGCATACGACTACGCCAGTGCCAATAAAGGTATCCTCATCGCGGACCAAAAAGTCTCGGCTCCCTCACGAAGAGATGGTCAAATGAAAGACTTCTTCACCGGCGAACTAGAATTCTCCGGCGACAAACTCTGGTGGACCCAAGGCGTTTTCGAATTCCGTTACCACCATGATGGAAAATACAACGTCATGGCCATCTCCCTACCGTTTGAAATCCAAATCAACCGTTTCGATGGCGAAGACATAAACTACGATTCAACCAGCATGAATCTCGTCCGAGAAGTCATCGAAAGCGCCTTACTCCCTGTGGTCCAGAACTGTTTTGATCGAGACCCGGACGTTGCGCCTAGGAGTGTTGATGATGTTTTTGGATCTACGCTTGAGAGACAGGGCAAGTATGCGAAAAGGGTGGTTTATGCTGTGCAGCAGATGTTTGGGATTGAGTTTGCGCCGGAGGTTGTGGCTGCAGATGGCAATGTTAGGAATTTGGCTTGGAGGATTTGTAATGCTAAGAAGGTGCTTGCGCCTTATAGTATGAGGACGGGGACGGGGACGCCGCAGTAGGAGGGGAGAGGAGGTTCAACAGTGGAGAGAGGTGTGAGGTTGTATACAGAAATCCAAAGTTGGCTTCTTGGTTTGATTGGGGGAAGATACCCATGTTAGATAAGGGAGTATGCGATTATGATACCAGAGAAACGAAAAGTTGTCGGTATTGAACTATAGATTGTATGTACAGGAACAGCAAACTGTGTAGCAAGTTTGCGCCGGTTCTGAATATCGAGACGTTTAACCACTAGACCCCTTGGACAGCAGACCTGGAGCGGACTCAGTGCGAACGCCATGTGTTGGCCCTTTTCCGTGATAGTAAGCTTGCCGAAACCCATAGCTGTCGCTGTTGCCTCGGCTGCCTCACCACTCTGATCCTAAACATAGCCTGGTTTGATTCTTGCACTTGCACGCTTTCAATCAACATCTGAGGAAAGTACAACCTCTTCCTCGCCCGTGAAGGTTGTGGAATTGCTTCTCATGTGTTTGGGGTTCCAAATCTTTCTTTGGAAGCGCTTCCAGGGCTCGATACCAAGGGAAGATCGTAATTTTGACTGTATGTGTTCTGCGGATTGGTCGATCTCGGGAGTCTCTTGTCTTGCAGCGGAAGAATCTGCGCTGTTCAGATATTCCGCAATGTAATGCCTTTGTTCGTCACGGTCCATCTCCCACAAACTACGCATTGGCTTCCAGGCTATCTCCCGTCCGTGAGGCTCGACTATGAAGTCAGGTCTTGCGCCAGCATCCAATAGCATCTTGACAGTTTCATCGAATCCCCTCTGAGAAGCTATCTGAAAGGCTGTCTCTGCATTCTTACCATCATCGCGGCCACTGTTGGGATCTGCACCAGCGTCCAGAAGTAGCCTGATACACTTTTTTTGATCACCATCACTCCGGTTATAGCTGTCTACGACGATCCACAAAGGACGAATGCCGTGCTTCGGCGAATTTGCGTCAGCTCCGGCTGCGAGCAGGGCCCTAACCGTGGAATTCCTTGAGTTTGACTCACAGGCATACTGCAGTGCAGAAACATCTGCGCTAGATCCCATTGATGTACTCGGATGCACTCCAGCTTTGCACAAAGCACTAACAACTCGTGACTGTCCTTCACGGACCGCCACGCGGAACGCGTTGACAAGGCAGTTCTCCTTAGGGTCAAGAAAACTGTAAGTTCGAATGAGAGAGCTGACGTCGTTCAATATCGGATCCTGAGGACGGTGTCTGCTCACGAGCCAAATTTTATCACGGTCGCGGTCGATTGCTATGGTCGACAGCTCGGTCAGATCGTCAGTGAGACGCTCGAATTGGTCTCGAGTCCAGTGCTTTGGGCTGTCTTCAACCGCTCCATTGTCCAGTAGATACTCTACGACTTTTTCGACGCCCATCCAGCTTGCTATTATCAGAGCTAGTCCAATTTCATGTGCAGTCCGGCCGACGCTGGTGTTCGCTTCAATCAGGCTAGCAAGGGTTTTCTCGAGCCGCCAAGCAGCAGCTGTAACGATGGGAAACTCATCATGAGATGCTGAAAGTCCTAGTAGTGAAGTCACATCGTCCTGTAATGCTATGCAAAAGCCCAAATCACGGAGGAAATCGCGCCCAGATTCTAGTAAGCACGAAACGAGAGGTTTCAGACCGGCATAATCCTCAGCAGAGATCTGAGATTCTGCATACGCCTGGTACTCGTCCCAGTGACTCGCAGCATGGGAAAGCAGTGAGTACTCTCCCATGAGATCGCTGATGAGAGTCGTTGGCACGAGTCTTGCATTGCTTTTGACATATTTTGAGCCTTCACGATCTTCGACATGATTTCTCGCTCTTTCATCACGAGATTCCCAGTCAGATTTGACATGCAATAGATATGCTATGCACGTCTGAGCCATGCTAAATGTCCCCAGAGCCTGGTCAAGGTGAAAGTCGGCAGCAGGTCCTTTCTTGATGTGATTCGATGTCAGATATTCCATTACTGACAGGTGTGCGAAGGAGACCTTGATCCGTTTTGAACGGCGAGTCCCGTCGCTTTCTGTAGTTGGCTCTTCGGATTGTGTAACTTCGGATTCATCATCTTCGGATTGTGTAACTTCGCATTCACTATCTTCCAAAAGGCCATCCAAAACTTCGACCACTATTTCGGAATCCTGTTGAGGCCCCTTCTCATGGTCTTCTGCCAAATATTCTTCGGAATCGTTCCCAGTGTCTACTTCAGCCTCTCCTGGAAAGATAACTGAGCCTTCTTGAAAGATGTATTCGGATTCAGACTCATCGTCTGATTTGACTCTGACTATCTCCTCGAAGCGCAGCAGCGAAGACATATCCCAAATCAACCTCTCAACTGCTTCTCGACTGTCTGTGTCAATAAATGGCTCACGTTCCAAGTTCGTAATACACGCTTCACGAATCTCCGTGAGATAGAGATACCCGGAGTCATCAGAATGGAGAGCAACCCAGCGCAGCACAGTAAGCACTTCTTTACTGTTGCCATATTGAAGTAAAATTCGGTCGTACGTTTCATCCAGCGTTCTAGGCAGGGTACTCAAAGTTTCCTTGATGTATCGCGGCCGTAGCACTTTGAGCCGCTTCAAGGAGTCGAGCTGAAGATCAGCCCAACGGAACCTTGATTGGGGAAGTCAACCATTCAGCTCCAAGCGTAGCAAGAATCTCAGGAAACTTACATGCCACCAGCTTTCTTTGCCAGATCAATTGAAATATACTCCTTCATCTCCTTGGACAGACTGCGTAATCTCCTATCTCTACCAAGCTCTCGACCTACATATAGCCTGATATCTTCGTCTACTGGCGCAGCTTCAATTCCAAAGAACCTGGATTCAAGTTCATTGTTCATGAAGTACTCTATGTCCGATTCCGGTCGGCTGGCTACCAGAAGTCGGAGCTTTGGACACTGCTTCGCCAACGAGTCGAAGCCTTTCATGATCGTGTTTCTGTTTTCATCTATGTCTGGGCACTCGTCCAAACCATCAACCAGTAGATAGACTTGCGAATTTGGTTGAATTACCTGTACCGCTATGAGCTCCAAGGTACTGTGATGCGTCCGGTTATGATCTCTCGCAGTTATAAGCTCTTCTGGAACATTGCCTTTTTCAAGAAGCTGTGCTATGATGGTCCGAAGGAAGTCGCCGTATGTCTGTTTGCGGGTATCTCGAAAGGTAAAATAGAAATATGCCAAGGCGGCATCAGATGTTTCCTGCTTCGTTCGTTCGATGGCGGCCGAGCACAATATAGTCTTGCAACATCCTGGCGGTCCATATAGCCACAACAGAGACTCGCCACCATCGAGCCATTTTCTAAAGTCTTCGCTATCAAGGAACCATGATCCAGTCCCTTTTTCGTAGCGTCTCTGTGCTTCATAATGGTCATTCGTGGGATCAGGAGCGTTCAGCCAGCGGATGAGTTCAGCGAAAATCTCCTGTTCTTTGCCTTCAGTGTCCGCAGCATAGTTGTTGTGGACAACTCCCCCATACACATCACCACAGTGGGTCCGCGCATTGTCTTTGGTGATATTATTGTGTATCGTGTGGCCGGGTTGTCGTGTGTTGGATGCTGAAGTCGAAGTGACGTCCGCCATCTGGCGCCAAGCAAGGTTCTCCGGGGGGGTGGAGGTTGCCCCGTTCACCGCCGCGTTGGTGATTTCCTCCGTATAGAGAGTCGAGAGGCGAATATCAAAGCCGGCATGTTCTCGCGAAAGGAAACGCTTCTCCATCAAGTTGAGGCTGAAGGCTGAGGTCACATGCTCCGATGCACATTGACGAAGTGGCGGGTCGCGCTCCGTAACGACATGGCGTTCCTGCAGCCTTTCTCACTGTGGGCGTCCCTATCAAGACAGCACGACCAAGGACGTATTCTGAGCTCCAGATCTTAAATCGACAGTACTGGTCTGTGATGGCATATCGCAAGGACTGCTCTCTGCATTATTGTTGAGTGGCAGCATCGTCACGTCAGCTGCCTTTTGCTCTACCCTCAAGTGGTCGCCGTAATCTCCCACCGCAGACTCCGCACGCCCTTGGCCTTCAGCTCAGAAAGCGTCGATAGCGTGGCCTCGATGACACGCCAGATGAACCTATGTGCTGAAGCGAAGAAAATAGACACACAACGGTGCTCGCAATGGCTAAAGGTCCAAAATCAAGAGGCAGTGTGTGCAGACAAAGAGCCAGGGAGTCATATTGCATGCCATGATCTGGCTCCGGAGTAAGAGGCAGAGTTAAGCAGATGCTAGAGTAGAGTGTAGCGGAAACGTCGGGAGACGAGGGCGAATTGAAACGCAATCAAGCATACACAACGAGTGAATGGAGAAGTCCGTTTGCTACACCTTGAAATGCATACACACGACTTTCAGTCATAGGCCCTATCCCTTGTCGCCCTCCCAACACTACCCTCCCCATTCACAGTCGCAATAGCCAAATGTCCAACATCACTCGCTGGCTCCACATCCCCAAATCTAATCCTACTATTCCTTAGCATCCTTGAGCGATCCACATCATCAATCCTGGAGTCCGAAAGCTGATCATCAACGTACTGACTATCCCTCATCACGGTCGTCCAATTCAACATCAACTCCGGAGTCGTAAGCTTGAATCGTAACACAATACTCGCAAAACAAGCCACAACCAGAAGCAAAGACGCAAGAAGTAACGCCGCCAGCCAGCCATCATGACACCTTATGACTGGGAAGCTATCGAAAGATTGCGCAGTCGTATTCACGCGCTGCGAATTATAAAAGCTCTCCCAAGTCTGCGCAACACCAGTTCCATTTCCAGTAGCCAAATTCGTAGCTTCACCTTCGAAGCCATAGGCTACAGCATATGGTCCGGCGCAAATTGTCCAGAAAGAATTCATCAACTGAGCGAAACGGGTTGCGAAAACGCTATGGTCCAGAGATGCCAAGCCCTGGTCGATCTTCGGCGAAGCTGGAGCATCGGGCTCGACAAGGTATCCCTCAAGAGGAGTTCCCGTTCCACTTCTATTGACGACTACCGTCCGAAGGAAGTATTGGAAGAAGTATAGCCACCAATTACATGCACCATTCCCGGGCCCATCGAGGTACGTCCACGCGCGATTAGGATGTGGTAGGGTGGAGTTGCGCATCCTTATTGCTGCACAATTTGAGCCAGTGCATGAGATATCGACTTCGACATAAGTCGTCCATGCTGTGCAGAGCGAAGAGACTCGGCCGTCTTCGTTGTCGAAACTATTCCATGCCAGGTATCGTGGTTCCAAAGTCGAATCTTCTGGAGAGCCACGACATGTCGTGGAGTTTGAGAGCATTATGCCACCCATTCCAGCTGAGGAGTCTGCGCTTACGCCGTGGAAGCCATCACCGTAGTCACCGAGAGTGACGTTTCCCCAGTGCGTGGGATAAGTTCCATTCTGAAGGATTGGGCAATTGAGTGTCCAGTATGAGGTCTCAATTGTGAACTTCGTGGTGCTGGTATCGGGAAGGCTTGATACTGGCAGGCCGATCAGGGAAGAGTAGGTGACGTTCTCTGATGGAACATCAAGCCATCTGTGATCGAGAAGGTCTTCGTCCTTCGTGGCAAGAGCTTCCAACATAGGAACCTTGACATTGTTCCAGGTATCCACTGGCGATGCCTTGGTTCGCTCAGGTCCGAGAAGTGCAGCGTTGAAGAATCCATTGACCATAGTCTGCATCGATCCTAGGTCTCCAGTGACAAAACCATCAAAAGACTTGTTTGTTGACATGTAGCTGGCAGGAATCATACTATTGGTAGACGATGTTCCAATCGACACCACACGAAGCGAAGCTTGTCCACCCAGCGGCGACAGTGCCCATGCGACAATGAGGAAGAAGCCTAGCAAACTTGGAATTCGCAACGCCGCTTGGTGCAGAACTGTACCAGCGACACTTGTGCTGCCAGCCAGGAGATTGAGCGTGCCTAGACGAGAGCCTTTTTCGAGAAGTCTCAGCATTATCACATGTAGTGATCGACTCAAGGCAGATGCGAACAATATCGGGAAGATGGTAGGTCCCTAGGTAGCATGGTCAGTGTATGACACTGAGAAACGCTTCGCTGATGACTTACAAGTTTGGCTGCATTCATCAGAGTCTCTGCCATATGTGAGTTCTCCTTGACCCGTTTTCCGCGGAAGTGTAGCACTAGGAGGCCGAAGACGAAGAATGCCGTAGCGAAGAGGGCAAGGATGATATCGAGACATGTCGTAAGTGTGAGATGGCAGTGATTCCGTCGTAGCTTCTGTGGTCCGGCGTCCCGTACAGCATCGTCTTTCTCGTTGGATACTGCCCTCGATACTTTCCCTCGGGCACCTTTCGACTGCATGAGAGGCACTGTTGGTGACGGAGTCGACCCATCTTGATATGCTTGATATGGAATGTACGGCTCCGGGATCAGCGTACTGCTACTCGAATCCGCGTAGGATACATGCGAAATGTTTCGGGTATGGGAGGTGCGAGATGAGTCCGCAGCCGATGTGTCTGTCGGCCGCAGGTTCGCCATGAACGTGGACCTAATGTCCATCTCGTCGGGTTGGATGCCGACGATGGCACCGCATTCGAAGTGAGAGGCAATGAAGTCGCACAGATGACGGAGTCATGGTGGCGAGAAGGCGAGAACTGTAGGTATACAACGGTAAGACTATTGCTAATCCTCGCAGAGGAACCTGCAGCAAGCTTAAGCGTGCCGTGAGGCCGCAGGTCGACACTCTGACAAAGTAGAGCTTCGACGAATTGCCATGTATACCAACCCTCTTTAGGATTCACAGCTTGGATATTCTTAGTCCAACTTGCAGGTAGTGTGGCGGGAGCTCTTTACTGCGGGCAAAATGGGGCCAAAATCCAAGGCTGGTAGAGATCAGCTTATCTTGCATAATGGCCGAGGTGGTGATATTCTCTCTGTGTCTTGCGACAGACTGCGGATATTTCGGACTCTGGGACCATAAGCCTCTTCAGCAACTAAATCCAGAGTGCATGAATGATCATTTCAAGCGGCAGGAATCATCATGTCTTTGAGACAGCCATTCAAGCACTCTCCGCCAGCTGCCTCAAGGCAGTATTTCTCAACAGCCTACCATCATACTCAATTCCTTTCCCAGGCGGCATTGGCTCCCCATCACTAGTTGCAAGCTTAACAGTAGCTTTCGCCAAACTCTCAGTCGAAATCACCATACTCTTGTACACTTTCTCAAAGGCTGACCCGAGCCACCTGATTCCCATATCTGTCATTGTCGGCTTACGGTCCGCGAGGTATTTGCCTTCCGGATTTATACCACCAGGTCGCACGTTGTATATTCGTAGAGAAGGCTCTTGCTCTTGCAACTTCAGAAGCTCTCGTTCTGCCCTTCCCTTCACTCTCGCGAACAGCTGTCCAGTCTCTTTCTCGGCGTTTGCACCTTCTCCTGACATGTAGACGAAGTTCAGCTGCGGTCCTAGGCTTGCGAATGCTTTGGCTGCAGCGAGTGGGTAGTCGAGAGTGAGTTCTGTATACTCCGGCTCTGACATGCCTATACTGCTCTTGCCTTGAGCCCAGATACATCCTGTGGCTCCTTTGAGTTGCGATAAGACATCTGGTGGGTAGGTCTTGAAGTCTTCGTGGATGATGACTTGGGCTTTGGGTTGATCGTTTGCAAGCTTGACTGGACGTCGAGAGAGGATCGAGATCTTGGCGATGGCTGGAGAGGACAGGGCATACGAGAGAATGCCTGCACCTGCGGTTCCTGTTGCACCGGTGAGAATGATATGAGCCATCTCGATCGTCTTTTGATGGGTTAATGTACGCGGTATGGAGGTGAAGGAGGGAGACCGTAAGCAAAGGGTGCAGTAATATCGGGAGCGAAGAGCTTTGTAGCTCTTGACCTACTTGCGAGACGGTCCTAAGCAATGCAATCTCCGCTACGGTATTGCCATACACGATCCGTTCCCGTCTTGCATCGGACAGTTGCTTGTTGTCGAACGTGTGCGGCCGCAGTTGTCCGCGTGAAGATGGCTGAATTGCTTACGTTATTGCGTAGTAAAGAGTAACGAAATCCGCATTCGCTCAATGAGGCTAGCCACGAGCCAGGCAATATCAAGTCGACGACCTTGCAATGTCAATTTCTGGGGTACTGCTCACCTTCTTCATTCTGGCATACAATCTTGATCTTTAGCAGACTTGTCCAAATATCACTCACGATCCTGATCCTCCCAGAACACAATCGTCCTTATCTCAATACTCTCCCTCGGCGGCAAACCCTCCTCATCTGGCAGATTGAAAGCACTATGCGGTGCTCTCCTCGCTATCCCATCCTTCTTTGAATCGAAGCATTTAATGAGCAAAGCTTCATCGGTGTCCATATAGCTGGCCCAGTACCACTGATGCTCGGGATTGTGTGCAATTTGCCAGATCTCGAAGTCCTGATCTTTGCCCTTGGGATGGAGATCTTTTCGCATTCGCGATGTGACTGGAATTAGGTCTTGATCGGAGACAGTGCGAGCATCGCAGACGGCGAGTGGTTCGCGTCTGATCGGCTTGATCGGCTTCCAGACATTGATAATGCCCCAGCGGTTTTTGGCTTTCTCGAGGAGATGTTCGTTCTCGGGAGCTTCGCATATGGCGTTGAGGATGTGGTAGCCGCCGTCGTAGGATTGGTCGACGTGGGCCATCATTGCGGCTTTGATAACGGTTTCAGTATGTGTCTGAGTTCGTGGTGAGTATACTCACGGTGCTGCAACTTGACGAGTTCATCGTCAGGAGTATCGGACTTGATGAGGTCGATTGCCTTTTGGTATGGGTCTCGGCGAATGATGTGGCCGAAGTGGTGTACGTGGGTACATCCAGTACTAGACTCTCATCATCAGTGTCTCCATTTGCTGTCTCGCAGATCAATGCCCATCTTTACATTGTCTTCAGCAACTCTGTGACTTCTGGTTGGACAACGCTCTTTATATGCTCGTCGTCTTCGAATGCGACTTCCTTGCTCTTGTATTCTACAAGCTGAAAGCCATTTACATCTATCTTGAAAGCCTCGTTGCTCTCTCGAATGTCGTGGATCGTTACCGGTTGACGATCATATGTCTTTCGTCTCGAGCCAGCGGTCATGTAGTACGAGACGGGATGCTTCTCGCCATCTGGAGGTCGTTCGGTGTAGTTGATATGAGCCAATACCGAACCAGGCGGAAGGGCTGTAGAGTGAGGCATATCGAAGTCGGTTTTGTTACCGGACCCTCAGCAATATGGTAAGATAATAGAAATGAGACGCCTGGGAAGCAAAATATCTCCAATTTGGAAGAGTTGGGAGCTTCAAGAATCTTATCTGAGGTTCTGTCGGAGATATATATAAGCCGCCTCCCGCATCGTAACAGAGTTTGCTGGGAATAATATAAGAACCTTGTTCGTACTCGCTCAGGTACGAAGTGCTACTGTCGTATAGCCTCGAATCAATGTTACTGTCGAAGCCGGAAGACAATACATAAAGCCTAGTCTTCAATCAGCGTAAAAGCCCTCATATCGTGTTCGCCGTTGGCTACCAACACATTCTGGACTTCACGGAATATCGTCCTTCTCATTGTAGCTCTGGTGATCGTTTCGCTTCCTCTCCCTCTTTCCCTTCAATCCGTCGCCTCAACGTATCGCAGACCCTCTCCCGACTCCGGCCAAGTCCCATTATCTCTTAGGAGCATCACCGATCCTGGACAAGCTTTGATAGTCGGGTCCGCCAGTCCACCAACATAAGAGACACCAATCAAACACGCAAACGCCAGCATCAAGAAAGTCATCACGTTTGCCGGCGAGCTTCTGGCGAACAACAGACCACCCGCAAATGTCAACCCTCCGAGGCACATCGTGACGGTACTCGCAAATCCTCCATGAAACATGGCGAGTAACTCTGGATAATGCTCGCAGACTGTGGTAGGATGATCTGAAACCACACCATAAAGGAAAACTTGGCCGCCAACCATGAACAGCAGTAATGCGAAACTGAGCCAGAATAAGACCTGTTGCCGAGTGGAGCGGAAGAAGCGGGATCTGGTTGTGCAAGTTCTGCATACTGATACGGATCGAGAGCGTCGTTGTCGTTGCTGTAGCCGTTGCTGTAGCCGTAGCCGTGCAGGCAGCGCTTCGTTGATGGAGTTTCTGGAGTTTGGCGGATTCGGTAACTCTGGAGAAGTGACTGCTCCGGCTTGCATTTCTATGTCCTCGTAAGCTGGCAGTGAACTCGTTCGGCTGCCTATTGCCGGGCGCATTGCATGGTCCGGGACGCGTGGGTTGGTGTTGATAGCCGGCTTCATGGCTCTTCTTGGTTGTAATTTGTTCGATGTGGTAGAACGAAAATAATGAGTGTGCTGCCTAGATGGTGGAGGTCAAGTCTGTTGTTTCATGCTGAACGGCAGCCACCGGAAGTGCCGCTTGTTGCCCAAAGGCACTCAGTGGAGCATGAGGAGCTCTTGCTGTCTCGTGGATGTAGCAAAGTCGCTTACCCAAACTTTGATCAATCCCTTGGCACTCGCGAGCAGTCACACACAGAGGGCAGAGAGTGCCTGGCCGATTTGCTTTCTGTAGCTCCTCACCTTTGAAATCCAATCGAGGCGATTTCGCAGGCTAATGATGCTTCTGACTGCTCAGAAGTCGCGTTCCTGTGAAGATCTACCACCACAGGTGAAGAGCCTCGCCATGCGGTTGTATGGCCTCTCGACCAAAGAAGAGAGATTTCAACTGCGAAGGCGACTCCAAAGAATTATGCGCGACCAGCAGAAACCAGAGCCAGCATCTCGGGACCCGCTAATCTCGTACTACCTGGAGAAGGCGACGAAGATATACAACAAGCAGCATGGCCAGAGTTACTGCCATTGAGACACTTGGAGTTTGGCGCTTGAAATTCCGACCAGGCGGCAATTTCGGGTTGCAGCTGCAATTTCTTGAACGCATATCTCCCAGGACACTTTTCAGTTCACTTGGGAATGGGTGGCCTCCAAAGGTAGCCTTGGACTACACAGAAGGAGGGTTCACACCACAACTTCTGGCCTGGAAATCGCCGGATAAGGCTCTCCCATAAGGCCACAACGAGATGCCAGTCATCGGCACAGGTCGCTGAGTATGCAGTCGCGGTGCGTCGCAGGAGAAATCAGGAAAGCGCCGTTCTTCTGGGCAGTCACTTGTCGACCATATGCGCGATGTTCTGCGTCATGTTGCCACACTCGAAATCGCGATATGGTTCGCAATGGACAGTGGTCTCAATGGGAGTCCAAGTTCCCAAGGTGCTGGTCTGCTTCGAGAGCTGTAGCTGCACCAACGGCAAGTTGTGTTGATGGTGATGCGGGAGGAGAGGAAGGAGAAGGTCGGCAAGCATCATCGACGGAAGCGGCTGGATTCATGAGACATTTCAAGCAGGCTTGGCGATTGGCCGGGGCTGCCTGTCTCAGCAGACTCACATACACAATATCCCGATATTTATCAACATTGCCGTCGCAGATGGAAGCATTTCACGAAAAACCTTTTCCAGCTACAGGTCACATTGGACCACACGATCACTTCCTATTGAGAACGGGAACTGAAGAGCAGAGTGGGTGGCGAAGTGACAGACATGTGAAAATGGCAATGAAGCAAGGAGTCTGTACTTCGCAAACAGCGCTTGTGATTGACAGCTGTCTCTACTCATACGTTCACACATATTTCAGTGATCAGACTACCGACCCAGCTTCCTGCTTTGCTTGGACTTGCTCACTGTCCTTTGAGCAATCAACGCTATTGCCATGCCCATGCGTGTCTTTCCCATCGTAAATTGGCTGGTACCTTTCCCAGAATTTGTCCAATACCATGCCTTTACCAGTCGCGATACCATAGAAGTTGAAAGGATCAACGATTGTGATGAGCAGAGGTCGCTTGTCTGCTTTGCCGAAGCCAGGTCCTAGTCGCTCCGTCTTGCCATCGTTCTGATCGAGGAACACCTTACTGCTCCCAGGCAGAAATCTTCCGGGAGGGAATATCGCCAGGACTATGACGAACAGTGTAATGTTGCCGATCTCGAAGACCCAGAGAAACCATTCGTTGCGCGATACTGGACCGCAGTAAGGATTATCACTATTCGGGTCACAGGATGAAGCTTCGAAGCCTTCAATAACACGTACAATGCAGCGAACCAGGATCATACCGCTAGTGAGGTAGAGGAGATAGCACACGCTTCGGACGGGCCGAGGAAAGCTTTTCGCCTTACGACAGCGACGCTCTACTGTTGCCACCAGCGACATGAAGAGAGCCTCCACGAAGCATTGCAGTATCAGCGCGGACTTGAGGAGGTTGTGTCCGGTCCGTAGCTGGTTTGGCGTTCGTCCAGAGCCGGCGGAATTGGCTGCACCGTTGGCCGTCAACGTTTCAACCACAGCGCTGAGAAAGATGAAGGTGCTGTACACTCGGCCAGGGTGGATGGGTGTGTGATATGGTAGATACGCCAGAAGCCGTCCCAAGATGAAGTACTCCGAAGCTGCATAGAGTGGTGGACCCATGAGCACGAGTACGTATTGAGCGATGAAGATATTCACGCTTCGTACGTTGTAGACTGATATGCTACGGCATATGAATCCTGGTATCCAGACACAGGAAGCCCATGTCATGACGGCGCCGAACTTCTTCCATTTGTAGCGGAAGAATGATTGATAGAACTGATACGCTGCGAGGATGGACAGGAGGACAGCAAATGCAATTGGCGCCGGCTTATTGGGATCGTATGGGTACAAGGACCAGTCGTCTGATGTATCGGCCATGGTTGATGAATCGGCAAGATGTTGTGATGGTGCTGGAATGTGTCTGCGTCTGCTGTGATCAGTGTCTTTCGGTGACTCCAGTACACTGCTCTATATCAAAAACAACAGCGGATGTGGCTTTCTTAAAAGATGGCTCAAGTCCAGCCTCTATGCGAATGCGATTCAAGCGATGCCGTATGTGACTGCCTAAGGCTTGCATAACGACAGGGCTGAAGTTCTGTTTCGCTTTTAATCCCGCAAGCTGCAGACATATGACTGCTTGGAAGAGATGCCATTGGTCGAGCTAGGCTATTTGTTCCGGATCGAGGGTGTGATACATTCTTGCGCCACAAATATTCGCTTGTAGTAGTTCCGCGAGTAGTTCCGCTCATTGTTGCGCGGTCTTGGCTGTGTTGACTTCCTTTTTGGACTCTCTCTCGCATTCACCCATCGAGGTTAGACCTTTTTCCGAACTTTGGGGATAATAATATCATTCGAATCGTCTCTTCAACGGCCACGAGACGTCAATGCCTCGTGTTAGGCATCCATCGTGTTATAGATGTGGAGGCATGGCAACCATTGAATCCACCAAGACGTCGCAATGCTGTCTCCATTCAGAATCTCCTCCGCATCAGGCACCAGCAATAATGGCGAGCTTTAGAACTGACGAATGCTTTGCCTGCGCTTATACGGTGGAGCATTTTGCATCAGCTATGGCCAAATGGAGATTGGATGCACGACAAAGGTGAATTGTCGCAATAACAGGAGAAGGAGGAAGAGGCAGGAGAGCAACAGCAAGATTGAGATTTGAGATGCTCAGACCCCACGCTAGGCCGTATCAAGCGTCTATCTCACGGCTCCAGACGCAGTCAAACTTACGCGCTCTCGCAGTTTTCCACTTTCTCTTCCTCATCCTCACTCATCTGTGGCATAGGTTGTGAGGCCAATTTCTCACCTACAGGCGCGTAATTCACAAAACTCAGAACATCAACGTCTTCGGGAATGGCCGTAGAGGAAGTTGAAAGCGCTGTGGAAGAACTCAAAGACAACTCTGGAGAGTCTCAGACATGACACGCACAGAAGGGCCGTCAGCCTGTATTGCTCCGGCAGCAAACTCAAACTCTTTGAAAAGGAAAAGGAACTCTGGCAATATCCCCCTCCAGCTCAGCAGCCCAAAGGGCTTTTTGGACGACAAGAAAGGCCGACACCTATATGAGAAGATCTGAAAACAGTACATCGGCTGCGAAACGACCCTCATGTCAAAAGTACCATCTCCTACGAGCAAGTGCTTTAAGACTAGATTTTCGTCCCTAGAAGGAGCGAGCGCGAGGCCATGAGCATTTGTGAATCCGCGTGGAATGGCGTCTGCTGTGAAAGAGGACCAATTTGCCTTACTTTCATTACAAGTCAAGCCGAAGGAATGTCTAGTATAACGTTGATGGTCACGTCTAGATACTCGAGACATCACATGCTTGGACTAAGTGGTAAGTGAATGGCCATCGTACGGACCGCTAAAATATCCACAGCCCGCCTCGCCCTTCCCTTGAATTCGACTTCGAGCTCGCTTCTTGCCTGACATAACATCCACAACACCACCCATGGCTGCCGACGGCGAAATCATGGCGCTACGCGCTCGACTCGAGGATCTGCCCCAAGAGCTTTACGACCTCATTTATCATTTCACCTTTACCGCCCGAGCCACCATCTACAAATTGACAGATTCCGCCGCCAGCCATCACGTCCAATTTGCTAGAGGCTACAATCCAAGCAGAGGTCCATGCAAGATCAGCAACAGGATTCGCTTCTCGCACATGATGCACGTTGATCACGCCAGCCGGGAGAAATATGCCGCATCATTCTTCGGCAACGAGACTATCTTCGTTGTCTACGATCCGAAATCGCTGGTCCGTCTGCTGAGCGTCGTGCAAAGTACTCACCGACAGCTGCTACGTGATCTGCGCATCATCCTTCACACTCGCGCTCAACCCATCAGAGACACTGTGAAGCGCATAATTCGAGAAGATGTTGAAGACTGGGATCAGTGTTCAGGACTGGCGCGGAGAATGACTTTTGGAAATGTCGACGACGTGAGGCACCACTTACATATAGCAAAGGACATACTGACGCCTTCACAGGTCATCGAGCTTTGGCCAAATGAGGCCATTCAGAAGCCCCATCGTGCCGACGCTTCACCACCGGAAACTGCTCCCATTATCACGGGCTTAGAAGTGGTGAAGTGGCGTGGTGACATTCGGTTGTCGAAATGAGCCAGGCTAGAGACAGTATGGCCAATGGTTCGCATGGGATTGACTGCTCCCATTTGAGACGAGGGCGCCGCAGATTTACAAGACATCTTGTTATCTCATCGATCCGGCAGCTGCTAGGTACGATGTGAAGATATCGCCACGTGCCGCAGAGCACAAAAGAACGTGCGATATTGGAGTATCTACTCTATCTTCCTCCTTTCATTACATTCTCATCTCATTTCCTCGTCATGCCGCGACCTGGGTATTGGTCTCGAGTCTGAGCATACCAATCAGCTGCAGCTAAAAGGCGGATGGTGCACTTGACTTACTGCTCAACAGACATCCCAACACTACAACTTGGACGGTTTTGCGCTAGGCTTTGCGAATTTTGTCGGGAAGCTGGGAATGGCTGGGTGGCTTGGGAATGCTGTTGGAATGCTTGGGACTGTGACGGTATAGGTGTATGGATGAGTGAATGTCCATGTCTGTGCCGGGACAGGGTTGGCGGCAGCAATAGCCACGAAGGTAGCGATGGCAGCGAAGCACTTCATTGTCGATGTGGCTGTGAAAGAGCTGATGTGGCAATATTCTTTCAATCGATCGGAATAAGTCTGGTAGGCCCAAGAAGCGAAGCCACCGACTCTTTATGTTGCTACGATCAGGCTCCCCTCATCGGAATGCGGCCAAGGCTATGTCATCTGCAGAGATGAGCTAGCTAGCAGGTGATTTGGATAAGCGGTGTCAAGTCTGCGAGTGATTGAGCAACTGGCGCGGAGTCCGGCGGAAGACTATCTCTATGAAGATCGCCCTATCGTCGACGCAAGTCCTGGTCTTCTGGACTTGATGGGAATGATTTATTGATTCGACGCCATAGCCAGGCCTTTGGCAGCTCGGTGAGCTAGAATCGCTGCCATCGTCGCTTCGGCCCATTATGATAGAATTCCACGATGTCTGCAATTCTCGAGACGATGAATTCTGCCTGCTATCGGAACCGAGAAGGATCGACTTTGAGTGGTGGCATTGCTCTTTTCTCTGCACATCGAGAATAGGTTTATCGTTGACCTGTAGATCTCGAGCTGACGGTGCAAAGGTTCTGAAGTGATATCATGCCATCGAAGCAGCACCTCATCGCCCTTACCACATTAGTATGGATGAGGTTGGAAGAAAGTTGGTAGTGCGAGCCATCGATTTGCTTGATAGAGCCACTCGTACCTGTGAGAGAGTGGGCCCTGACGATCAGTTGTAGACGAATTCCTAGCTGCGTAGTCTTGTCCAATGGCTGACAGTTTTCTGCGCAGGCGTTCCTCGGCTTGATCGAAGAAGCTTCAGCTAAAAGTTGGTCTCCAATTGACTTTGTGATGTCTCAGGACTGCACTCCGGTCACTCCAATTCAATTTCACGACTTGATCAAGTGTAAGACGACGAATGAAGTCACTACAACAGTCCTGAGAAGATGTTGATTTGACGTTGTATCGTAGCGCAGCTGCACTCAAGCCAGAGCTATCAAGAATCAACACTCAGTCTGGAGTAAGGCCCCGAGCATGATCTTGCGAGCATGACAATACTATATAAATGACGAGCGACGGCTGTGACACTCCAGGAGCGCGCGAGACCTGCGGAGAACTTCAGCGCAGCTTTTTGCACTTCTCTCCCTCTAAGGACCAACATTCATGCCCAGAGACACTTCAAAACGCTTCCTCCTGCTAATAAGACTTCCTGAGGCAGTCCTGCATGGATTGGGAAGTAGAGGAGGTCGTTACAAAGAATACTTCCTAGGCTCTTCCTCTTGCGACCAAGACTATAGGGAACTCGAAATGGGAAGAGGAGAGCTCAGGGAAGCAAGCAGGTCTTTCTAATTCTCATCAAGGATTTGCAACCTCGTGCTACATGCAAATCATGCTATCTGCATCTCATCGAGCTGCTCATCAATCTCAGCATTCCGAGACTGGAGCGCTTCCACCTGTCCTTGCAAGCTGGCCATATGAGTTCTGAGTCTCAGAATGAGACCGTTGTTGAAATCCTTCTCACGCTCTAGCAATGTTCGCTGCTGTGCATTCTCTGCTGCGAGTGCGGCATCGCGAGCCTTCTCCGCCTGAGCCTTCTGCTTTTCCACAACTCTTGTGTCCTCAATCGTAGCGGCTAGCTTCGCTCTTGCTTCTGCGAGTGCCTTCTCGGTTTTGGCCAGCTCCTCTTGTGCGGTCGGAGGTGCGCCTTCGTGCTTTCGAGAATGATGCTGGAGATCATCAGGCGTCGCCGCTTGATAGCCACATTTCTCACATCGCAAGGTTCCGTGGTACCGATGTACCGTCTCCAGGTGGCTACTCAATAGAACTTCAGTATCAAAGCTTTCCAGACAAGAGTCAAGAGGGCATGTGAAAACAGGATGATCTTTCGCAGGATGAGACTGCTTTGCGTGCTCCTCAGCTTGTTGGGCAAGATCGAAGGTCTCTTCGCAAGGGCTTGCCGGGTGTGGACATCTGAACTTGTCGCCTCTGCTCCAACGGGGTTGAGACACTGCAGTGCTGGGAACATCGGTTCTCTTCTTCAGAACGAATCCGCAGCTACTTTCGTTGGTCAAATCGTACGGAAATGACTTCTGGCCCGATTGCTGTTGGTATACCGCAAAGTACACAATCGCTCCCTCGTTGATCGCGGCTTGTGGATGCTGGCGCTCTGGTGTAGATTGAGCCAAGTCGTCGAACTTGACCCAATGTCCGTGCTTGACTATGTGTGCAGTGAAGTGCCCGTTCTTGAACATGACCACTCCTGCCAAACGATAGATGCAATCTACTCGTGTCCCAGCCAGTATGCCGTATCGCGATTCTGACGGTAGAGTAACATTGTTGGCACATTCTGCAATGTTCAGGAATTCTGGAACATCGACATGGTTTAGATATGCATCGTTCCCACGCATGAACTTGACCATAAGATAGTGCGGCGCATGTGTGATACGTTTCTGACGAGTGTCAGCACCCGTTTTGCGGTCGTCATGCAAGCAAGCTTGCTTGTTCTCGGCATCCAAAAAGTCGATACTCCATTCCTGGATCATTTCCACCAGATCGTGGTCTCCAGTACTAGTGAAATTGAGCTCGAGATACATCGGGTACGAGAATGTCCTATGCACCACTTGGCAGCTCCCGCAGAAGTATTCTGTTGCAATCTGCACACAGAACAGTCGATACAGCATTGAAGCTTTACCGTGCTGGATCTCGGCCATGAAACGACGAGTGGCATCTATTCCCACAGCTGGTAATCCTGGGCCATCGCTCTGGGTGATTTGACTACTCCACGTCTGGAATTCTGCTGATGTGGAAGTCTCAGTGACCAGTATGAGAGCTTCAAGCAACGTCACAAATAGAACTGCAGCATCATTCTGTGTGTCGTGAAAGAACTCCATCCAGTCAAGATCGTGAACTGTAGCAAAGAAGCGCCGCATCTCTCGCGCAGAAATGTGTTCGCCCTTGTCGCTCATGCGTCCGAAAAGGGTCCGGAGTTCGCGGTACATGTTCGTAGCATTCTGCATATGCTGTGCTGACCAAGTCTTGACTTGCTCAGGCGTCGTCAGATCAGACTGTCTGGTGATTGCGCCAGGCACAGTTGATTGTCGCTGAATGCGGTAAGATGTGGGAAGCCAGTGCTCTGGCGTCCTGCCAGACTCTGAATCTGGCTTGGCTTTTTCGTTCTCCTCATTCATCAAGAAGTCGTGAACCATATCCAAATGGAGGAACAGGGCCAACGGAGCACTGGTGTAGCAGCTCTGGCCAAGATTGACAAAGTTCCTGAGTTCCTGTTCTGCTGCTGCCGACATCCGTGGTGTAGGTCCTGGCTTCTCCTTGTCACAATCAGGACACAACTGAGGGAGATAGATTGACGGCATTGCTGTCAATCCGACATCGCGATAGTGCATGGTTTTGTCGCAGCCAGGCATGGCGCAAAACATCATATCCTCCAGTGGTCCTTTCTCGCCACAGAATAAGCATGGAGGAAGATCGCCTCGATCATTATCGCCAGGGCTGCCACTTCCGCCAGTTTCGCCCACTCCACCAGTGGTGTCTCCTCCGCCAGTGGTGTCGTCTCCTCCGCCAGTGGTGTCGTCTCCTCCGCCAGTGGTGTCGTCTCCTCCGCCAGTGTCGCCACCCTCATCAAAGCTATCGAGCAGCTCCTGCAATTGCTCCAGCACAAGGTCGAAAAATTCATGTTCATTATCTACACTCTCAGTGCAGACCTTGACCAGTTCTAGAACTTCAGCGTTGGAGCTCAATCTGAGGCGTTCTATACGTGCCAACTCTGTCCTCAGCGCAGCAGCCCTGTCTTCGCCATTTCGTGACGGGATGTTGTCGGGATCTTCGAAAGCCTGCGCAATCTCACCTAGCAGTGACTGCGTGGCTTGTCCTTCGTCGAATTCCTCAATATCATCTCCTCCCTTCGCGGATGAATCTAGAACAGTTTTCCCTTGATAAAAGTCCTTGAGCCACTTTCTCCGCTCCCTGTACAGAGTGGGCAACGGCACAGCTTGAATATTCTTTTTGACGGCATCGTACCACTCGCATTCATCATACAAGTCTTCCACAATCGTGTCGAGTTGCGGCAAAAGTTTCCGACCTCCACGCCAGTGCCATCGGAATCTATTAGCCAGACCCGATTCGGTGATGATCGTAAGAAGATTTCGATTGAAATTTGCGAGGGATGTTGGAGCTCTGGATGTCCAGCCAGTGCGCATGTGCTCTCCAGGTTTGATGTCGCGTTCGCTACCATCTCGCATGAGTTGAACGACTCCGCGTCCCTTTGAGGTAGTAGCGAGATAGCCCACTTGGCGTGTCATCTTGAACCCAAAGATGTGACATCTGCCACCATCTTTGAGAAATTGGCGCACGTCGTGCAATAGGAGAGTATCTGGTGATTCCCGAGTTTCGTGATTAGGATCGCAATCTTCATCCATCGTTCTGAAATCAGCGGAGTATTGCCGGTAAAGCCACTCGCGGTCGACGTCCTCGTAGAGATGATGATCCGTCCACAACCACGGGATGTCCTCTGTGGATCCTACCCAGCTGATTTTCATTCTACCCTCAGGATTCATGCCATCTGTAGAGTGATCCGCTTCCATTTGTAAGATGAGGCGAACGATCTCATCCCACCGCTCATCGCTCCAGATCGATGTCATTGGATATCTCTTTGACAGAACTTGAGTTTCACCTTTGCTGGCGAAGAGCCTATTGATTTCCTGAAATTTGCGAACAATGTCGCCATCCCAAACTCCACTTTTCTCCATGGCCTTGATTCGCACATCAATTTGGGAATCTCGTGATTCTGACAGGCGTTCGGCAGTGCGGCTATGGGTAAGGGTGCTGACGATGCGCTGATGGTCTTGCGCACATTCGTGACGTCTCCACTCGTCCAGCAAGTCTGGGTGGTAGTCCTGTCCAATTGGTCCGAGTCCTTGTTCCTCTTTCCAAAGTCTATGAGCATCCTTAGCCAGTGGGACTGCCGAGACCGAAAGAGTATGATGAAGTCCAATATTGACAGCGGCCTTTGTTATAGTGATGTTATGATCCGGGTCATGCAGAACACCCTGCCATTGCTGGTAAGGCTTCTCAAGATGTGCGCCTGCCGGATGCAGAGTGAAAATGTCAATGCTAAGCGGCTCTGCAGAGTACCCATCCTTGCACCTCCTTGATTCGCCGCGGATCGTATGTCTGGCTAGAAGCTTCTCGGCCATTTCTTGTGCAGTCCATCTTGGCTCCAGGTGTTTGCTTTCCTGCTTAAACAAAGACTGAGACCTGAGTAGTAGGAAATGAAAGAGATCGGTCACCACACTTCCGCAGGCATAGCGAGCAGTAGAACAGCCTCGGCAGCAGAAGAGGGGGCCACTCGTGGAAGAGATCCACGTCATGGAAGAGGCAGAAAACTCCCTCATACAAGTCATGCAAAACATCCAGTCTCCTTCATCGGCATTGCTGGTCTCTCCAAAAGTCTCAAGCAGCTCCGCCATGATTTGAGGCCTGGTAACCATTCCGGACTCGATTTGCTGGATGGTGAGGAGAAACCTGAAGACGATCCAAGTCCATGACCGGCCTTCACTGAAGGCATTGACAGCCTTCATGAACACATATGCAATGCATGCCGAATCTCGGATGGTGGTCACCACAGTCCATCTCAGGCCACGTGGATCTGCCTCAAGCCGATCAATCGAAAGGCTGTCTGCAGTATAGGTAATGACAGGACCAGTGTATCGAAAGGCGTTATAGCTAAAGCTAAGAATGGTGCATCCGGGCCGAGAGTACACAGGCGTCAAGAACATGCGACCACCATCGACTGAACCATGTCTGCGGCCTTTATGACGAGGCTTAGTCTGGAATTTGGCCATCGCGACTTCGGATGCCTTTCTGACGGAGTTGCGACTCCCGACGAGCCCTACCATGGAGAGCAAAGCTTTCTGCACAGCTTGAAGCATTGCATGAACCTCTGGCCGCTCTTTGGCCTCTTCGGCAACACTCTTTTGGCTGAATGGTTCAGTCCAAAATCGGCCAAAGGTGTGCCAATTGTCGAGATTGTCGTCCTTTGTCGAATCAGACTGAGTCGGGAAAAGGTATTCATGCGTAGTTATCTGAACCCTGTGACCGGGAGCATCAGGCCAAATGTAACACGGCGTTTTTGCACTCCAGGATTTTGCTGTTCCGTGTGGAGATATCGACACGCATTTATAGAGCTCCGACGACCAGAAATCGTACGTTGTGTAGCGGTTGAGCATGAGCGGAGGAATGTTGTCGAAGTTGAGCTCGGGAAAGCTACCCTTCTTCCACTCCAGAATCGAAGTGGTTTCAACAAATTCTCGAGCTCGGGGCAGAATTGATTTGACTGCAACGCGAACTTTCCAACTCGGGATGTCCAACGAACGAGTCCAAGTCTCGATCTCAAGATCAAATGGACATTTATTCATGATGTCCACCTGTATCCGACCAAGCTCAATGATCTTGTCCTTGTCGGAACACACCGACTCGGTGAGCCAGTTGTGTGCAAATGCCATTCCGTCATCAATACATGCTTCTTCGTGCTCGGTGCCCTTACAGTCCTCGCATGGCCACGAGTCTTTCTTCGAGCATGCCGCATGGATGTTGTTTCGATCTTGATGGGATTTGCCGGCATGCGCTGCCGATTGACGGGATGGATCTTTTCCATAGAATAAACAGCGTGAACATGCTCTCCACTCTTGAATGCGTGGCAAAGTGAACAAGTTCAATACTGGTTCCGAGTCGTCGGCCAAGTTCCGCGCCTTCAGCTGCCAAGCTGACACGGTGGTACCATCCGATTGCCGCCAAGGCGTCAAGGCAACTTCATTTTCCAGAAGTGCGTATTTGCGGGTAGCTGGGTCGAGGAGTGGTAGACGCTGAACATGTTCGGCATCTGGTTCTGGTAAGGTATATGTTGCTGGTTCAATGCTTGGATCTGTCTGCAAGAGTCCATTCTCGATGAGAGAGAAGTAGGCGTTGATAACTGGCGTGTCCTCGCTTCTCTCAAAGTCGACATCTTCTGCGCTCGGGTCGGCGGCAGATTGTGGTGTTGTGCCGAGAGGATCGTCACGGAGAATTTGTACCTGATTCGACGGTCCGCCTCGTTTCTTCCGGGCATTTTCCTGAGTATCGTCGGCACCCTGACGCTTTGCTGGTACTGCCTGCTTCTTCTTTCTCGATTTCGCCATCACGGCAATAAGCGCGCACTGGCCGTTGTTGTAGCTATGGCTGTCGCAGACGTAAACAGAACGAGGACCGTCGGCAGGCTAAGAGCAGAATGGGAGGCGGGACAAGTTCGTTTGCATCGAGCCGAAGTATGCCAAGAGAAAATTCAGTATAGAGTAGGGAAATTGATGATTCCGGCGCGATTGCTGCTTTGCAGTAGTGCTTTGACGTAGGAAAGAGAAAAGTAGGAGATTAAGCGAGAAGCCCGTGGCGGCAAGACAAACACTGTCGGGCTGCCGAGCGAAGAAGCCGACGCTAATCTTCATCGGGCACAGACGCCCAGATCAGTGAAGTGCGGCTTCTTGCATGTGAGACAAGGAATTTGTTCACAGCTCTCACGCCTAGCTCGGAAGGCTGCCTCTCTTCCAGTCCACCATTCTTTGAATTGTGTCGTAAGCCATGCAACGCTCCTTTCCATATATGTAATTGTGCAATTTCATCTCACTTGTGCTCGACTTGTTGGCATGGAGCCTGCAAGCCACATATTCCCCTGGAGGCCGGGCGAACGACATTCTAGACATTTTGCGCTCCCAGCTCCTGATGGATGAATAATGTGGAGGTGGGGTGCCCAGAGAGCAAACGACGTGATGACAGCACGGCGATAACAGACACGGCGAACAATGCTGATATCAAATGCGTGCGTGCCTGCCTGCTGGGAGTGAAGTGAAATCGAGGGCTCGGCCCGATCCGTTCGCGTCGCCGTCTGGTCGCGTCACGTCAACCTACTGTAGATGATCGACAGATCTCCACGTCCGCCTCCGACGCCACTAACCACGCCTGTTAGCTATCAGCCATTAGCCATACTTTGATGCCATCATGGCTATCAACGTCAGGCCTCCGAACGACATCATCACGCAAAGCTTCACCGATGGCTTCAATAAGGCCCAAGCCTTCTACGCGGACGACAGGCTGGAAGAATGCATCGAAGAGGCCCGCTCGCTCATCGCAGAGCCCGCTATTCCTCGATACCACCGTATAAGAACTCTGCTTCTCCTCACCGATGCCGTAGAGGACCCGGAAGAAGCTTGGGATTTTCTTCGAGAAGCTAAAGTACTTTGGCGCCTTGTACGCCGCACGCATCCTGAAGGACAAGACAACACGGTCGATACTTTGATGAAACAGATGTGGGACACCGTTGTGCACCTGAAAGACGTGCTTGAAGCGGAGCTCGGCGAATTCGACATGGAGGATGGAGTGGACGCCGAGCTTGCCGCGCATGACGCCGCTGAGCAGGAAGCAATGGAGTGGGCAACGGCCGAGGAGGAAGCAGATGCGGCTACCCTAGGCATTACAGTGGAGGAGGCAAGGCTGAAGACTGCCTCAAAAGCGGCTGTTAAGGTATATTCCCAAACATACTCTCTAAAGCTTTCATAGCTGACTCGAGCTTTTAGGACCAGACGGACCCTGCAGCACCAAAAGCGCCAGCTTGGCAGTTACCAGTACTGAGCAAAGCAACCGTTTCTACGTACACCGCGAACGCGACTTCGGAAGCATCTTCGTCATTTCAGAGCCAAGCCATGCTCGCCGCTTCTCGTGCCGCTGGTTTCGGCGGCGACAAGCCGTATCGCTCCGCACGCCTGGAGCCCACTAGCACGCTATCATCGGCAGCAGATACAGACAAGCCCGTAGACGCTTCAGAATTCCTGATAGAAGGAGGAGCTGAGCCTTTGCTTGGCCGGGCGAGGTCACAAAGGAGAAAGCAGGCTTATTCTCACAAACAAGCGCCTAAGCAACGCCTGCTACCAGAGGAGGCTAGACGTGGGTCAGCGGAAGCCAGCGCCCAGCATGAGCGTCCGCCATCAGTTCCGCCTCAATATCTAGTCGAGCTATTCCACAAACCAGAGGACAGTGAGGAATGAAAGAGCCTTCGAGATAATGGGACTTGGCCGGGTGCGGAAGAGAACCTGCGATACTTTGAGATTATGAGTTGAAAGAAATGGACTGGATAATGCGGAACCAAGCGTTAGAGGTACAATAAGCAGGGCGATATTCCCTGAACTGCAGAATGCGTTGGTGGTTAGTAGTGGAGATAGGAGGGCTTGGATCTGCTTCCCTTCCTCTGGGCATAGGAGACCCGCAGAAGATCTCACTGTACACGAGTTCACAAATCGAGGATCTGCGAATTTCGAGCAATCTTGCACCTACCAACGGTCTTTTACGTTGCTTGCGGTGGTTCAAAGACGTTTATTGATCGTATTTGAGTTGGAGGAAAGTAGAGAAGGGCGCAGGGAGGACTGTGGAACATCTAATCATTCTCGAGAAGCGGTGAACGACAACGTCATGATTTTGGAAAACTTCACATGTACCGATACCCAACTACGTCATGATCCATAGTAGATCGATATCTAACGTTCATTTTCAGTCGACAGGAGGCATCCTAATGTATCGGGAGACTTCGGGAGACATCGAGGAGTTCATCATCTCGGCGGAGCGGGAAGTGACATTCCGATCCTCTCGAAGGTCATCACGGTATTCCGACCTCTTGCTGTCGTTCCTGAGTCAATGGCAGGCATCGGGAGGTATCAGGAGGTGACAACCAGGTCTAAGGAGGGCAAAGAGTCGAGACGGGTATAGTTGGTATATATGCCTCAAGACTCTCTCAGGAATGGACCACACAGCAACGACGTGTTACTGAGGCTATTTGCAAAGCTTTGCGTAACCTATTCAACCATCGCAAGCCTCAAGCTAGCTCATATGTCAACGTATGAATTTAAGTCGAATTTTTGCCACGAAACAGACATGTCAGTATATGATACATAGCTGGACACGTACTTGGATGCGCCTGTCAAAAGATTTGCGAAGTCTTATCAAGCATCTGAGAATCTGGGGAAGTCGTTGGAAGTCGTCGGACCGCTTTGTGGGATAGTCGGATATGCGCTCTGTATTCACACCCGAATTTCAAGAATGGCATTGCTTTGGCGAACGAAAATTCATCGTCAGTTCTGCACCCGTTGTACGCGAGAGCGAAAGTTTTGATATTACCCACGGGGTGAAAATAATCGACACTTCGTGGCTCCGTTTGTGGCGGCTGTCTCGGTCGTCTTTCGTATTCCATCACTGTCTCAAAGAATTTTTCTTGACTAGATCAGTAAACGACTACCGCCAGCCCATGAATACTGTCTGCGTCCTCATAGAACTGTTGGATCAACGTATGCCTCTGAAAGGCTCATCGATATTGAATTACATCAAAATCCATAGGCATTTCAAAGCCATCCAAGAACAAGCTACGAGCAGCAGAAGAGGTATTTATTAGACCTTCGGTCGCTCATTGTGCACCATCTCATCGAATAGGATTTGTCACAATTCATCGGCGGCGCCCATCGAAGTCCTGTCAAGTTCTTCCAGATGCTGCGACCAAATTCAATAATATCGTTGGGGTTTCGGACAAGCGGAGCAAATTACGGGAGCCACCAAGTCAGCTCGCTGTTGTCTAAGTCTGGGTTCAGGGGGTGCAAAACGAAATCGTGAAAGTGTGAGAACTACTTTGATCCACGCGTACACTGATGGGCCAACTGACGGTTTGTAAGCTTGGCATGGGTTCTCTCGTAATATTTCCAGGCCAACTTGCATTCCAAATGACCAGATAAAGCAGGAGATCGGACTGAACGGTCCAATTACAACGATGTCGATCATTATCGTTGCGCTCTGTTCTCTTGTGGTGGTAAACTCTTGCATTTGAAGCGCCTGGTCTACTACTGGTGTTGTGATCCGGAACACTGCGGCTGAGTTTCAATCAGTGGTTCATGGATATATGCTTATAGCTACCACACGATTGACTTGCCAAGCAATCCACACTGACGGAATCCTGATTCCAGATTCAGCGAGCCCACCCCAGGACACAGCGGCAGCAACAGCAGCACCACAAGACGATGTTGCGCCTGAAGGACATCTTGCTTGCACTGCTACTCGTTGTGGCTGTAACCGCCCAACTCGACCAACCCCGTCGACGCGTCAGAGCCAGAATACGTCAACGTCCAGGATTCGAAACGCTCTATCGACCAGCTCGGCCGATCCGACACAGGTATCTCCTGTGGGCCAAGGAATTAGTCAAGCCAACGCCAAAGCAGGAGAATATTGCGACGAAGCTGGAGGAGGAGAAGATAGAGGAGGTGCGTGATGACCGACATGGCAGTAAGGAGGTCAAGGAGCCTATCGAGGTGCCCGAGGATATCGATCCCATCATGACCAAAGGCTGGATGGGCGTAGCGATTTGGTAGAAATTCGTTGCAGCGGCAAACCAGCTCTAATCAGACTTCCTAGGTAACTCGCTTCCGAGAGGATTATCGCTCCTGCGTTACATTTCGCTATAGAACGCGCTTACCTCTCGCAGCAGACCGAAAATGCCTCACACTATGCAAGGCTGTCGACCTATGTCTCTTCCCCATCTCCTCGACCACCCGAGCGCGTCATCTACATGTTCTCTTCAATTCATGAATAGCGAATCTGCAGCGGCATCTTTGGCAGTGCGAACCAAATAGCGACGATCCGGGATGATATGAGAATGGCCCGTACACTTTCCAGCGCTTTCTTAGCTCTCCAATCCAGCCTTTAAGGCTGAGGAAAAGAGCCATGGGCAAAATGGCGTCCGGAGGAGCTGGTATAATTCTGGCGTGGAGGAGTGCCGCAATGAAATCTCGCATGTGAAAGGTCGCCCAATGAATCCTGACGTCAAATTTTGATGAGTTTTGATAGGCTGAACTCTTTCTCCTCCCGTCGCAATTTCCCGTTCTTCGAGCATCCTGTCACCGGCCTCTTCACGCATCGATACATATTGGCCCATACGCAGTCCATATTGCATGCAAGTTGTATCGCAGATCACTCCCTTGTCTCTATACCAGCGAAGGAGCTGGCGCTACAGCGAGCCCGGGAAGAAATCGCCATTGTTGGAGCATCTTTCAGCCATACCGGATCTCAATGGGTAGCACCATTCCTGTCTCCGACGGCGGCTACTGTTCCGTGGTCTCCAGATCACGGCCAGGCATTTTGATGTAAGTCGAGCAGAGGTGCTGAGAGGCAGGAGGTGAGGTGAGACGGCAAGAGAAATCATGCTGCTCCTCGTAACGGGTCTCACTTTGCTTCCTCAACATTGTGCCTCTCCCAGCTTGCTTCGGCCATTGTTCGACTTTTACCTGCTTTTCTCATCCCAGGTGGCATGTTGATAAGGGTCCTTCCCGAGGAGTTGTTCAGGGCCTGCATAGGTGAGGTGAAGAGAGATGGCTCCTGGAGAAGCGGAGACGCACCGGGGCAGCCACCACCTGTTATCGATCTTATCAGATCGAATTCTGGCCCAACTTCACCTCTCTTTACGCTCAATCCACAAGTGTGTTATCACCAAATGCAGTTCGAACTGCCTTACATCATGGCACTGCTTACAGTACTACGATGTGTCTCCAGCTCGGATGGCATACTGGATGCCGAGATTCCGCAATCAGACCACTCGATTGGCAGGTTTTAAAACCCCTTCAGTCGCTGCCATGAATGCTTCCCGGATTCTTGGCTCAAGCACGAATCTCTTCGGACTTGTGAGACATCTTTAGCGACCTCGGAGACGAAACGAGGAACGACCAGATTTGATAGGTGCTTCGCTACTCCACAACACTTTACGTAACCATGAGAATCGTTCCACTCCTTGCTCGTAGGAAGCATGGCATTACTTGGCCCGCGATCTCGGGCTGGCAACGACGCACCTGTCTTATCAGATCATCAGATCTCTTTCAGTCCCATTCGCGTATCAGGAGCTCACGCGCATTTACAATGGGTGCTCAAAGAGATCAAACGCCGACCAGGATCCTGGTAGCTGGCGGAGCTTATGCTGGGATATCTTTCATTGTCAACTTCTTGGACCTTTGCAGTGGCCGTTCTCCAAGGAGCAGTCCTGAGAAGATTGAGCCATCATCGGAGGCCTTGAAAGGTGTGAATGTGGAAGTGCACCTCGTTGACGAGCGGGATGGGTATCGTGGGTATCATCCTGAGACTAATTGGTAGTCCATCGCTGATATATCTTTCAGTACATTTGATTGGAAGTCCTCTTGCTTTCATATCGCCTGAATACGCAGAGAAGATATGGGTGCGTTTTGATGACACTCCCGCGCTACAACATCCAGCAATCACAATCAGCCAGGCCAGCATCGAACATGTTGACACGGACCAGAGGATTGCGCGCATTAAAGACAAGAACACCAACGCTATCTCGGAGCATGAGTACGATTACTTTGTTGCCGCCACTGGGTTGCGAAGAGTGTGGCCCGTAGTCCCTCAAGAACTTACCAGGAAACGCTATCTGAAAGAAACTGCCGACCACGCCCAATCTGTCAGAAATGCCACCGAGGGTGTTGTGGTCATCGGCGGCGGTGCTGTTGGAATCGAGATGGCAGCTGAGATGAAGGTAGTCGAGCCGTCCATCAAAGTCACCCTGGTGCATTCTCGGGATCAATTGCTTTCTGCTGAACCTCTTCCAGACGAGATCAAACAGATGGCTCTGGATTGCCTTCGAAAAACAGGAGTTGAAGTCATTTTAGGCAAGGGACGTGTCAGCTCGATCTCGACTACAGAAGGCAAGGATGGAAAGCCCGTACAGAAGCTCACTCTTGGCGATGGCACTCAGCTTACAGCATCACATGTTGTCAGTGCCATCTCTCAGCAAGTTCCATCGACATCTTACTTGCCGAAGTCCAGTCTAGACGAGGATGGTCTTGTCAAGATTGACAACCTCCTCCGTTTCCTCCCTGGCGAACAGCACAATGAGTACCATTATGCTACTGGTGATATTTGCAAGTGGTCTGGAATCAAGCGTTGCGGTGCTGCGATGGCAATGGGCGTTCGAGCGGCCGATACCATTCACCAACACATTCTAAATCAGCGAGCGGGAACTGAGCTCAAGTTAACACCATGGCCTGAGGTACCTCCGATGATTGCTTTGGCATGTGGGAATAGTGCAGTCATCTACGACCCGGTAGGAGGGGCAAGATGTGGTGAGGAGGAGATGAAGATTTACTTCAGAGATGATTTGTGCTTCAAGGGTGAGTATCGGACAACCGACTGTGAACATTCACTTACATTGAGTAGGCTGCTGGGACCATGCCGGACTTTCGGAACCCTGGAAGATCGACTCTCCTCAAGCGGAAGGGCATGTCATTCCGCAGACAAATGGGTACTGAGTACACATGAACGAAGCTCAAATACCAAGCGCTAGACGACAATATAGCAGAGCAGGAGACGAGGCATCACTGAGACCCATTGTGCAGACTTCGCGAATGCACTACCTGAATCAACAATACATGATTCAATATTCTAAAGACATTCATCAAAGATCATGTCTGCGCAACATGTGGAGCTTCCCTCAGCTACCACAAAGACATACGACGTCATTGCAGGACGTGTTGCCTGAGAAGCTGGCATACTTCTGCTCAGTGAATGGATGCAAGTTCCCAACTGAGCATGGCAAAGGCTTCTCGCGGAAGGACAGTTTCGATCGCCAGGTGCGGACTCAGCACGGCTAGGTCCGGTGCAGATGTCACGAGTTCGATGTAGCTCTTCACAAGCACTTCTTCTCCACAAAATCCTTGCTAGCAGTTCGTGAGGCTCATGTGATCGTCTCAAAACGGCCCTAGTAAGCGCTAACGACAAAGTGACTTCCTATTTCGGCCCAAAAAATCTCGATATGTGAATACGTCGAGATCCGAGAGCGAGAAGCTTTATTTGCACGTTACTTCGAGCCATTGAGTGTAGCTGGTCGAAAAATTCGCCTGACTTATCCGAACACCGAGCACACACACGAGGTGGCGATGGGCCTAGAACGTCGAACCGCTGTTCTTAAATAGGGTTGTATGGCAAGTCTTGTGGTTGTCAACCATCCTGGTATAATGAAGGACGTTACTCCTGATTTAGGGAGGTGTGTCAAGAATTCAAGGCGCAGTCGGATGACAATGTGAACTCTATATGTGAAAAAGTATAAAAAGCTGTGTTGGTGGCGCGATGCGCAAAGCAACCCTGGTATAGTAATAGTTCTGGAAATACAAAATCTGTAAAACCTGCAGAGGAGAAATATTTCAAAGGCAACAGAGTAGAATATATCAAGGTTCTTCCTTAATAGTCATGAAGGACAGCCAACCGAGTGATTGGAAGCTTTTCGATTGAGCAATTTGAAGCTCTTACAAGGTCGGGTCATCCTGGCCAACTCTACACTTGACCACCTCGTATACAGTTGCACACTTTTGACTATTGCGCCAAGATCTCTCCTATTGAATTCATGGTTCGAAAGAAGCTTTAGCCAATCCACAGCCTTGTGGTTCGGGTATTTTGGTCCTACACGGTCGGCAGGTCAGGATTGTGGCATCCGCCAGATACCTTGACCGTGGCTATTCACAAAAGTGACTTCGTATTGATCCTGGTTTATGTAAGGTCTAGCCTTGCGGTCCTGCAATTACCATAGATGAGTTTCGACAGTTACTCCACGATGGAGATCATGAGGTCGGCTAAAGTAGTAGCGAGTTATCCGATTCACTTCAGTATAGATACTGCTTAATTTCTCCTGTTCGACATCAGCATTTTCAATTCACCAAAAGTTTTCTGCGGGCAATACTCAGCACCACTACAGAGCCATGTGGCATACTCTAACACTCCTCGTTGCCCTCTCCTCTATAGTATCAGCTAAAGTTCAGGGTCCAGCATGCTGTTCTCAAGGACTCAATAACTGCAAATCTCAAGGAGCTTGGGGTTGCGTGCGAATTTCTGCTGGGAATGGCCTAAGTGGCCCCAACTGCGTCGATCAGACACGAGGCTGCGATGGCCAGTGTGGTGTCTTTGGAAGAGTGGTATACGCGTACAGGAAGCACAAGTGCGTTCCCCATTATCTCCCTAAATGAGCGAGAGACTGACGAGACGCAGCTCGAACGACCGTCAATGTGTCTGCAGTTTCGACGATGCATCCAAGCTTGCACCAACATGTCCAAGACCACCTCCACCACCTCTTCGACCAATCCGCGGAGGCCAATGCTGTTTCCAAGGCACAGACTATTGCAAGCTTCTTGGAGCAGCGGGATGCGTGACAGCCGGAAACCAGGCATTCTGTGTCAACCAGACTCCCAATTGCGACCAAGCCTGTGGAGGTTTCGGCTTCGCATACCAAAAGGCGGGCTCAAGCGATCGTCGATGTGTCTGCACTGGTACTGCCGATGCCAGTCAGCCAAACCCACAGTGTCCACGACCAAGGCCTCCACCTCCTCCACCACCTTCAGTGCAACCAATACGCGGAGCCCAGTGCTGTGACTCCGGCTTGCAGACTTGCAAGGGCCAAGGAGCATGGGGATGTGTGCAAGCAGATGCAACATACTGTATCGACCAGACCCAGAATTGCGACCAAGCTTGCGGAGGCAGAGGCTTTGCTTATCAAAAGCGTAACTCGGGAGACCGTCGATGTGTCTGCTCAGATGCGGATTTGGCCAAGGCTAACCCAACGTGCCCGGCGCCTCCACCACCGCCTCCACCTCCACCCCCGGGTCCGCCGATTCGCGGTGGCCAGTGCTGCAAGAACTTCACAGACAAATGCCATGGCGAGGGAGCTTGGGGTTGCATACAGGCCGATGCTGCGTACTGTGTGGACCAAACGAAGAATTGTGATCAGATCTGCGGAGGATCCGGATTTGCTTATCAAAAGCGCAAGTAAGTACCCACTCAACCTTAGCACTCGTGTGGATGAGCTCGAGCTGACTGACTGGTGTTATAGTTCTGGTGATGCCACATGCGTCTGCAGTGACGAGGATGCAAATCAAGCAGGATCGTGTTAGTGTGAGAGCCAGGTGTTGTTGAGCTGACATGTTATAATCGCGTGATGGATCATGGGACGTCTTGTTGTGTATTCCTTAGCGCGCAGAAGCTCATGTAAAAGTCGTACGTAGTCCTCATTAGCATTTACACCCCCTACGCACTCGTGGTCAAGGTGTGTACATCTCTTGTGTACGCATTTGTATTGCATTGTCTCGCTCACTCTTTCCGAGAGCTACCTCCTACAACCAAGCAAGTATTGCAAGCGGTCGCCAAATTCTTCTCTTGTAGCTGATTAGTAGGTGGGCTCGAGAAGTGTTTCTCGTTCGTTGATCACCCGGTGCAGATGTGCGTCGTAGTCGCGCATTATTGTATAGTTTTCAAGTCCCCTCCCGTGAGAGCGAAGTGAATGGAGCAGCAGGTGGCGCAGCCTTGGCATCTGACCCATGCTCATCGTCATGCCTTGCCGGAGTATGCTTGCAGATTGGCTATTATTAGATAGTAGTATCGTAGCAGCAACCATTGCAGGAGTGCCATGCATGTGGTATATGAAGCAAACCTCATTTTTTGAGTCTGTCCAGTTCGACAATTGTTCGCATATGACTTTAAAAGCAGTATTTCTTCATCAATCCAAAAGGGGTATATCGCTCGTCCCAAGCCACCTATGTACACCTCGCGAGCATAGCATCATCAGTCATACTCCTTCATACGCGTTTGCCATACCTCTAAAATTTACAGCGCAAGGCCAGTACCATCACCAGTCCATCTGTACAATGCCAAAACTTCTCGTCTTCGAAGTTGTTGCTCGCCAAAATCTTCGACAGCGCGACCTCGGACTTGCATGAGAGCGGATCTCATGACTTTTCGGAAGTTTCTCTAACTCAGAAGTCAGTCTCTAGTTCGTTCGCGACCCATCAGAGGCTGCTACTTACCTGATACTCAGTATTTAAAGTCACCACACAAGCTTCGTGCGCTCTCACGATGGTTTCACAAGCTTTCACCACGCTTGGGCTTGCTTCGGCTCCCAACTTGTCGGCGATCAGCAGCAGTAGGAAACTGCCTTGCAGCAGATATATTCCAAAGAAGAAAGGCATGAACGATATGTCTGGATCGTAGTCGAGAATATCATTGATGGCTTCTGCAGCCGAGACGGCGTGGCCAGTGGCGGAGATGAATGACTGTGACGAGATCCACAAATCGTTGTCGTCGAGTAGTGATATGGGGTCCCATTTGCCATTGAGCAAGATGTGCAGCGTATGCATGAGATGCGTACCATAGGCAATGACAATTCTAGTCTGCAGGACGGCTTCCGTAATTCGTTGCTGACCTGAGTTGTTCGTTCCGACTGAGTGTGGACTGGTCTCGTCTGGCCCTGCTCCTTCTGGCCCTTCGTGCGCTGGCTTTGGCTCTGGCTTTTGAATGTTTCTGGCTTCAAACTCTTTCAGACTACGACCATATGCTTCGAGCTGTTTGGAGATCTCAGCTGCCTGGTCGTCCCAGTCAGAGCTACTCTTGAATCGAAGTCCAAATCTGGGATGGTTCCGGGCTTGATTAAGATCCACGATCTCGCCGAGCATGGTCATCAGCGGCAGGAAGTAGCCAAATAGACTGTGACCTGTACATTCAAACCCTGGTCCTCGCCTCCGGAAGTATGTTGATTCAGCATGGTTCTCGCCAGGATAGTATTCGCCTGCCTGCCAGACGGCCTCGTTCTCTGGTTGTAACAGGCCTTCACATTCGGCGTCCAACAAGAACAGCGGACGATTGTAGCAGAGCGCAAGATGTCTATCCACGATGTAGAGCAGCCACCAGATGCGCCGGCGCTCTTCGCGTTCTTCCTCTGAGATCAATCCAGCTTGTGAACCATGACCCATGCCGTTCGGATGTGCGCCATTTGCCTCGCCCGTTGCTTCAGCCTCAGCTTCAGGTCCATCGGGACCGGGATGTTCTGGATTTGGCGGAAGCTCCCTTCCCAGCTTCAATTCTCGAGCCAACGACCAAGCTGCATTCCACCAACGCAGGCTTGCTGCTTTGTACTCACTGGCAGATACTACAGTAGCCAAATGAATGTATGTCGCAACATCGTCCAATGCGCCACTGGCTCCTGGGTTGCCTCCTTCCATGTCATGTGCATGCCCTGCCATACCCACACCAAACCCGCCCAAAGCAACGCCATTGATGACAGTGTTACCACCATAAAGCTGTTGTCCATCCATTGGGTTATGAATCAGTGGTTTCAACAGTCCCACTGTCAGCTCAAGGAGCTTCTGGCAGATCTTCCCTCGAGCTGACGGCGCAGAAGTCAAAAACGCCGATTCGCTGGTTTGTGCTGCGATCCATAGCATGCTCGCCAGTAGTGCAGGACTACACGTGCGTGGATTGTTCTGGCGTAGGAAAGATCGCTTTCGGAAGATGTATCCAAGAACATATGGAGATTGTGGCTGCATGAAAGCCTGAGATGTGCTGCTGAAGTATAGCTCGAGGAGATCGCAAGCAAGGCCGATAGGAATGATTGCAGATATATGAGGTAGCAAGGGTCGCAGTACCGGGTAGCGTAGTGTCTGGTTCGAAGGCATGTTTTGCAAGTGTGGATAGAGCGCAGCTGATGGTGAGGGCAATGACAGCCAACCAGGAGATCCAGCCACTGGTGATTGCCGGAAAAAGCTAGCAGATAGTGGTGAGCCATTCATACCAGGGTAGCCTTGAGCGCCCAGTCCATTCTGGCTGTTAGGCGAGGGCACGCCATATGGGCTGTCACCATAACCGGTGATAGTGCCGCCTTGGATCATCGAGTGCGGCATTGGTGTAGGCCCAGAGTGCAGTATATTATGACCCGTCACTGTCGAGCCAGCTCCAGGATGTAGTACGCTGCGGTGATAGTCGTCAATGCTGCCGTAGTCACCCATCCCAACAGACATGCTTCGCGCGTGCATGGGTGCCACAGGTGCTCCAGGTGTGGGGAGGTTCTGACCTGGAGTCTGATGGTCCAGAGGTATCGATCGCTGCTGCATTCTGTCCATGTTGTGCGGCTCATGCATACCATTGCCAGTCACATTTCCGCCTGAAGGCTCCAAGATTGATCTGTTGAGGGGGATCTGGCCATTCGGCAGCTGGCTCGTCATGCTATTTGCTCGAGGTGGTGGAAGTTGTGGCGCCTGGAAGTCTGCACTCGACCTCTTCCGCTTCAAGCTCTTCTCTTCCCACTTCGGCTCAACCAAAGTCCCGTCTGTTGAATCTCCATTGCCAGAGTTTGGGCTGTTATCCTTTCCTTCAGCTTGCGCCGCCGCTGCTGCTTGTGCAGCTGCAATGTCCTTTCTCGAGGCTTTCCCTCTCTTCTTGCGCTCCCGAGCATATTCGCAGGAAAGACCAAACTCCACGCAATGCGCACATGGATGCTGCCCGTCGCACTTTGTTCTCAGCTGGTTGCACTGATCGCAAGCTCTACTGATTCTGCGCCGTACAGGCTGGCCATTGGCAGTTTTTCCACCCTTTCCTGAGCCACTATTCTCGGCGCCGTTCTCCGCTGCATCCTGGCCGTCAATGCTGCCATTGCTGTAGCTATGCCTGTGCTTTGGTCCTGGCTGTGTCCCGTTCGCCTGCTGTGCTTGCATTCGCTGCATCGCATACTGAGAGCTCTCTGCCAGCACATTCAATCCGCTCGACGATTGCTGGTGAGACATTTGATTCTGGGTAACCAGGTTTCCATTTCCAAAATGCTGCTGCAGGCTTCCAGAAGACATCATTTTTACGCAGCTCGGCAATTGAATTCGGCGCAATGTCGATCAAAGTCACCTTGTCATCGTCTGCTGCGTCGTCTCCGGTCTCGCATGCGCTCGGCACTTACGATATGAGGATACAGCAGAGACCGGTCGCAGGTAGACATATGTAGATCGTTGTCGTCACTTGGAAACCAGGAAGGACAGAAGGCGTAGTAGTAGAGGACTGGAATAGACCAGCGGCGAAAATCGCGAGAGACCTGGCTCGAGGTACCTTCGACCACCACCCTGCACCGAAGCTCCTCTCCGCTCTTAGGCCCCGCAAGTATGGAGCACACCATACCGCATGAGGATGGTCGATATAGCATTGACTAGGGCCGCACGGTGTTTTCCTGGTGGCCATGTGAGCGGCATCTGCACACTTTGCTGTTGGATCTCACCTCCTCCACCATTTGCCATGCGACTGACATGCCACAGCCCTGCATCAGCCCTGTAACGTTGGTTGTTCAGATGCAACCTCGCACCTGTACCTTCGTACCCTCTCGTTTCTCGCACTGCCGACGCCACCGATTCGTGCATTTTCTTCCCGTTTGGATGCAGCCCTCGGGAGGCTGGAGTCGGACGAGTGCCGCCGACTGCATTTGGACGATTCCTACTTCGGCAGCCTCTCCGGAGCCATGCCTGCTCGCCGGCGCAAAGGAGTAAACTTTCAGGATCGTGTAGATGCAGGGACAATCCGACAATCGGTCACGAGCGCCGAGGCGTCTGTACAACAACCTTAAATCGACACGACTTGCTGGTTCATATCATACTGCCAAGTGCACATTTGTGTATACCTTCGCTACCTGGAAATACAAGAGCATCGCGGGTACCGTATGCTACAATTAGACTACTACAAACCTATCTACAACGACAAGTCCTGGGTATATGGAACGATTCGCAGTACGATTGAAATTGTCTTCGCTAAGTAATTAAGACCTTACTCTTTGAGCCTCAGTATAATATCCAGTGCTGAGGCTCATCAGATATTGCTCTCAGCGAAACATTAGCCCAACAGCGCTCTGCCGAACATTAGTACGTAGTCCCTTATGTTTTGGCCGCTGGTTCCTGTTGATTCTCCTCTTGTCTTTGTCGACGAAGAGCCGCACGCATCTCTTGCCATTCGCCGCCTTTTCGCCAGCCCGAGATCCGTTCCTGCCATTGTCTGCTCTCTGCGAGCAGCGAGAATTTCGGCTGCTCGGATGGTTGCACTTGAGGTACTGAAGTAGTCGATGTTGCGACAGACTCGTTGGCCACGGAAAGGGGAGTTGGGCCAGTTCGATTCGCAGAGCCTGATGCTGCGGTGGAACTCTTAGCCATCTTTATACGTTGCTGCATTAATTTCATTTCGTCGTCTTTTCCTTTCAACGACTTTTGAAGTTTAAGGCTTTCTCGCTGAAACCTTGCTTCCCTTTCTCGAGACTCAAATGCCAGTCTTTCGTATTGTTTCGTTTTCTCTTTTAACGCCGTCTCAGACGACTTCTTCTCTTTCCGAAGGGATTTCTCCAACCCTTTTATGGTATTTCGTAACTGTAGACGTTCATCCTGATCCTCCTGGTATCCGCTCTCACGAAGATCGTCCTCTTTACGTTTTATGAGCGCCTCAAGGTACTTGTCATATTCATCGAATTCCTCTAGAATTTCAGTTTGGTTTTCACTGGCCTGGTTCTTCCTTTGTGTCTCCAACTCTTTAACGCGCTTTTGCAGACCTTCATTCTCACTTTCCAGTACTTCTTTCCGGTCTTGCAAGTCATCGGTATATTTATTCAGCTTCCCAACTTTCTCTTCAAATTGCGCTTGTCGTTCCTTGTCATTTTCTCTGAGTCTGAGGAAGGTTTCCCTGTAACTGTTCAGCTTGTCCTCAAGCCACTTTTGTCTTTCCAATAGGTTTTGAATCTCCAGCTGGAGCTTGTCCTTCTCCTGTCTTGATCTGTCACTCTGGTCGGTGAGTTCGTCTTGCTGTTCCTTGATTTTATCTTTGAGGCTCTTCACTAGCTCTTTCTCCCAGTCGAGGTCTTTCAGTGCCTTATTGTAACCCTGTGAACTTGGATTAAGGTGACTCAGCCTACCACGAGCACTGGGCGATACTGCTTCACTTCTATGTCTCAGGCCTGTTAAATAGAAAGCTCTTTCTTCATCAAGCAACCGACCTTCCTCCTCCTCCTCCTTCTTCTCCTTCTCCTCCTCCGCCTTCTCCTCCTGCTCCTCCTCCGCTTTCTCCTCCTGCTCCTCCTCCTCCTCCTCCACCACCACCTTTCGGACAGGAGCAAAAGGTGCAATGATGTCGGGGTCCTTTAGATATGTGACGGCCGTCTTGGGTCGATTTTTGCGATGGTAACCCCTCTTCTGCTCAATATCAAAACGCCTGGCAGTTCTCGGAGTTGGTTCAGGGGAAGGCGGAGCTGCGCGTTCTCGTGGTAGCCTCGAATCTGGCGTTGTGGGTCTAGCTGTGTCGTGCTCCTGTCCTTGTTCGCTGGCAACAATTTCCATAGACGCAGGCTCATTGTTAGCCCGCTCAGATGCATACTTGCTATTGTAGGTATCATCCATGTCGTGGGAGGCGTAATCGTCTGTCTGTATCTCATCTGCTGGGGTTTGATTGTGGCCGTTATCGGGTGCATTGTCTAGTGTTGCAGAAGAATCCCGATTGCGTTCCTCTCCTTCCGACATCGTGCTGAGATCCATCTTGCGTAGTGAGTATAAAAGTTGCAGTGATATATAGGTGTGTGAATGATATCGAGGACCTGCCTCTCGCTTGAACGCGTGCTGTATGAAGTGTAGTAGGAAATGCGAGAAATTTTTGTTAAAGGGAGACTGAGTGTCCCTACCAACATGTAAACCAGGCAAACAGTCGTCACCGAATCAAAACATCTCTTTGTTGCAAATATCCGGGGTACCGACAATGAGGCTTTTCTTTGATCTGGTGGCCGCCTGATATCGTTCAATCTTCGATCTGATGTGGTTCTTGTCCGAGAACAAAGGATCTGCTATGGTCAGGAAATTAGCATATCACGAGCCAGCTTGAGGTCTCGAATGCTTTGCATTGTTCATGTCATTGCCAAGAATAGCTCACTAGACATTTGTGGGTTGCGAAGCATGTCACCTTCAGTGCGACATCATTGGAGGACTGGTTCACGTGTGAGCCTCATCGCATTCATCGAGACGCGACAGTCGCCTAAGCCGTTCCAACGTCCATTCGAACTTTCAGAAGATCTCCTTCTTCGATCTTCTGGCGCTTCTCGAGCAACTGCTCCATGTCCCACTGTACGCTAACATAGCGACCTTTGAGCCATGCTCTCCGCTCCGCTGTAAGCCACACAATAGAGTCCGCAGCCAAATCTGGCGTGTCCACCAGAGTGTGTTTCACCCCGTTTGGCAGACCACTCGACAACTCAGTCTGGACTCCGCCAGGATGTATGCCAAATGAGATGAGATCGGCTGACGCGTTCTCGGCACACAAGAATTCACCGAACCGGAGCAAAGCCAGTTTGTTGGTCATGTAGGCTGACATCCCGGGAACGATGAAGTGAGATCCGATGGACGAGACATTGAGGATGGTCCGGAGGCTGTCTTTGCTTTGAAGCATGAGTGGGAGAAGTGCCTTTGATACGAGGAATGGTCCTCTGACGTTGACCTCCCATCTGTGCATCATCAGTATCATGTACTTCGATTGGATCACAAGCCAGGCGCTCACGCTCTCCACCAGTCGTCTGCATCGATATCCTGTATATGTCCAACCTTCTCGAAGTATCCGGCATTGTTGATCACGACATCAAGTCTGCCGAACGCTTTAGATGTAGCTTCGGCGACTTCGTGGACACTCTGCGTGCTCGTGACGTCCAGAGATAACCGGATGACCTTGGGTGACTTTCTGCCCGCTCCATTTGCAGCGGAGAATATCTCAGTCTCTAGGTCTTCGAGGCTGGATCTTGCAGCAATCGCGATGTATGAAGCTCCTGCTTTGGCAAAGCTCAAAGCTGTCTCTCTGCCGATACCCTTGGATGCACCTGTGATGAGTACTGCTCGTCCCTTGAGGTCGAACTGTAGTGGGTTGATGAAGTCGTAGGTGTCATGATGAATAAATGACGTGAAGTCACCGACGCTGTTTTGGAGCTGCGATAATGGAGATTGAGACATATCTTCCGTTCTGGTATGGTTCCTCAAGACCGCTCCAAGGGCATGTCTCATCTCTATTTCTACCCGCTTGCGTCGTGGAGCATCTTTGGTTGCACGTCATTCCGGACATCCAGGGCACAATTATCTCCATTGTTTGCTGCACACTGTGACACAGAATGACACAGAATTCGCTGTAAGCTTTCCATCTGGACCGTAAGTCCGTGAACTTAGCGATTCGATCTTTAAAGAGGCGAGATATCAAGTTGCCCAGCGCGAGATGTGGGTCCGAATCCTTCGGGATTCTCTGGTCGATGGTAGGTGAGAGGTTCCTAGTTCAACAATCTCGTAGCAGGGCATCGGTCTCACATCGCTCGAGGCCCATCATCGAAGGGCTGCCAGTTCCAGTGAAGCATATCGCGGACCCGAGGCGGTTTATGACAGTCAGGCCAATAGTGGCCGCTGTTCAGTGGACATCATGGCGGCGACCGTGAACACTTCACCAAGCTTTGCACGAGGAAATCATCGGGATCGCGTGTTGAACTGAATTGCTAGGGTTTCTGGGAGAGTCGAGTGACAATGAAGCGAGAAGCAGAAAGAAGAAAGACAGCTTCGGTGCTGGCGAGAGGAAGTCGCGCCCGCCACGCCAAGACCACATTCATGAGCAGCCATGAAATGCTCGGTGATCATTTGATGGCGCGCGAAATCTTAACTTCATTCGAGAAAATTTGGGGCAACAAGAAGACCAGAGCATCCCGGCACAAACTACCAGCGACTCTCATTCAAGATCCAAAGCGACTTCATCAGAAAACTCTGTAGACGAACTCAAGACAACGATCAATAAACAAGACTCGAGGCAACGCACACACGCCACCGCCAACATGGGCAAGCGCAAGGCAAATGGAGACGAGAAGCAACCCACCAAGGACAAAATGGACATAGACGGCGAAGACAGTGGCAGCGACGATGTAAGAAAATCATCTCATCCCATTCTGGTCCCCACACTCACACTTTCACAGGACACCGACATGCTAAACGTCGACTTCGAATTCTTCGACCCCCAACCAGCCATAGATTTCCACGGCCTAAAAAATCTCCTCCGACAACTCTTCGACGCAGATAACCAACTCTTCGACCTCAGCGCTTTAGCCGACATGATTCTAGCCCAACCCCTTCTAGGCTCAACTGTCAAATGCGACGGAAACGAAAGCGATCCCTACGCTTTCCTCACAGTTCTAAATCTACATCAACACAGGAATCAACCCGTGATTCAGCAACTTACGAAGTATATCCTCCAAAAAGCGCGATCGAAACCAGGTCTGGAAAGCTTAGAGGGACTCCTGGCGGAGACGTCTTCTGCGCAAGTCGGTTTGATATTGACAGAACGCTTCATAAACATGCCCCACCAAACCATCCCACCAATGTACAACATGCTGCTCGAAGAAATATCATGGGCCCTCGAAGAAAAAGAACCATATTCCTTCACCCATTACCTCATCATCTCCAAAACCTACACCGAAGTCGCATCTAAACTCGACGCAGAGGATAATCCTCCTTCGAAAAAGAAGAAAAATGCTTCTGAGGATTCTGAGACGTACTTCTTCCATCCTGAAGATGAGGTTTTGCATAAACATGCGCTGGGTTGGACGAATTTTGATTATGATGTGAAGGGAGATGAGGGGGCGAGTGATTCTAAGAGGGCGTTTTCGGGAATGGGGGTTAAGCCGCAGGGGCATTTGATTTTGTTGGAGGGAGGGAGGTTTGGGGATGCTGTTAAGGCTTTGGGGGAGTATTTGGGTGCGGAATGAGTTGATCGCTCAAGCTTGGTAGTAGAATGAACGTCTTGAATCGCTGGAGCTGTTTGCGGTGATGGAAAGTGGACGTGGCTACGCAGGTGCAAAGGCGGTATGTCCACAAAACTTCACAGCAGGTGTACAAGCTTGAATGTGGTATTGACAGGCTCAAAAAGTCCAGCATGTCACTAGTATGTCCAGAAGTATCATGAGTATTTGCATGCCCTCTGTAGCATATCTACATGGTCATCGCATCAATACCTCTCTATATCATCAAGACCTCATCTATCATTCAATCCCTTCACGGCTTTCCCGGATCGCTGACCTTACCACCAACATACTGGTACACAACACTGAAATCCTTGCCCTTAAGCTTCGGATCCATCTCAACAGCCTGATAGATATCCTTGGCATGTGTACCCAATCTCGGAATAATTCCATACTCAGTCGCAGCCTGTATCGCAAGTCTCAAATCTTTGAGCATCAATGCAGTTCCAAATCCACCTTCGTAGCCCTTCGACGCTGGAGCACCCTCAATGACACCTGGAACAGGGTTGTTCACCTCAGAAGGCCAGCATCGTCCCGTAGCAGTGTTGACCATACCAGCGAAAGCTTTCGCGTCCAGACCCCACTGGACAGCCATGTTCATTGCCTCGGCGGTGGCGATATTGTTGAGGGCGAGGAGGTAGTTGTTCGCTAGCTTCGCTTTGAGGCCTGCGGTTTGTGGTCCGAGATGTACGACTCGTGCTCCCATCATGCTCAGGATCTCGGTGACGCGATCTACTGACTCGTCTGCGCATCCGACCATGAAGGTCAATTTGCCTGCTGCTGCTCCTACGACACCTCCAGACATGGGAGCATCGACGAATATGCCTTGTCCGCTGCAGTGTGTGGCTTCGGCGACTTCGGCGGAGGATCGGACGTCGATGGTGGAGCAGTCGATCCAGAGGCGCGGTTCGGTGTTTGGTGAGGATGTGAGGAGGGAGGGAGGGTTGAGCATTTGCTGGAATACGTTTTGGACGTGGTGTGGTTCGGGTAAGACGGTCAGGATTGTTGTCTAGAGGAGTATCCCAATGTTAGCGAGGGAAGCCATTGTGATGTGGTAGCTAATTGGGAGAGCGTTTCGATCTTTCAGAGGATTGGCTTTTGTGTTTGGGTAATCAGATGGACAGCTTGCGCTGCAACTTAGATCATACAATGAAAAGGAAATAAACAAGTTCATCATGGAAGGAGAGGGGTGTGAATGTTGGGATCTTGAACGTACCGAGTTCTCAGCAACTTCTCTCACGTTCTCTGCCACTGTGACCGGGCCAACGCTTTGCAATTCCTCCTTAAATTGCTTCAGTATCGTCGGGTTCACGTCGTGAATGAACATCGTGTCGTCTTTGGCAATCTTCGTTCGCAGGTTCTTGGCCATTGGGTAGCCTGTGGAATTGCCCTTATCAGTCCCCAGACGCGTATCTCGCACGGTACAAGAAACGCACCCATTCTGCCCAAGCCAATGAAGCCATAGCTTGCCAGAGACCTGCTGGTGGTAGCAAAGCTTCGTCTGCTCGTTGGACCTGCCAGAGCAGAGCTCACGGCTTTCCTCGCCGCCTGCATCATCGTCGTCGTCCGCATCAGGTGAGATAGAGTTGAAGATCCAGTCTCCTATCGTATCATGTTATGTAGAGAAAAGGCAAACACGAGGGAGCAATGTGTTTGTGAGAGGAACAGGAAGTAGTGGGTAGCAACAAGTAAGTAACACAGCTGCTGGGCACACGAGCCCGGCCATGCACACCCGCCGTTTGTTCCATCGAAAGCAGTTATCCGAGGGCAGGATGACCGAGAGGTGGAGCAAAACGGGTGAAAGCTTGCCAGCTTGCCAGAGCCGCGTTTTGCCTGAGCCCTGGAGTCCCCACAACTCCCCAGCCTCCGCCCGAATGGAGAGCTAGCGTCCTACATTACTCGCACCGTGAAGACATATATGCCTCATCTAATTCTTCCACCGTCCCCGATATATTGCGAATCGACGAGTGTTGCGAAATAATGAAAGCAGCTGAACTACTTGTACAGATTGATCTACTGTCTTCTACCGAAAAGTCTAATGCTTCTTGTTGTACAACAGAGTCGAGATTGCTCAACTCTTCTGTCCCCATATACCTTCTGACCATTCATTTGGATGCAATTCAAGTGGTCCAGCTAGTTTGCCCGTCCTCGGCACTTTGCCCTCTCCAGGTTCTGGCAGACATATCCATTCTCTCAGACAACCTGGGACGTCCTCCTTCGAATGGCTGATGACCAGCAAGGCTTGATCTGGTGTCAGGCCTCCGAACGAGACTTTGTCCAGAAGAGCAAGAGCACTAGGCCGCGCGAAGCTGCCGAGGATTTGTGTGATCTTCTCGCCATGAGACAGGAACAGCAGCGCCTTGTCTCTTATGCGTTCATCAATTCCGCTCAGCGCCTCATCGAGGATGACAAGATCCGGGCTGGCAACGATGGCTCGTAGGAAAAGTAAGAGTCTTTGGCTTGAGAAGCTCAATTCGCGGAAACGAATGTCGTCTGCCCAAGTAATATCAGAATCGTCATAGACGTTCTCCTCGTAAAACTTCTGCGCGGCCGACTTCCGGGTTGAGCTTTGTCCGCGTTTGAGATCCCATGTGTCCTCGAGAGTGTCCAGGAACGTCTTGGTCGTACTACTCGGATTGAGTTCTTTGGTGAACCATCGTAGCACAGCATCGACTCTGCGGTCTGCCTCTGCGCTCAGCTTCGCACGAGCCAGAGGTGCATCGGACCATGCAGATTCTAGTGTTCGACGGACAGTCAGAGCCTTTGGGAAGAAAGAGTGCACTTCTGGACTCGAATGACCCATTCTTCGCTGCAAGTCGAACACACTTATGCCTGCTTCGCCCGGTCCGGGAAGTCGTGATCGACCAAAGAGCTTGATGGGTAGTCCGTACGTCTGGGGGTGATCTGAAGTGACCAGACTCAACATCGTGGTCTTCCCGCTTCCATTCGGTCCAAAGATACCGCAACGTTGGCCGCGATGCAGACTCCACCACAGACCCTCTTTCTCTTCGCCATCCACATTTTCCTTCCAGCCACCCAGTACTGTCTTCTCGCCGTAGCTGACCTTGACTCCCTGCATCTCAACAACAGCCTCTCCTGGTTCCAGTGCAGGCGAATCATGCTTGAACCCATCCTTACTGAGCTTCGTCATGCCGGCGACTTGGGGCGTGGCGCTGGAAGCTATCGACCTTTCCAGAATTCTCTGGAGTGGCGTTTTATTGTATCCACCTGGGCCTTGTGAAAAGACCTTAGCTTTCTCGTCTTGCGCCAATACTTGCAAATACTCATCCGCAACCAGCAGATGCGAGATCCAGTCTGGTACGCGATCTTCAGGGCGTAAGCTCATAACCAGCCTGGGAGCTTGTCTCTCGGCCAATCCATGCAATACTGAGTCCATAACTTTCGCAGTGTTCGGGTCAAGTCCCATGAAAGGTCCATCAAGGAGCAGAACTTCCGGAAATGACACAAGCGACTTGGCGATCCGCGCTCTTCGTGTCTGACCGTTGCTCAGATTCGCCACTGGCATCGACAGGAGCTTCCGCAGATTCAACTGCTCAATGACCTCCTCCAGCTTCTGCCTTTCGGCTTCGGTCTGCTCGTGTTCCAATGCATTCAGTTCTGTGTGGCCTGTCAGGTAGTCGTGGAGTGAGTAATCGGTCTCTTCGCGTCTGGCTTCGTATCTTGCGCTCAAGTACGCGCCTCGCACATTCGTGCCGCCGACAGTACTACCTCGCTCAGCGTCGAAGCCCACATATCTGATGGCATGTTGCTCCGATGTCGAGAGTTCCGAGAGCAGAGGATAGGTTCTGGCCGTGGGTGGAATACAGATGTGCTGCCCAGCTAGTATTTGGAGAAAGGTGGTCCTCGCCAGAGATGATGGTGATAGTACGGCCCAATACTGTGGCTTTCCATCGTTGTCAACTTTGGTCGGCAGTCGGAATGATACTTTCTCGAACAGCGATGGATTTGATTCTGCTGAGTCCGTTGCCGAAGGATATTGCCTGTAGAATGTGGCCTTATCGATTTCTATCACGCTTTGCGCCTGCCATCGTCGCCTTGCTGCGTGAAACAGTCGACATTGCGGCTTCCCGATAGCCAGCCGACTCCTCCACATGCCTTGATATACAAAGTTGATAGAGAGGCACAGATGCAGCAGAAACGTGATGTCCAGACCTCATTAGTCACCGTTCATCGGCGCAATTGGCTTTCGCGTCGGTCCGGAGAGATGGATGGGATCCTTGTACTTTGGAGCAGCTCCGCTTTCGATACAACTCTCGCCGAGGCCATCGACCTTTCACCTTGATCACTTGCAACATGATATCCTCACTCCAGCCATCGAGGCCGCAGGTGTGTCCTTAATGATAATGTTCATTCATTGTACTAAGTAACCACAATCAGGTCCCGCAGCAACGCCTGCAAAACCCACAATATCAACAGCAGATACGAACATCTCACACTGAAGCTCAGCGACCTGCTCTCGTGACCGCTCCGAGAAACCAGATAGAAGCCATGCCGCCATCCAAAGCACCGCCCGAGCCACCACGTCCAGTACCGCTATACAATCCCGCAATTATGCATCCCGTATTCTTCTCAAGCAATTGGAAGAAACCACCGTTTCCGCTGCCAGTGAACACTGGCTTGAGTCCTGCAGCAGTGGGATACGTCTTTCCCCGGCCTGGAAGCGCTACAGGGACAAAGTTATGAAAGATTTGAGCATGTGTAGAGCTGCGAAATCCAAGTCAGTGTCAGCGGTACATCGGGAAATAGCTGGAACGAGCTCCGACATACCTGCTTCTCGCCTACCAGTGATGTGTACGCTCGGAGGTATCGCTATCACTCGTAGATGGGGTGTGGGAGAAAGTCGCAATGCGTGGATGTTGTAGCCACTCGATAATGGCTTCTCCCATGCGCCAGACTAGCGTGCGTCGACATCGATAACAGCTTGCTCTCAGCACACCAACCACCATATCCGATACGCATCCCTCGCAGCAGGTATTGTTCTGGATCTCTAGGAGGCTTCCAGGCTGACACAGAACCATACGCCCGTCGTCATGCGGTGGTCCTCGAGGGGTCGTTTGGATAGCGGTCTCGCACTGGATGAGCGGACCGCGGATGGTATGGCCGCATGTGAGCTGAGTAATAAGAGTCTGGCACATTGTGTTGCAATCTTGTCGCTGGTTGGCGATATGGTCTCGATATTGGGCTTTCGATTCAAAGTTCTCGCGCAGCTGGTTTCAGTGGTAATCATTGTTAAACCAGCGTCATACATCTACCTAAGACCAAGCTCCATCGACACAGCCAGGCGAGCAAACAACACCATGCACGGGATCAGTATCAGGGCATCACGCACGAATGTCTGTCAATGTCTACCTTGCCTCGATTTGTCACGCATGATCGCCATCACGCGCAAACAGGAACCACGTCCCAGGCAACCACGAACCGTGCTTGACCCTTTGAAAAGATGAAGACGGGATATAAAGATTTGGTCACATGAAGAAGCAGGAGCATACGAATTTCCATATACAGATGCTATTTACCCATACCACGCCAGGCTATGCTATGCTACAAATATCCACTTCCAGCTCCCTCCCTCAAGACGATTGATCCGGCACCAACGTACTCACAACATAATCACTACTCGTATTATCCCCTACCGTAACATTCACCTCATAAGCCGTCACAATCCCACTCCTCAGCGCCCCAATCAAAGAGAAATGCGCCGCCGTCAACGTCGCCTCGCCTTTCTGGAATGTAGCTGGAATATGCACATAATGTGTAACATTTTCCACGATATTCGATAAATCTTCACAAATATTAGCCTATGCATATCCACACTTGAAATGTCAATACTACTCACCAGGCCCCAAGTATTTATTGCTCAAAACCGTCCCTAAAGCGCCAGGATACGAAACATTTGTTGGTGTGATACCAAAAGAAACTGCGACATCTTCGACAGTTTGTGAGAAGTTTTCGGTTAGGATTAGGAGTTTGACTGTGGAATCTGGTGCCACGGTTGATGGTGTGGCGAAGCCGGTGATGCGTGCGCTGGCTAGGCTTGCGAGAATGCTGAGTATGGCTGTTGTGGTCTTCATTTTTGCGGATCGACTTTTGGCGCAGAAAGTGAGGACTGGGGAGATCTGTCTGTTATATAGTTTGTACAAGGCTATTCTTGGCAATATGGCGACAATACGAGATGTGACATGGTATAAGCACAGAATGTCTCGGTCAGTAATCGGGTTCTCCTATTCGTTCATCGTTGTAATGAAAGATCCCTGCCGAACGTCACGGGATCATAGTGGGCGTCTTGTGTTTATTGATTATTTGAGATTTTGTGGTTCGCCTGTGTAATGTAGCATTAACAGTAATGTAAGCTTTCGTAAAGTGACGTCGATGGGTGAGATCGGCGGCGTGTTCCACGAGAGCCGGATTCCCGGGATACGATGTGCTCAGCCTCACCACTCACTCTGACTACTCGTACTTGACCAGTAGATGTGCCTATGTCAATATATCAGCTTTAGGGCGAAAACCTGATCACTCATCTTCGTGGCAATTGCTGATGGGAAGTGGAATCGAAATGGAACATGCGCGCGACGGAATAGCCCAGGCAGAACTTTTCAGCCGTAGAAGGAGAATTGAGGGTAGCGTGAGCATTAGCCAAAATCTGTTGTCCTGTTATCCGTATCGGCTACTATGTAGGTTTTCAAGGCGACGCTGAGGCTCCCCCAGCATCAATATCTTTGAAAGGCTGCTCAGGTACCGCAAACATGGGAACCTTCTTCGGCGAGCTGGATTTCAAATGCGCAGGTATATCGCAAGCAGATCCAGATCGTTCATTTATGACGTGTTCATCCCTGCTGGAGTCGCGAGAGAGATTTGGCGTTGTGCTTGTACTTGTCGCAGCATCACGTTGGGTGATTGTGGCGCTGCCGAACATGCTGGGTGTTCTCTTGGGTGATGGCCTTTCGTTGGTATCACCTGAAAGACTCAATGCTGAGTTGCTGATGGATCTGGTAGCTGTTGCTGGTATGTTTGGCTTGGGTATTCGAAAGTCATCGTTGAGCTGTGGCTCTATTGTCTTCCCCTGATTGAGTGCTTCGACTTTTTGGCGCACATGTGATAGAGCCTCCGGGTCCTGTTCATACGGCTTCGACTCAGCCGAGCTGGCTTTGCGCTGCGAATCCTGTTCGCCCCGTGTTAGCGGCTGCAAATCGGACGAGAAGAATGGACTTCTCGCTTCACCATTAGAGGCTTCGATATTCGATCCTGTATCCTTATCCTTCGAAGGTGTGCTTGAAATTGCTGGGTTGTTCTTTTTGCGTTTGGCATCCGCTATCAGCCGGCTAAACTCGTCATGGTGGCGCTTTGCGTGGGAGACGCCGTCGAAGTCTTTCCGCATGACTGAGCCACTCAAGACATTGCCTTGTGGTGCTTTCCCACCTTGTGTCCGTTCCCACACATCCAGATCATGCAGTAAATCTCTCCTCGAACGAGGATCATTGGAGTCGCAGTTCGCATTCCATATGTTGACCCATTCTTTATGCCGACTGACCATGAGCTGTTTTGAACCAAAGCTGGGGATGCCTTGGTCTTTGAGCTTCTTAGATAAGGCATTTTCCTTTAACATGCCGTAGCTCAGCTCATTGATGCGGTCTTGAGGTCGTGAATCATGCCTCGAAGGAGCTTTCGAGACGAAGCCATTCAAAGGAGCTTTTAACTTTGCCCTGCTTGCCTGCTTTTGCTCGTCCTCACATCGGTCCAGGTGATTGAACACTTCCGCTTCCTTCATGCGCTTCCCGCAGCCTAGCGGACAGGCGACCATACCATCCTGCGGTTGTTCAGGCTCGGGTCCCGGTTGATACACCTCATCCTCACCATCCTCGCTGTCTTCAATTTCAATGGCGTCGGGGTGCGAAGTCTGTGAACTTGCTATGCGCCGACTCTTGCTCCTCGTCGTTCGGCCTGATGCCTCTGCTTCCGCCACATCATCCGAGTCTAGTACTGCAGTGCGTTTCCGCTTGCCATTCCTCCTCGGCGGCTCTGGCTCTTGCTGTGGTTTGCGCGCCACTTGCAGCGCCGTTGGGCGTGCGGTCAAGAAGGTCGCAACAACTTCTTCAATGGCCCAATTGTTGCGCAACTTGCTCGCCTGGTCGGAGGCGCGGCAGGCTGGACATTTGCCATCGGCAGAAAGCGAGGTCCGGATACAGCGTGAGCAGAAGGTGTGGTTGCATGTGGTGATCATGGGCGTGTCATAGAACTCTTTGCATATTTGGCAGTGAAGCGCATTCTCAAGCGCCGCCAGCTCGGGGATCGATGTGCCTATCCAGTCGGTCGAGTCGGGCACATCGTATGAAGAGTCCATCGTATGCTGTTCTGCTTGTGATGGAGTAGACTTTGTATCTCAAGATCAGTGCATTCGCGCCTGGTTCGCGTTGGAAAGACGCGTCTGGTAATGATTGGAATTGACGGAGACAGTTCAAATCATTGATTAAGGCACACCTCGAAACACTAAAGTTGCCGCGCCTTCCACCACCTCTCCATCGCACTTCCACCTTTCACAAACATCACCGGAGCGTATGATGCATTACCGTGAGGTCTGCTCAACGAATACGCAGCAAATTTCGTGCGGGAGCACTGGGCCTCCCTTTGGCGATAAGACTCCCCTGACATGAGCACCTGTCAATAATATATGCAGATGCACTGCTCTGCCGAGGAGTTTGTCACGGTGGGTCGCGGAAGACTGATTTCTTCCGAGTACACACTCCCTGCCGCAGGAGAAGCCCATGGCTGCCATGTTCGCTGTGCATGGCCGCTGGGAGCCAAGCGGCTTTACTGCTGCCGTGTTACTGACAGCACAACGCCAAGATCCCCACCAGATGCAGGAGCGATGCAGGAGACGACAATGACAGGAAACTATCATGGCAGGAGAGCCATAAATTGAAATGCATTGCTTTTCGCGGCAAGTCTTCGCCCTTTGCCTTGCCAAAATGCAGTCGTTCACTATTAAGATGTGCTTATACCTACCCTTTCTGCTCTTCTCGAATCTGGTATGTGGCAAGATATTGATACCTCCTCCGACAAACGCCACATACGGGACGGACATTGAAGCCTTCGAGCTCGTCGATACGAATCGTACCGATCCTTACGACCCAGATGGTGGTCCGAGAAGACTGATGGTGTCAATCGTGTATCCAACACTGCATGCATGCGAATGCTTGCCTAGCTCGGTTCCTTATGCTACGGGATCAATTGCAGGTGCAATCGATACCGCTCTGCAACAATTCGGATTCTCGAATATGTCGGACGAAGTGAGCGGACTCGCACTTTCGACATGCCCTGCGCGAGCGAACGAAAGTCTGCCTGGAACTTTTCCAAACGTTCTCTTCTCACCCGGATACTCGAATTCCAGGCTATTGTCAATGGCTCAAGCCCAGGCTGTGGCTGCTGAAGGTTTTAATGTGATTGCCATCGATCACCCTTACGATGCCCAAGCGATTGACTATCCCGATGGCAGCATCGTGCACGGCATCGATTTCACCACGAACAGCGACTTGGACGAAGGCGTACGGGTACGTTCCCAGGATATCAGTTTCGTGATCGATCAGCTCGCAGATCAGAAAAGTGCCCTCTCCCGCTTCGGCTTCAACGGCAAGGTTGGCATCTTTGGACATTCTCTCGGGGGCTCAACTGCGATCCGGGCAGCATATGATGACAAGCGTGTTGTCGCAGCTCTGGATCTTGATGGGACTCCCTATGGATTCAACACTTCTGGCACCCGGGATGACCCTACTTTCGTGCTTCCCGAGATCAAATCACCTTGCCTGTTGTTCAATGCTGAATCTTCGTTGTCGGGTGCGGGTTGGACAACCATGATGGGTGCTCTCTCAGGATGGCATAAGCGGTTCAGTCTGGTCAAGTCAACCCATATATCCTTCACAGACTGGCCGCTTTTAGTGGACGTGCTTGGTGTGAGAGACCAATTGTCGCCAGAAGTTCTCGCTCTAATTGGGACCATTGACGGGGTGAGAGCAAGAGATGCAATTGCGGCTCATGTGGTCGCATACATGGATTTGTTCCTAAAAGGCGAATCGTCATCATTACTGCTTGGAAACTCAAGTGCAATATGGCCAGAGGTAGAGATTGTCAAGTAGAGTAAGCTCATCACATCACCGAATAACTACAAGCTACACAACCACTGATCCACATAGTCTCGATCCTCCATCTTCTTCAGAAGCACCTCATACTCCTTCCCTTGAGCGATACCTTCGTCCAAGGACTTGGGAACGTACGGACACTTTTCCACAGACTCGTACACAACCGCACCAAAATCGCGCAACACATCACAGCGTTCCTCCATGGTCGCACAAAGAGATAACCGCGACCAATCGTCCGGCTTTTCTGGCACGAGATCGACCATGTCGTCCAGGTACGGAGAGTTCCCGGCCCAAGTACGAAGAACAAGTACTCCACCTGTACTTGCATAGCCGATGTCCAAGTCTGGTGGATAATGGTGACCGTATGGATATTGTTCCCAGTTGTGTTTGCTGTGCAATTGTTTGCTGGGCCACCATCGGGCACCGAGTTGCAGCATACGGAGGGATAGGTTGTCTTCTCCTTCGTCTTGGCTGGCTTGTACTTCGTTGGGCATAAGACCAAGCCAGTCGAGTTCTACTCTTGTGATGCCACGTTTCCGTATAAGTCCGCCTTGGGATGGATATGAGAAGATTTCTGATGAATGAATATTGTGTAGGATTCTGGGTTTCTCGATCTTGTTGGATGGTTGTGGAGGTCTTTCGTCGGGGTAGGAGGCGCATTTGAAATTTGTCCCGTCCATGTTAATCTGGGCGATTTGATGTTGGAGTGAGGGATATGCAGTGTAGAGAGACGATGTAAAGTCGAAGCGTCACTGCTGCCTTCAGGCTGCAGTCATCTCTGCTTCCGTTGATGATCACTTTCCTGCAAGTCGATCGTTATTCTGGCGTCTTTCTGAGACCTGCCTGACGATAAATATCCATTTGGACCAAACCGGTGCTTGGTTGTGGACAAATCCACGAATCGAAGTCGCAATCTGGAAGTGTGCAAGTCGTTGGGCATTTTCTGCAATTCGAGCATTTTTGAAAATCGGTCTACTATGAAAATGCAAACAACGCAGCATCCAGACATCAGTCGCCTCTGAGATGACCCAAACATTCATTTAACATCCCATTCAATCGACTAGACTCTATACCGAAGCTATGCGAGATATCATCGTTGTCGAAATTTACCCTAAGGTGAGAGAAAATTACCCTAAGCGTCGATGTCTAGAGGATTGATTGGCTGGGAAGCGAGCAGCGCTAGCTAATGTTTACCAAGACCGACAGACTGTCGGTCGTATCGTATCCTGCGTGCATAGATTGACAATTCGTCCAATGCGAATTCACCAAGACAAGAAAAAGAGATTGGAAATTCAGCGAGCCAAATAATGACGTGAGACTGAATACTGATCATGTGGAAGCAGAAAAGACATTAATTCTGATTATTTTCATTTACGCGACTATATCTATTTCGGACACGTGCTATAAGCATAGCAATCGTGATCATAAAATGTCAAAGTAGGCGCACTACTTTTGGTCGCGACCTTCAGATTCTTGTAAGCCTTGCTGTAGAGTTGACAAGACTTGGCGTCGCTGTAGCTGAAACTCAGGCACTTTGTGTTCTTGAAGCAGCTGGCTGCGCAGAGGTCGATACTCTTGACTGTAGTGGCGGCGCCGACATTCAGAGTGCTGCTCACGCTTGCTTGTTTGACCACTTTCTTGCATGTGATACTTGTGGGTGTTGCTGTAGCTGCGACGACGGAGGTTGATGGCGTGCATGTTGTTTTTGTGCTAGTGGTCGTTGCCTTGGTGGCCTTGCTAGTCGTGGTTGTGGTTGTGGTCTTCTTGGTACTCGTCGATGATGTGCTGCTGCTTTTGCTGGTTGATGTGGCCTTGTTCGCCTGTGCTTGGACTGCTGTGCTTGAGCTTGTTGTCTTGGCGGTGCTCGACGGAGTGCTTGTGCTCTTGCTAGTGGTCGTCGAAGTGCTTGAGCTTTTACTTGTGGCTTGGACCACGATCGGACTGCTCGTGCTTGAGCTCGACACGACTTGAAGTTGCTGTACCTTTACCACGGGCTGAGCAGTAGCAGTGGATTTGGTGCTTGAGCTCGACTTGCTGCTAGAGCCCTTAGAGCCACCGCTGCCTCCGGATAGACCGTTGCCACCACTGCTCAAGCCGTTGCCAGTAGTGCCAGTACCACTTCCTTTGCTTTGCGGATTGCTGGAATCATCGTCATCGGTACCGTCCACTACGTAACCGATGCAACCTTCCGCAATCGGATCGCTCTCCATGGGCCTAATAAGTGGTATTGGCTTGATGTCGAGGCCCGTGATGACCAGCGCAGCGTCGAGCTCGTTCTCGAAGTGGACATCCCAAGCCACACCATAGCAGCCGCCATTGATATCGTATTCGATTTCTCCGTCATCACCGACTTCAACTGAGACCTCGAACTTGCCTTCAGCAACGATTGATGGTGTATCCACGATACCGGCTTCAGCCTTCCACAGACCACCGAGAAGTCTGACTCCAGCGCCCAACATGATCGGCAAGCCCAGTTTAGCCTCAACCTTTACCTCTCCAGCAGCCTCAGCTGTGTGTTCGAAGGCGGGGTCCACAGCATTGCTATGACTATTGCTTGGATCAAGAAGGTCAAGCATGAGGTCGATGCCATCCCATGTGACAGCAGCACCGACAAGGAGTTGTCCAGAGGCTTCGATTCCGGCTGTAGCCTTGACAGATACGCTGACGAAAGGCCCCACATCGCAGATGCCAGGAATTCCCCAGTTCTCAAAATACAATCTTCCCAGCTCCTTCTCCCACTCTTTCTCATACTTGACGAAAGCCTGCATTCCGATGTTGAGTCCAGCCTTCATTCCAGCTTCGATGCCAACCTGTACCGTGGAAAGTTCGAAGAAAGGAGGCAGCCAAGTGAAGTCGACGTCCACCTCTCCCCATATAGTGGCAGTACCTCCAAAGCCACACTCAACGCAATACAAGCGAAGACCATAAGATAGCTCACGCTCGTCAAGCCCTCGTTCGGCCAGCTCGGTCATGTTGGATGATCGCTTATGGTGGCCACTCGGATCAGCAACCTCGCCCTTCTTGTAAGAGTCGTCTGCTTCTCCACCTTCACTGCCCCACTCGGCGAGTTTCGCTGCAAACTCCCACGGTGCTTCAAAGTCTTCGCCTAAGTAGTCGTCACTGTGAAGCCACGCACCCCAGTGGAGGTTCCAATCTGTTCTGCGCTTATAGAGCAGATGTGACTCGAACATCTGTAGGAAAGACATGCTATTAGCTATCATTTTAAAGGGAGCTCATGCCCAGACAGAGCAGTGACTTGGGATGCGGAGGAGTTTCGACATGCTTACCTCTGTCTTGTCGATTGATCGCTTGACATTTGTTGTTCCAATGTTGCCCCATTTGAGATTCATGTGGCTCGCAACATTCTGAATGGGCGCCGAAGATCCTATGGCAGAGAAGGTCTTGCTACTATCGGAGAATGTAACGGAAGTTGAGTGGAAGAAGTCGTCTGCAGCGTCCAATCCACAGCCATCCACGGCGGTCACGAAGACGATGTCGCCAGCTCCAGTCCATAGCTTCTTGGCGAAGCTATACGCTTTATCACTGAGAGTTCCAGACAGCATGCCACCTGAGCAAGACACGCCTGACACGTAGTTGGAGTGATCGAGCGGAATGACCGGGTAAGCGAAAGTGAAATTTGCTTGAGTGAAAACTGACCCATCGCGTCTCAATAGCGATCGTTTGGTATTAGTTGTTGCATTTCCGGCAGTCGCTGTTCCTGCTCCGGCCCATGCTAATGTGACTTGAGGATCCAAATTAAGGATAGAGAGATCGTTTTGGTTCACATCCGGAGGGATAACGGGGTCCAGTATCGACTGAGTATCGTTTGAACTTGAGCCGCTGTTGGTACTATTAAAGGTTGAATCATCGCGGGGATCGAGACGTGCAGCGAAGGAAGAGCTGCCGAGGAAGGAGGCTGCAAGAATTAAAGATGCAAAGCCTCTGGTGAACATCTTGTATGATTAGGCCACAGACTCGTGGAGTCTGGGTTGAGCTCAGGATTGGTGAAGAACCATGTGATACTAAGTGTTCTGTAATGAAGGAATGTCAATGGTCGGTAGAAGAACAACTCAGCAAGAAAAAAAAAGACCGCTGTGACTCGAGTGAATAGTCAACAAGACGGAGGAGAATGTTCGTGAAAGCTTCCAAGGAAGAAAACCAAGGTACTTCACAAATTGCTCCTCGACACACTGAAGACGCCTTGATACCAGACCATTGACGGATCGAGCGGAGGTCCCTTGATGCTGAGAAGCCACAAGTCCAGCTTCACGATTCGAAGGCGTTCATCAAGGTCGTGTGCTTCGACTGACTCGTCTCGCCTTGCTCTAGATGCTGTTCCTCCGACAGCCTAGAACAATTTCCTTTAGCTGGACGTTGTAATACGAAGGACCTCGTGCTGGACGCCACGTGGGACGGAAGTGGATCCGGTCCTTGACTGGAGTTGCTGGACGGTGTTAGGGCCATGCCGTCAGGTCTTGCCGAAATAGGGAAATTAGCAACAGCACAAAATAGGGCTGTTGAAATCGCGGAGCAGCCGATCCGACAATGCAGGAGGAGCACGACATGCTACGGGCCGTGCCCAGAGCAAGATGGTTGATCCGGCAAAGTGGTCAGGCGTGAGCTATGGCTGTCAGCTAGAAGGCAGTAGGCGCCAGACTCATACAATTAAGATTAGCCATAGCAACTGTGTTCGCTTGGAGAGTGCCATAGTCTCATCAGTGGAGTTGATGCAGCAGGTGAACGAAACCCATCCTTCTGCCAGAAGCCATTGCTGACAGCCACGAGCGGCCGACTCGTAGGCAGCTGTTCCAGGCAGTGTCTTTGGAGTCATACAGGAGAGCGGTCTGAGGTCCGGAACGTCAACGTTGCTGACATGGTCGCGTTGCCTGAAGGGATGAAGTCGTGTCTTGGCAGGTCAAATGCAATCTTGTTTACTGCCAAGTAACCTTAAAATCAAGCGTTTTCACGGACGGAAGGCGCCGTGCAGCCAAATCTGGCAACCTTCCGGGACTAGTTCTTCGATGGTGTTCGACTTGTCTTCTCCTGCATCTTTTCGAGAACGCCACACATGACTGCATAGTGGACACCGAATTGCCGTACGCAGCCCAGATGAAAGAACCAGCGAAGCCGCTATGCTCGCGTATCTGGCCAGATTGCCCGATCATCAATCCGTACCCCGAGATGCTTGAAGATCCTGCTTGCATGTCTGGAGATGACCATCAAGGGTGCAGGCCGACCCTCAATATTGCTATGCGGCATTGAAATCATCGTAGCTTGCTCTGCAGATTCTTCAACATCTTACCTAGCGGATCTGGTTCGAAGGACGCAGTGGTGATTGCTGGCAGCCGCTTCCGCTCGGATTTTACGCGGCCGAAATGTCCTCGCTCCTTGGCTGAAAACCCGTCTCTTGAGAGTCGAGATCGATGCCCATAACGGTTTCTGCCAAGAGCGGAGGTCCCGATAACCGTTCAACTAAGCTCCTGGATTGAGGCTTATCCCGGTGATTGGCCATGTGCTCGACTTTGCTTCGCGTGGGACAAAGACACTGGCCGGTCTATAGGAAGCCGAAATACATCCTTCGCTTCGAGCTGCCATGGCCATCCGACGTTGGCCTCAAGATGACCTGGTGATCCTGAAGACAGCCACAAGTCCATCAACGGTCGGTTAGCTGGGGAGAGTCAGATACGACACGCCTCGTCCTGACTACTACTCGCGCTTCGTCGTGGTCGCCGCATGGCAATACACACAGGCACTCTTTATGGCCTAGATGAATTGTGGCTTGTGGTGGAGAGTGTCTGCCAGAAACCGAGCAGTTGTTCTTGACACAGTGCTCTAGTGATATATCGACGGCCGCCAGTCCTTCGACGTCCCGTCAGTTCAGCAGCACAGTCATTCCTTTCGCTTCTTGCTTTGCAGTACTTTCTACATTCATCATCATGAAGAGCATTCTTCAGACCGTGGCAATTCTGCCTTTTCTAGTAACTTCAGCGTTCGCTGCCACTTCCCCAACTATCAACTGTCAGACAGTTCTTGGTACCAAATCAATCGCAAAAGTACCTACCAAGACTGTGACAACGACCAGTTCTGTTCGACCAACACAAAAGTTGATCCGTCAATCGACTGTGACCGTTTACAAGGGAATGGTATCGACTCTTACTGTGTTGACAACGGAGACCGAGACTGTTACAGACTCCACTGTGACCGATACCTTTTCAACGACAACTACTCTCTACGACGTACAGACTCTGACCGACACATCTACTATTACAACAACGACAACGCAGACGTCTACCACCTCGTCTACTTCAACAACAACAGTCGCCACCACTCCAGGCTTCCACAATATTGCTGATACTCTCAACTCGGACAGCCTCCGGAAGCGTAACAATCCAAAAGTTGGCCGCAGTCCAGCAAAGAGGGCGGTCAAGAAGGGTGCACAGGGTGTTCTGGCCCAGAGCTTCCCTGCTCAAGTGACCTGTAAGTTCTTCGACGTGCTCAAATCAAGTTTTCGTTTTACTGACTCTGTGATGTAGGCACCAGAACCAAGCCAAATACCAATACGAAGACCGTCTACACGACGCTGAAGCCCACCACAACCGTTATTGCCTATTGGTCGAGAAGAATTACCGAGTTGGATACTCTCACAACCAAATCAACTGTCATCCCTGGCCACGCTTCGTTCACGGAGACTGACACATCGACTTCCACCGTTTCAACCACAATCACGACCATTTCGACGGCCGAAGCAACCACATCCACGACGACTACTTCCATCCTCCCAGGGCCAACCGTCTATGATGCTTGCAACCCGAGAAACATCTGGGGACCCAACTTCAGTCACGCAGGCACAGGCTATTACGCCGTCAATGTTGCCAACAACGGACCTGGCGTCTCGTCCGATTTCCAGATCTTGGCCGACGGAGCCGGCACCGCGGTTGACTGCTGCAATGCTTGCCAGCAGCTTGACATCTGCGAGACCTTTATCTTCAGATCAAGGAACAGAAACTGCTTCTTGTTGAAGCATGACGGCGCGACTTGCTCGTCTCAGTTCAACCACCCGAATTTCATTCTGTCGAAGAAGGGCTCTGACCCAGGTGATGGGTATACTGTTGGAAATGGAAACTGTGGCTACACGTATAGTGGGAATAGCGACAGCACTGTCTATACTGTAGATCAGTAGAATAATGTTTATTAGCACTTGCCGAAAGCAAATCATGAAGATTAGTTTTGGCAACTACGGTTCCAGGTGACTCTTGCCAACTTCATCATGCTGCTCACTTCGAATCTGCTCTTCATGACAGCTGTCTCGCCAGTCGTAGGATTTGGGATGAGCCGCGAGGCCTTGACTTTGTCGACGAGCGATTGCCCTGTAGTCCACTGCATCTACAGCAAGTGATGCCCATGAAAAGTGTACGTCGGATCGATGCAGAAGAAGGGGATCCGTCGGAGGTCCGATCATGTGACTTGTGTATGCAAGCTGATCCCTGTCGCAGCGCCATCATTTAGGAAAGCGCGACTCGCGTCGACCAAAGCGGAACTTCATCAACACCATCACCAAAACGCCGTAGGCACCAAGACACGACCGCTATAACGTACTATCATCCTCGCCATCACAATACGGTGCTCCGAAGACGAACCTTCCCCACACCCTCGCTTTCACGACACGTCACCGACGCCGGCTCACCCTGAAACGATACTTTGTGCCAAGCACCAAAAGTAGCAGCCAGGATCATTACCAGACCAGCGACCACACCGATGACCGAACACACCGCGTGCTCATAGCGCAGCACCACCACGATGGAGGACCCCGTGGTCCAAGGAGGAGTCAATGGCGTGGCTAATGGCACGCCGACCGCACCCGCTCCGACGCCGACTCCCTCCGCCGTTGACCCTCAGGCAGTCATCAAGTATCTCAGCAGCGTGCTGGAAGTGACGCTGGGAGCCACCGATGACGAGCTGCGAGGGCCCGGGAGTCTGCTTCACGAGAGTACAATACAAGACACATTGGCGAGATGTCTCCGTTACGCCCTGGAAGCCCAGGTTGCGCTGTACGTGCTCAAGCAGGCCAGTACGGCAGGCTCGCTGCCCACGGAGAACGGCAACGGTACACATATGAACGGCGACGGCGAGCACCACCAGGATACATATGTGCTCAGTGCCGAAGTAAACTACTCCAGCAGAACAGTTGGCTGCGTGGCCTTCTTGAAGAGGCCGAGCTCGATCGTTCCCGATGTGCCGCTGAGCAAGCAAATCTCGGTGGTGAACATGAGCTTACCGGGCGGGCTAGGAGCAGAAGGCGGAGGAAGTGCTGTCTCGCCTTATGAGAGCCTGCATTCGTTTGTCAGGGGGGCTCTCACCCCCTTCTTCGAAGCAGCCGCGCGGGGCTCAGAGTCGGCTGGTGAAAAGCTGCGATCAGATGGCGAGTCCCGGACGGGTATATCAGGAGCGCGGCGGAAACTGGCAGACTTGGAGATCACACTACAGAATCTACAACAGAACATTGAAGTTGAAGCACCGCGATTGCAGATCCATGAAGCGGTGCAGCAGCAGCTGAAAGAGGCAAATGGAGATTGGCAGGCGGCTGTAGTGGCAATCCCGGACAGCATTGTCACAGACAGCTCCATGCTCAACAGACTTCAGAATATGGCCAATGACTGGATCAAGCAGATCCGAGAATTCACGAGAATCACGGACGATCGCGCGGTGGGCACGACATCGCAGGAGAAGAACTTCTGGCTGGCGATGGAGACTGCGATAGATGGCATAGAGGCACAGCTGGCCAGTGGTGGCGTGAAGCTGACCATGGGTATACTCGAGAAAGCAAAGCGACACGGAATCACAGCCAGCTTCCAGTCCGACACCCGATTGAAGGAGACCAAGGATAGGGTGCAGAGATACAATCAGCTGTTTCACGGCTTCCCAATTGAAGAGATGTTGGCTGCACCCACCGTCCAGAAGCTGCGAGAAGCATTGGACGACGTGTTCAGCCACCTCAACAAGAAGCTGCGCATCTGTCCTTATCCCATAAAAAGAGCGTTACCCCTGGTCGAAGCTATCTCAGCTGATGTCGATGCCCGGATACATCAGCTCCTACACGGACGTACGCTGATGCATATGAGTTTCGAAGACTTCAACAAGCAGATTAACGAAGTCAAGACCGTATGGATGTTCTGGGACGATAATGTTAAGGAATTCACGAACGTGGCCCGTGACGTGACGCGACGACGAAACGACAAATTCATTCCCATCAAAATCAACAGGCGCCACGATAAGACACAAGATCGAATAGATTACATTTTGAAGTTCAGAGATGACCACGAGTCGCTACAGAATACCATCGCCAACGTGCTAGGCCCAGAGGACGACTCCGCAGAGTTGACCGACGGCACCAATGGCCCAGTCATCGTCGAAGAGATGGGCGATGTAGACGCAGCCGAGGAGATTGCTCAAGCGTACACAGTCGTCAAGGATGTCGATGTGCTTGACATTTCTCAGGAAGGCGAGCGGCTTTGGACACAAGCCGAAGCAGCATATAACGAAAGGACCTCACGAGTGGAGAACTCTATCATCGCGCGTCTAAGAGATCGCCTGGCTGTTGCAAAGTCAGCCAACGAGATGTTTCGCGTCTTCTCGAGATTCAACGCACTCTTTGTCCGACCAAAGATCAAGGGAGCCATTGCCGAGTACCAGGTCCAGCTTCTGAGCAATGTTCGCGAAGACATCGATGGGCTGCAAAAGCGCTTCACCCACCAGTATGGACAGTCAGAGTCGCACGGCATGGCACAACTGCACGATCTTCCACCAATATCTGGTGCGGTGATACGTGCGAGACAGATCGAGCGCCAACTCGACAATCATCTCAAGAAGGTGGAAGACATTCTCGGCCGTCAGTGGAGAGAGCACACAGACGGTGCTAGACTCAATCAGCTCTGCGACGGCTTTCGAAGAAAGCTTGATACAAGGCCGATCTTCGACGACTGGCTGCGGGACATTGACAGACGACACTTGTCGATCTCAGGTCGTTTGTTCAGTGTTACACAGAACAGGGCGCGTCAGAACACCCTCGAGATTCACGTCAACTTCGATTCTCAGGTCATCATTTTGTTCAAGGAAGTCCGGAATCTCCTGTGGCTGGGATTTAATGTGCCGCACGCAATTACCAATGTCTCGAAAGAAGCTCGACGGGTCTACCCTTACGCAGTCAGCTTGATGGAGAGCCTGAACACCTTTGGACAAACCAATTTGGCCATTGAGAATATGGTGAATGTGACTGACTTGATTAGCGGTTACCGCAACGATGTTCAAAAGTTCGTCGGCAAAGGCACATCGCTGAGATGGGACACATTCGTCCTCGCTTATGACGTCCACGTCAGGCAAGGTGATGGTTCAATCGGTGACCGCGATGACAAGCTGCATGTCAAGTTCGTTCGTGATCTCGGAAACGCTATCTCCACCCTCCAGCAAAAGGTTACCATGCTGTCCACAATTCAGGTCACTGTAGAGTCTGCGCTTCGCGAGCTCCAAAGCTGTCCGTTCACACATGACGCGTTCAGCACTCATTTAGAGACCTTGCAACGCGCTATTGACCAACTGAATTTGGAGTCGTACTCGAATATTGCCTTCTGGGTTGCAAAGACCAACGAGAAGGTGCTGGAGACTTTGCACGCACGACTCCAGCAGGCCCTCAAAGACTGGACTGAAGATTTCGAACACGGCTATGGTGCGGACCAGCAGGTCCAGAAGGAAGCAGGAACGCCCAACATCGAGATTTTCGCTCATAGCATTGTCATGCAGAGCCAGCTCATCCAGCTCGAGCCACCACTGGATGATGCAAAGACTGGCTGGCTGGACAATCTGCATACTTGGATCGGTACTGTTTGTAGCCTTTCAAGGTTACAGGCATCAAGATTTGAAAGTGCGTTGACAGTCGGATCATCTGGTCTGTCTACAACGTATTCTGAGCTACCGATCATGTGCATGGACACTCTCGCTGAGCTTTATGATCGAATTGAGTCGAAGCTAGCAGTCGCGCAAACTTATGTCGATGAGTGGTTGCAATTCCAGTCGCTTTGGGATTTGCAGTTGCAGCAGATCCAGGACGACCTCGGCGAGGAGCTTGACTTGTGGCTACAACTCATCCTTGAGATACGACAGAAGCGTGAGACCTTTGACACATCTGGCATGCGACGCTCGTTCGGCCATCTCGTCATCAATTATGAGCAGGTCCAGGCAAAGGTCAATGCGAAGTACGACCAATGGCAGCACGATCTGCTCACTCATTTCTCTGCAATGTTTGCAACCCGAATGGTCGACGTCTACAGCGAACTGCAACGTGCCCGGAAGGATCTCGAAGGCCAGTCCATGCAGGCGTCGTCGACATCACAAGCGGTATCCTTCATTACTGTTGTGCAGACTGTCAAGCGTCAGACCAAGGTCTGGGAGCCCGAAATGGACACCTTCCGACAAGGCCAGCAGACACTCTCACGCTTACGATTTCCGTACCCTAAGGACTGGCTATATGTTGAGCAAGTCGATCACGAATGGGCAGCACTGGTCGAGGTCCTCGAAAAGAAGAGTAAGCAGATCAATGATCATACTGAAGGCTTGCGCACAAAGATCATCGCCGAAGATGGTGTAGTCTCGCGCCGCATCGCCGAAATGACAGAGAAATGGCGGGAAGAGCGACCAGAATCCGGAGCAACACCTCCAGCAGAGGCTACTGCTTCTTTGGAAAGCTTCGACAGCGAGCTCACTCAGCTGCAAGAGCAGTACGACATGGTGTCCAAGGCAAAGGAGGCACTTGAGCTTCCAGCCAGTCCTGATAATATGCTCGCGGACTTGCTCGCTGAGGTGCAGGATTACAAGTCTGTCTGGGCCAATCTTACTGTGGTCTGGGATCAATTAAATGACCTCAAAGACCAGCCGTGGAACAGCATACAACCTCGAAAGCTTCGCCAAAGTATCGACAATCTCATAAAGACAACCAAGGAGATGCCCAGTCGGATGCGCTCGTACGCTGCCTTCGAACATCTTCAGTCACATCTTCGTCAACTCCTGAAGATCAATCCGCTTCTTACCGAGATGCGATCGGATGCTGTCCGTGAGCGCCACTGGATCAAGATTTTTAGGTCGTTGGCGCCATCAAAACGCTACTCTGCTCTGTCAATGACGCTTGGCGATGTATGGGACTTGAATCTGGTAGCAAGCGAAGTCGTCATCCGCGACGTGATTGCCCAAGCCCAAGGCGAAATGGCACTCGAAGAGTTCGTGCGCTCCGTGCGCGAGCATTGGCAGAACTACTCACTGGAGCTTGTGCCATACCAGACCAAGTGCCGCTTGATCAAAGGCTGGGACGACCTTTTTGCAAAGTGTAGCGACCATCTGAATTCTCTGCAAGCTATGCGACATTCTCCGTACTACAAGGAGTTCGAAGAAGAAGCATCGTCCTGGGAGGACAAGCTCAATCGCATCCACGTTCTCTTCGATGTCTGGATCGACGTACAGCGGCAATGGGTCTACCTAGAAGGCGTCTTTACTGGCAATGCTGACATCAAGCACCTGCTGCCTGTTGAATCTTCCCGCTTCGCAAACATCAACAGCGAGTTCATGAATGTACTCAAGAAAGTCTACCGCTCGCCTCAGGTGTTGGAGGTGCTTAACATCCCTGACGTACAGAAGTCTTTAGAGCGGCTTGCAGATTTGCTCAACAAGATTCAGAAGGCACTCGGAGAATACCTGGAAAAGGAGCGTGTAGCTTTCCCTCGCTTCTACTTTGTTGGTGACGAAGATCTCCTCGAAATCATAGGCAACAGCAACGACACGGTGCGGATTGCAAAGCACCTTCGGAAGATGTTCGCTGGCATCGCAGGACTAGACATTGATGATGAGCAGAACATCAATGGCCTTATGTCGCGAGAAGGCGAGCTGATGAAGCTGAAGACACCCATCTCCCTCATCCAGACACCAAAGATCAACGACTGGCTTCGAGCGCTAGAGAATGGTATGCGTGAAACGCTTTCTGAGTTTCTCGTTGAAGCCGTGCATGAGTATCAAGAACTTGACGACTCCGATACTACAGCCTTCGACGAATATGTTGTCAAGTTCCCAGCACAGATCGTCATTCTCGCCACACAAGCACATTGGACAGCACAAGTCACAGCTGCTCTTTCGCAAGGCGGCTCAGCACTTCAGAAGCTCTTTGAAAGTCTCGTCAGTAGGCTGAAACATCTGGCCAAGTCTGTGCTACAAGACATGGAGCCAGTCCTTCGCAAGAAGTCCGAGCACCTCATCACCGAATTCGTGCATCAGCGAGACAAAACTGAGCAGCTCATTGAGGGTGGCGCGGATTCCCCTGGTCATTACCTATGGCTTCTTCAAATGCGATACGAATTCGACGCTAGCGCTGCTCCTCTTGATCGTCTACAAGTGCAGGTCGCCAATGCTACTCTTGGTTATGGATTCGAATACCTCGGTGTGCCGGAGCGTCTGGTGCGCACGCCTCTCACAGATCGCTGTTTCCTCACACTCAGTCAAGCCTTATGCCAACGACTCGGTGGCTCACCATATGGTCCAGCCGGTACTGGAAAGACTGAGTCCGTCAAAGCCCTTGGTGTACAGCTTGGACGCTTCACCCTAGTCTTCAATTGTGACGACACCTTTGATTTCCAAGCCATGGGTCGCATTTTCCTCGGTATCTCACAGGTCGGCGCCTGGGGTTGTTTTGACGAGTTCAACAGATTGGAAGAGCGAATTCTGTCTGCAGTCTCGCAGCAGATTCAGAACATCCAAGTCGGACTTCGCAAGCGCGCTCTTGATCCTTCAGCACAAATCGACCTTGTCGGGCGACAGCTGAAGGTGCATCCACTGACTGGCATGTTCATAACAATGAATCCTGGATATGCTGGCCGTTCAAATCTCCCCGACAACTTGAAGAAGCTGTTCCGAAGTGTTGCCATGTCCAAGCCAGACAAGGAGATCATTGCCGAAGTCATGCTGTTCTCGCAAGGTTTCTCTGAAGCCAAGACGCTCTCTCGACAGACTGTGCCATTCTTCGACCAGTGCGGTGCCAAGCTGTCAAAGCAGCCTCACTACGATTTCGGTCTGCGTGCTCTCAAGAGCGTACTTGTCAGCTCCGGTGGGCTCAAGCGTGCACGACTTGCTGCTGGTAGCGAACAGAGTTCAGACATTGTGGTCGAGCCTCAGATCATTGTGCAGAGCATTCGTGAGACCATAGCTCCGAAGCTGGTACGCGATGATGCGCTCATCATGGCCCAAGTGGAAGAGCAAGTATTTCCAGGAGTGCAGTATATGCCAGCCTCATTGGACAAGTTACGCGAGGCTCTACAAGAAATTGTCGAGGAACGCAAGCTGGTCGCTACCGATGCCTGGCTCACCAAGGTCCTGCAGCTTTACCAGATTCAGAGTCTACACCATGGTGTGATGATGGTTGGTAGCTCAGGAACTGGCAAGTCTACTGCTTGGCAGACATTGCTTGCTGCCTTACAGAAGGTCGATGGCATTGAAGGCGTCTGCCACGTCATCGATCCCAAGGTCATGTCAAAGGAAAGCCTCTACGGCACACTCGACAGTACCACACGCGAGTGGACTGATGGTCTCTTCACCAGTATACTTCGAAAGGTTGTTGACAATCTTCGTGGCGAGGACACCAAGCGTCACTGGATCATTTTCGATGGCGATGTTGATCCTGAGTGGGTCGAGAATTTGAACAGTGTCCTGGACGACAACAAGCTCCTCACGCTACCAAATGGTGAGCGCTTGGGTCTGCCGCCAAATGTTCGTGTCATGTTCGAAGTTGAGACGTTGAAATATGCCACTCTTGCTACCGTATCTCGTTGCGGCATGGTCTGGTTCAGCGACGACACTGTCGATGTCGAGGTCATGCTATCACGTTACATCGCTCAGCTCCGGACTGCTACTTTCGAGGACCTGGAAGAAGATACCGGGACATCGACATCTGTAGAAGCTCGCTTGGCTGTGCAGAATCTGATGGCGGAGATCCTCAATCGCAGACTTAGCGAGAACGATTTCGTGAGGAAAGGCCTCCAGCATTGCGCCAGTATGAAGCACATTATGGAGTTCACCTCGATCCGCGCTCTTGGCACGCTCTTCTCGTTGCTCCGCAAGGCCTGCCGTTCGGTGCTGGAGTATAACATCAATCATACCGACTTTCCACTCAACGACGAGCAGATTGAGGCTTACCTATCGAAGAAGGTCTTGCTGGCAGCAGTCTGGTCTTTCACTGGTGACTGCCCTCTCCTGGACCGTAAAGCTTTTGGCGACTATCTTGCGGGCTTGGCAACACTGGACATGCCCCTCTTGTCCGAACAAACTTCGCTGATTGACTACGATGTCTCGTTGCCGGAAGCCACATGGTCTTCCTGGCAGAATCAAGTCCCGACAATCGAAGTCAATACTCATTCGGTCACGCAGACGGATCTGGTCATTCCCACACTTGACACTGTTCGCCATGAAGATGTGCTTTACTCATTCTTGGCCGAGCACAAGCCGCTCCTGCTCTGTGGTCCTCCTGGATCTGGTAAGACAATGACGCTGTTCAGCGCATTGCGCAAGCTGCCAAACATGGAGGTAGTCGGCCTCAATTTCTCCAGTGCCACCACCCCAGATCTTCTCGTGAAGACACTAGAGCAGTACTGCGATTACAAGAAGTCAATAAGCGGAGTGACCATGGCGCCGAGACAGATCGGTCGTTGGCTGGTCGTCTTCTGCGACGAGATCAACTTGCCAGCACCCGATAAATATGGTACTCAACGTGTAATCTCGTTCTTACGCCAGCTTGTCGAACATGGTGGCTTCTGGCGCACTTCAACCAGAAGCTGGGTCAGCCTTGAGCGGGTTCAATTCGTCGGCGCTTGCAATCCTCCCACGGATGCTGGTCGAACACCTTTGGGACTTCGATTCCTGAGACATGCTCCACTTGTGATGGTCGACTACCCTGGCGAGCTCTCGCTCAAGCAAATCTATGGCACGTTCAATAATGCAGTGCTTAAGATCATCCCATCACTTCGTGGGTACGCGGACGCTTTGACGCAGGCCATGATCCAAGTCTATCTGCAATCGCAGAAGCGCTTCACGCCCGACATCCAGCCACACTACGTCTACTCGCCTCGTGAGTTGACCAGATGGGTACGTGCCATTTACGAAGCCGTTCGACCCTTGGACACTCTGTCGCTTGAAGGGTTGGTTCGCATCTGGGCGCACGAAGCGTTAAGGCTGTTCTCGGATCGTCTCATCGCGGATGATGAGCGGCAGTGGACTGAAGAAGCGGTCAATCGTGTCGCGATTGAGCACTTCCCGAATATTGACGAAGAGCAAGCTCTGCAACGCCCGATCCTCTTCTCCAACTGGCTCTCGAAGAACTATGTTCCAGTTGCTCGGGATCAGCTGCGTGACTTTGTCAAAGCTCGTCTGCGGACATTCTGCGAGGAAGAGCTCGACGTACCGCTCATTCTTTTCAACGATGTGCTTGAACACGTTCTCCGAATTGATCGTGTCTTCAGACAGCCTCAAGGGCATCTTATCCTCATCGGTGTCAGCGGATCTGGCAAAACCACGCTTTCGAGATTCGTCGCCTGGATGAATGGTCTCTCTGTGTTCCAGATCAAGGTACACGGCCGGTACTCCTCTGAAGACTTTGACGAGGATCTCCGTACTGTGCTGCGCCGATGCGGTTGCAAGGGCGAAAAGATATGCTTCATCATGGACGAGTCAAACGTTCTGGATTCTGGTTTCCTTGAGCGAATGAACACTCTTCTGGCGAACGGAGAGGTACCTGGCTTGTTCGAAGGAGATGAATATGCCACACTCATGACTGCTTGTAAGGAGGGCGCTCAACGCCAAGGTCTCCTACTGGACTCTCAAGAAGAGCTGTATAAGTGGTTCACACAGCAGATCGTGCGCAATTTGCACGTCGTCTTCACCATGAACCCGCCATCTGACGGCTTGGGCTCCAAGGCAGCGACCAGTCCAGCACTGTTCAATCGTTGTGTGCTCAATTGGTTCGGCGACTGGTCTGACCAAGCACTGTACCAAGTGGCATACGAACTCACGCAATCCGTGGATATTGACAAGGGCAACTACGCATGTCCAGACAGCTTGCCAATCGAGTTTGACCAGCTGGAAATGCCTTTGTCACATCGTGACGCAGTGGTGAATGGCATGGTTCACGTTCACCACTCGCTGCGCAACTTCAACGATCGACTAAAGCGCCAGCAGAACAAGCAAACTTTCCTTACGCCCCGACAGTTCCTGGACTTTGTTGCTCAATTCGTCAAGCTTTTTAACGAGAAGCGTGATGACCTTGAGGAGCAACAGCGCCATCTGAATGTCGGTCTGGACAAGCTTCGTGAGACTGTTGAGAAGGTGTCGGAGCTGAGGAAGAGTTTGGCGGAGAAGAGGTCCGAGCTTGAAAAGAAGGATGCAGAAGCTAGCGAGAAACTGCAACGTATGGTCGCTGACCAGCGCGAAGCGGAACAGAGACGAGCTGCGTCGCTGGAGATCCAGGCCGCTTTGGAGAAGCAAGAGAAGGAAGTGGCGACGAGACGAGGGGTCGTACTCAACGATTTGGCCAAGGCTGAACCAGCCGTTCAGGAAGCACAGAGGAGTGTCAGCAATATCAAGAGACAGCATCTGACTGAAGTGAGGTCCATGCAGAACCCGCCATCGGGCGTCAAGCTGGCACTTGAGTCTGTTTGCACCTTACTTGGGCACAAGGCCGCCGACTGGAAGTCTATCGTGGGTATTGTGCGTCGCGACGACTTCATCGCCAGCATTGTTGGATATGACAACGAACGCCAGATGACGCCGCAACTAAGAGCAAAGATGAGAGCAGAATTCTTGAACAAGGACGATTTCACATTCGAACGTGTGAACCGAGCTTCGAAGGCTTGCGGACCTTTGGTCCAGTGGGTCGAGGCTCAGGTTAACTACTCAGAGATTCTCGACAGGGTAGGACCGCTGCGCGAAGAAGTCGAGACACTCCAGGAGGAAGCACTCCAGACCAAAGCGGAAGCCAAAGCCATCGAGAACACATTGCAGGAGTTGGAACAAAGCATTGCCACTTACAAGTCAGAATATGCGTCGCTGATCAGTCAGACCGAAGCGATCAAGGCAGAGATGACTCGCGTGCAGTCTAAGGTCGACCGAAGCATGCGCCTTCTCAATAGCCTGTCATCGGAGAGGGGTCGTTGGGAGGAGAGCAGCAAGACCTTCCAGGTACAGATGGAGACCATCATCGGCGACGTTTTCTTGGCGTCTGCATTCCTGGCATATGCTGGTCTCTATGATCAGCAGTACCGTCGTGCAATGTTGGAAGACTGGTCGCTGCAGCTTTCTGCTTCTGGCATCGCATTCAAGGCCCAGAACTCGCTTTCGGAGTACCTGTCAACTGCAGACGAGAGACAGCAATGGCACGAGCATGCGCTGCCCGTTGATGAGCTGTGCACTGAAAATGCCGTGATGCTTAAGCGATACAACCGCTACCCGCTCATCATCGATCCCTCTGGACGCGTCACGGAATTCTTGCAGAACGAGACCAAGGATCGACGCCTTACTGTTACCAGCTTCTTGGATGGATCTTTTGTCAAACAACTGGAATCCGCGCTCAGATTCGGTAACCCCATCCTCATCCAAGACGCCGAGCACATTGACCCAATTCTCAATCATGTGCTCAACAAGGAATACCAACGCACTGGAGGTCGTGTTCTCATCCAACTGGGCAGACAAGAGATTGATTTCTCGCCAGCGTTCAAGCTCTATCTCAGCACCAAAGACCCCTCTGCGCCTTTCGCTCCGGATGTCTGCTCTCGAACCACTTTTGTCAACTTCACAGTCACGCAGAGCAGTTTGAAGACTCAGACTCTCAACGATGTCCTGAAGTCTGAGCGCCCTGATGTTGACGAGAGACGTTCGAACCTGGTCAAGATGCAAGGCGAATTCACCCAACGACTTCGGCGATTAGAACGTATGCTTCTTCAGGCACTCAACGAGTCTCGGGGCAACATCCTTGACGATGAGAATGTCATTCAGACGTTGGAGACACTCAAGAATGAAGCAGCAGAGATCACCGCCAAGGCATCTGAGACTGAGGGTGTGATGAACGAAGTCAATAACATCATGAGCACTTACGACATCATCGCTCGATCCTGCTCGGCTATCTTCGCGGTGTTGGAACAGCTCTATCTTGTCCACCACTTCTACCAGTTCTCGTTGCAGTACTTTGTGAACATTTTCGAATCTGTTCTCAGAGGTGCCAGAGAAGCGAACGAGAAGGACTCGAGGAAGCGAATCGACTCCATTGTGCGAGCATTGTTCGGCAAGACGTACAACGAGACATCGGCTTCGTTGTTGCAGAAGGACCGCCTGACCTTCGCGGTACTTCTCGCACAGGCTGCACCATTTCCCATGGAAAAGGGCTTGCTCGATCTTCTTCTCGACGAGTCGATTCTTGGTGGCGATGTCACCACTGACTCTGAGCAGAAGGGCAAGGCTGTTGCGGTTGCATCGCGAATCAGCAGCTTGAAGGACTTGGTAGGAGACGTCGAGACAGAGGCCTGGCAGAAGTTCTTCGCGACCGAGCAGGCCGAGGTCTGCGTTCCTGGAGCGGGTGCCACCAGCAATGGAAACGACAAAGCTCTGAAGGAGCTTCTACTGGTCAAGCTCTTCCGCATGGATCGTCTAGTTCCAGCTACCGAACGCTTCGTCAACACAGTCTTCGGGCAGGATTTCCTCGACGTTGCAGAGAATCTTGGTCGCATCGCTCAAGAGACCACAGCTTCTTCACCTATTGCGCTTTGCTCCACTCCTGGCTTTGACGCGTCGTACAAAGTCGATCAGCTTGTGGAACGGCAAGGTGCAAGCTGTACTAGCGTGGCCATGGGTTCCAACGAAAGCATGTCTTCGGCCGACTCTGCTCTTGCTAGTGCCGCCGCCAACGGTTCCTGGGTTCTAATCAAGAACGTCCATCTTGCCACAGAATGGCTCCAAAACTTGGTCAAGCGGATTGATTCTCTCAAGCCGCACTCGGACTTTCGCTTGTTCCTGTCGATGGAGACCAGTCCAAAGATCCCTTCAAGTTTGCTCCGCACGAGTCGTGTTCTAATGTACGAGCAACCTGCTGGTATTCGTGCGAACATGCGCGACACACTCACCTCCCTTCCTGACAAAGCAGTATCGCAACCAGTTGAAAAGGCTCGGGTACACTTCCTATTGGCATTCTTGCACGCTGTCGTCCAAGAGCGACTTCGCTACGCACCAAATCTGGGCTGGAAAGGCTTCTGGGAATTCAACGATGCCGATTTCGATTGCTCGGCATTCATCATCCAGTGGTGGACAGACAACGTTGCGAAATCACGAAGCAACATTGCCCCGAAAGCCATCCCTTGGGATATGCTGCGCGCTCTCATCGCGGAAATGTATGGCGGTAAAGTCGACAATGCGGACGACATGGCCATCCTTCGATCGTTGGTGGAGAAGACCCTCACCTCTGATGCTTTTGAGGATGGATTCAATCTGATTGGGCAGATTGCTGAGGATGAGCAGGTTGGCACTGCTTTACCCAATGGCAGCACTAAAGCTGTATTTTTGCAATGGGTCAAGGAGAGTTTGCCTGAGAGAGAACCTCCTACGTATCTTGGTCTGCCGGCCAATGCGGAGAAGTTGCTGTTGGTGGCACATGCGACTGAGATGTTGAGGAATTTGAAGACGGTTATGAGGGGGTTGGATGAGGGCGAGAATGTCATGGCTGAGGCTGTGGAGGAGAATTAGAGGTCGAGAAGGACAAGGATTTTTCATTTGTTCATGCACGCATGGATGGGCGCTACTTGCTACTTGGGACTGAGATTGAAGCATGGAGCGATGGCGTTTGTGCTGCCTTTGGATGTCTATCAAAGCGTCTATACCCCCTTTGCTTCGAGATTGATCAATCAGATATGGGTTTGAGAAGATTGAAGAGGAGTTGAGGTTTTACTGTTTATAGCGATGTATATGTTTTCTCACTTCATCCGCTTTCACTTTGAGCGAGAGTCTTGTTCATTACTACAGCATGGCCCTTGGTGTTCTTCATGATTATTTCCAATGCCTCGGCGAAGAAGTAGTCGGAAACATGCCGCATTTTAGGGTTCAATGGCGCCCTCTGTCATCGACGCCAAGAAAAGTCGATACGAGAGGATCCAGACTTTCAGCTATGATGACTGTAGACACGTGAAGAGTAAGACTTCATATCAACATTGAGCGCAAAATCACTGCCATATTTGGAGGCTTGTATGGTAGCCTGGCTATGAATCCGTGACGAGAAGAGATGCCGCTCGATATTTTCGAAGCCAGTAAGAGCTGAACTCGTGCTGAGGAGAGTGCTCGCCGCTTCGAAGCCGTGGAAGGTCAACAATTGACGAATCGTCCAGGACCTGTGCGTATATGACCCAGGCTACGATGGACCCATATGGACGTTTCGACTTTTCTCTGCTCGACAAGAAGTCTTCGAAGTCAGCAGAAGACAAACCCAGACCAAAATCTTCCATAGAAGCCCTTCTCGGTCCACGTTCCTCTCCAGGCTCAGGTTCATCATCCTCATTCTCAACACCAGGCCCCTACCTCCCAACCCCAACCCCAGAACCCGATTCCACCGCATCCCGAACCCGAAAATCCCTCCACAAAGGCGACTTAGAAACTTTCCTCCGCTCGCTCGTCGACGCTCTCAATGCCCGAAACTACATCCTCTGGCAAGATGCTTTTGACCACAACTTCCGTGCGATATTACCTCCGTACAAGATGACTGCGGCAGAATATATTGCGCATTTGGAAATGGTGGCTGCTATTAGACCTGAGGCTAAGATTGTGATTCTTGGGATGGATACGACGGTTGATGAGGGGAGGGGGCAGGGTAGGGTTTTTATGGAGTTTGAGATTTTGAGGGTGCTTCCTGGGGGGATTACGAGGCAGAGTGTGGCTTGTGTTAAGTTTAGGATTTGTGATGATGGGAAGTGGAGGTTGGCGAGGTATGAGGCTCAGGATAATTTGAGGGGGATGGCGGGGTTTGATAACTGATTGATTGATGAATGGGATGGGATGGAAGGGGAGTCTTGAGAGAATGAGGTAAGGAGGCTACGATAGAAGATGCATATATACTCTGTACAATGTCCTTGCCCTCCAAGACTAAAGCTCATCCTTCTGCACCTGCCAAAGATCTCCATGATAGAGTTCTCGGCAGTCTTGCCGATATCTTATCGCATTGCAAGGATCTTTGACAGGGATTCTGGTAGAGAAAACGACGCCACACATGCTTGGAAATCTGCACATCGAGTTCGACTTGAAAGACTCACTATCACACACCCATTCACCGACCACAGCTCGCCTCCACACTCACATACCGGTCCCTATTTCGTCTCCCATACATCGCATACTGGACACACTTCATCGCAGCTCGCCCGCCATGTCGATGGACATCGACTCCCACGTTCCGCTGGAGCACCGCCCGACCACAGCGGCGACGATTCTCTGCTACAACTGTGGCGCTCCCATAGATGGCACACAGGCGGCAGGTGCACTCTGCTCGGATTGCCTGAAGCTCACGGTTGACATCACATCCGGCATCGAGCGAGACGGCGTCTTACACATGTGCAGAGATTGCGACAGATGGCACGCCCCGCCGGCACAATGGATTGTCGCCTCTCATGAGTCAAGAGAATTGTTAGCACTGTGTCTGAAGAAGCTGCGAGGCCTAAGCAAGACGAGAATTATAGACGCGAGCTTCATCTGGACCGAGCCGCACTCGAGGCGAATCAAGGTCAAAATCACAGTACAGCAGGAGGCGCTGCAAGGCACCATCCTACAACAGACCTTTGATGTGGAATTTGTGCAGCAATATAAACAATGTCCAGACTGTGCCAAGTCATATACCCACAACACATGGCGAGCTGTTGTGCAAGTCCGGCAAAAAGTTCCTCACAAGCGCACATTCTTGTACCTCGAGCAGCTTATCCTCAAGCAAGGCGCGCACAAGGATACGATCAACATCAAAGAAGTACCGAATGGTATAGATTTCTTCTTCGCCGAGAGAAATACCGCCGAGAAGTTTGTCGACTTTCTGCACTCCGTCGCACCCATCACAGCGAAAAAGAGCCAAGAACTCATTTCCTTGGACACACATACCAGTAAAAAGAGCTACAAGTTCACGTTCTCTATCGAGCTGGTGCCAATTTGCAAGGATGATCTTGTAGCTCTGCCGAGTTCGATCGCAAGAGCGATCGGCAATATCTCTCCACTCACACTTTGCTACCGCGTTGGCACAGCAGTAAACTTTCTGGACCCCAACACTCTCCAAACCGCGGACCTCAGCACTCCAGTCTACTGGCGAGCACCATTCCAACCACTAGCAGATGTTAAGGATTTGATTGAGTTCATCGTCATGGACATCGAGCCCATAGGTCCTGCGAAAGGTCGATTTCTACTCGCCGAAGCAACCGTGGTTCGCGCCTCAGATACCAGCAATACGGAATATCTTTGCAGAACGCATTTGGGTGGCATCTTACATCCAGGCGACAGCGTGATGGGCTATCTCATGACTGGCACCCAATTCAACAACGAAAATTACGAAGCGATCGAAGAGTCGAAGCAATATTCAGGCACAATCCCTGATGTCCTTCTCGTCAAGAAGAAGTTCGCCCAGCGCAAGAAGAACAAGAAGAACAACCGTAACTGGAAACTCAGACGAATGGCACGTGAGGAGTCGGATATGAAACCTCGGAAACAGGATCTGGATCGTGATGAGATTGATTATGAGCAGTTCCTTCAGGATGTGGAGGCTGATCCTGAGCTTAGACAAGGTCTGAACTTGTACAAGAACCAACAGAAACGTGAGGCGGATGCTATGAGTGAGATGGAGACGGATGATGGTGAAGATGACGGATTGACGATTCCGATGGATCAGCTTATTGATGAAATGGAGGACATGGGTATGGAGGATGAGGACTGATTGGCGGACGCGTGAAATGTAGCATTGGAATTGAAAGGAGTTAGGTGGGTTCATACTGCATGCATGTCGAAAGGCGATTTCGGAGCGCCCTGCATTGACAGCGAATGACGGCGCGAGGATGATACCCATGAAGTAGCAGAAGATGCGAATGACAAAGTCCAATAAAAGTCATTCTTCTTCTTGATCTTCTGTTTTGATCTTTTGGCTGTCGATATCTGGATCTTCTGTTTTGATCCTATTGCTGTCGATTTCTTTCTTCTCTGTCTTCTTCCCACTCCCATATTCCTGCTTGACCACCTTTCTTCCTGATTTGATATACTCTTTCTTCTCTTTCTGCCAGCTTGACTTTAATTCCAAGTATTCTGCATCGTCTATACATCTTCTCCAGACCAACTTGAAGACTTCACTGGCAGCTAGTTTCTCTTCCATGCCTTTGTGGCCTGTACTTTTGGGGAGTTGGGTACGTTTGGTTCCGTTTTTGCCTTCTCTTTCGAGTTCGAGTTCGGATTTCTCGTATTTGCGGCCGCCGGCGTGGTTGGCGTATCTTTTGAAGATGTGGTGTTAGTGGGTGGATCTTAATCGAAAGGCATTGTATTTCATGCTCGACAAGCAACATTGGAACTTGATTATTAGACGCGATTCAACGAATACACACTGTCATGGACCGCAATATTTACATACCTCTTCGCCCTCGTCATACCCATCTGTATAAACTTCCTCGCCATATCCGCTCCTACAAAGTCCTCCTTTTGAACATAATGTTTGAATGCACTCTCAAGCGTTTTGGAGGAGTCTTCTGCGATCGGTACGGTCCTAAATCTCCAATACGGTAATAAGATTGATTTGTATGGTTCGAATGTTAGTACGCCTTGCTCGCCTCGGGCTATCTCGTAGGACATTCGGATCGATTGAGATTCGAGGGCGGGAGTTGGGAAGGCATTGTGGGTTGGGTCTGGTTCTGGGGATGAGGGTTCTGATTTGATGGGTTTACGAGGCATCAGAAGAGGCCTAAAGAGATGTGGAATGCGTGCTGGAGAGTTTCATAGACAATATGGTCATCGATTGACGAGCTACGGTGATGTGTTCGTCAATCAAGGCACATGCAGGATGACGTCAGCCAATGCTGTAGGTACATTAATACATTCAGATTCTCGTCCACTCAATCAGAGCTTGTTCTGGAGCGGTTCTATAGTGTAGCGGTGCGTGCTTCCACCAATTACACCCTTCTATTGTCCGAGACGCTTGCTGACTGTCCTAAAGGTTAGCACCTCGGATTCTGAGTACACTATACAGTCTTCCGGTAACCCCGGTTCGATTCCGGTGAGTTAAATCTGATCACATTTCAGCAAGCATCGCAGATGTTTCTGAAATCACTATACGCTAAAAGCGAGTTTCACGGTGCTGACTTCACCAGGGTAGGACCTCACGTGACCTCATGACACGGTCAAAGACCAGATCATTCTTTTGCTTCACTTTTTGCCTTCACTCGAGCTCATTCACTCGAGCCCATTTACCTGATCATTGATTACTTCTCTTTTTGTTTCATGTAACTCTTGCAACGAACGGCTTTCCGGAGAGGTTGCAAAATTTTTCCAAAATCTTGGGTACCGTAACGGACTCTAATCGCAAGAAACCATCCCTTTCTGTCTAGCTTGGTGACTTTGTCTATGAAACTTTCTGGTCTAACTCATATTGCGTCAAGATCCTCGATAAGGTCCAATGGCAGCAAGAGAACGGTTATCCGACACTTGGGCAAGGCTAGCCGATCGAAATCTTTTGAACGGTATCAATTGGAGAGTTGAGACGAAGAAGAATTGGCATGACCCTTGGTATTACAACATACAACAATTTAAGCTCAGTAACTGTAGTGCAATATGGAAGGCTGGTGGAAAGCAATACCACAGCCTTATCCTCCTCCATATTCCGCCTACCTATGTGACCGGCGTGATCTTGACTCCTGGCTTCTGAATAATAATATGCCAATCCTGGCATCCATTCCTCCCAAAACTCTTCGATCCCATCCCTCTTTCGCCTCCAGTCGCACAGATGCTGTAAAACTGCGACAGGCAATACTTCTGAGGTACCCACTGGACCGGACTACAAGTACCATCTATGTAAAGGTAAAGGTCATTTGGAGACTGAGCGCCATTTGGTGCATAGTGCACTCCTGTCTTGGCGTATAGCGATGGCACGGTGAGCCCGGTGTTCTTGCAGTATATTTCGATTGCTGAGACGACTCGAGGGTTCTTTTTCTTGCAGATTGCCTTGTTGGTTTGCGCGGCTGAGGTAAGGCCGATCAAGACGAGGATGAATGATACAAATGTTGGTAGTTTCATGGTGTTGGCTTTTGGTTGAAGTTTTGTGTGTAGGTATTGAGTCCTATATGCGGACGGGTGACCACGCTCACATTTATTGTTTTGGGCTGGCTGGTTGCGTTGGTACTTATTGAAACAAAGAAATTCAATGTGTTCTTTCTTTGGGACTACGCTTGTCACGAGGACGACCGCAATGTCTTTGTTGCGTCTGGACCACGTCGTTGAAAGAGCGGAGAAGGGATTGATCTCTCAGTATTAGTCAATTTGCATGAGAAGGATAACAAGAATGAATCGATGGAGAACAGGAGAAATGGGACACATGTGGCAGCATTGGCAATTCATCGCTTAGTCTCTCAAGTTCTACCTTCGATCTCATCAGTCTCGCTGCTCCCACCATCCTCCCACTTGGTAACCAGCTCACGGCTCAGTAGGCGAAGTTTTTCTTCTGATGACTGCAATCGTATGACTCAAGCATCTTCTGGATCACGACTGGGTTGCGAACGACTTCATCCAATGGTTTGCATTCGAGAAGATCGTGGGCCACATTCCTGTCTTTCTCCACGGCCAACATGGTGGTGTAGATGTGCTGAATACAAGTAAGTCCCGTTTGGACGGGCACGCCGTTCTTCGTTACCACTGTAGGCTTCTTCGAGTTGAGTTCCTTGATATCAAGCTCAGAATGTGGCACACCTTTTGTTGGCAGTCTCAGCGCAGCATCGGCTACAATCAGACACCGATGTCTGAAGTCGGCTTCACACTCTGTTAGAGCCATGAGCTTCTTGCATGCCTCAAGTCGTCTGGAAGCCTTCTCCTAGTAGTCTTTCTGTTTTGCTTCAGGCCAGGTACTTGGCGCAGAGGCAGAGGCAGGGACTGGGCGGCTTTCGCTGTAGCCAAATTTTCCAGCCTCGTCGTGGTATATTCAGCCTCCGCGCCAGTCGACGTTTGAGCGTTCTGTCCAGTTTTGACACCAAGTTGGAATACGCCAGGGTACGAAGGCGGTGAGATCGAACAGCAGAGGTTCTGATGCCAAAGCAACCCGGGACAATCCACGGCTTCGTCCATAATCGTTGGCAAAGTCGGGCGTAGAAATTGACTTGACGTCGCTGATGTCCCAAGTGCTAGCAATAATGGGAAGAGACGGATTGAACAGCGGCCATGGTACTTCGCAGGCGAAGAACTGGCTGTCATTGGCAGTCACGGGAAGAGGTGTATATAGAAGATCGTGGTGTTTGTAGTGTAGTAATTCAATGAGAATGAATGAAGGAGAAAAGAGAACGAGGGAAGAACTTTCTGCATTGCTAAATACTTCCCTCAGAGACAGTTGTGATTGCCTAAAGCGAGGACTGTCTCTGTATGATCAAAGAATATTTGCTTGACTCGGACATGCTCTGAATCGTAGCAAACCATTTCATATCGGATGATCCGGTGTCGATAAACCCTCTGGCGACACGTCATTAATCTATACCGCTGCAATTTGACCGTAGCTGACATGACACCCATATGAGGGTATTGTCAGTCTTAGGCAACGAATCAATTGCCGCAATGCATCATTTGCGTAACGCCAGAAGAAGTGCTTCGCATGTCCAGTCCCATACTCGCCATCACAGTAGGTCCTTAAAGTGCATTTCTGGCACTACTCCTCATCTTCGTCCTCCTTTAGCGCCATCCGCTGTCGCCGAGATGGTCTTCGCTTTGCAACTACACCTGGCGCCTCTCGCTTTCGCTTCTTCGCCGGTTGACCGTCACCCTCATCCACATCCGCAGCTCCGACATCCTCGCTTCCCTCGGCTTTGACGGGATTGTTGATCTTATAGCCCGCCTCGCGATCGCCGTCCTTGAGCTCGTTGTTCATGAACGACCAATATTTCTTCTGCAGAGCATAGACCGGGTTTCGGAGATAATCGTCCATCGGCTTGTGCTCTTTGACGAGGTCGTATGCGACATTCTTGTCGTCTTTGATGAGACGCATGAGACCATAAACTCGTTGAATGCATGTGAGGCTCTCGTCAACGACGTAGCCTGTCTTGGTGATAATTGCGGGATTCTTCTTGGCGTTCAGTCTCTTGGTATCGAGCTCGGCTAGAGCAACGCCATTCACAGAGATGCCTATGCTGGCGCCAACTGCCTGCATGCACAGATCCCGGTGATCTTGTTCGCATTCAGCATAAGCCATCTGCTTTTGAACTTGCTTGAGTCGGTCCGCTTGCTTCTTGTTGTACTTTTGCTGCTCCGCAATTGACCAATCCAGCGGTGCCTTGGCCGGTTCGGCTTCGATCTGTTCGTACAAGGCCTGGGCCATGGAGGCCGCGAGCTTCGAGGTGATTTCTTGCGCATCATCACCTTCAGATGGCGTGATCTTGTGGTAGACAACGCGATTTGAACGTCGTGTCAGTCTGTTTGTCGCTGCTTGCAACTTCGCATCCAGAGTGCCGCCACTACGTTGCGAGGCGTTGTTGGCTGAGTCAGGCAGGCCCGTGTTCACTTGTGATGAGTAGCCATTGCCAAAGGTCTCTTCTATAGCTCCCTCATCATCTTCATCGAAGGCTGAGCCATCAACGCTAATGAAATATTGCTTTGCCGTGTTCTTGTCAACGATCCTGAGAGCATTCCTTGCCGCAGCTGCCACGCTGATTGACCCCTTCTTAGGACCAGCGACCTCCGTATCGATGACCTTGAACACATGTTGACCGGGCATAACAGCGGGCTGGAAGGTGGCGGTCCTGATATCTTGTGGAAGTTGGGGTTGAAATTGGGACGAATACGGAGGCTGCCGTGGGGTGTTATTCTGTTGCCGTGGGTGGAAAATGGAATCCAGGGCTGGCAACTGCACGCCGCGACTGAAATGCTCCTGTGGCATTCGCGGTGGCTGAGTTGCATGACTGAAGTAGCTACTGTAGTTTGGTCGTTGATACGCGAAGCGATTGTCGCGGTCGTCGTTTGGGAGGCTCGCGTTGCGATAGCCGCTCTGTCGTAATGGGTGATCGTAGTCATCGTTTCGCGCGTCGTTGAATCCGTAGAGATGGGTGTTTGACGTCCGGTGTTGCCGATCAGCCATGCGCAGCGCGGCTTGGAGATCCAGCGGCTGGAATTCGTTGGCGTCCTCGTTGACTGCGTCGGCTTCCGGTCGCCGACCAGTCTCTGCAGTATCTGCACCCGCTGTGTGGAAGCTCATATCGGCCAGACGTCCAGTAACGATCGAACGTGCCGTTGGCGTACGTGCGGGCGCCATCTCTTGGGGAGTGGAGCTGCGACTCATACTGGCGTTGCTTTGGATGCTGGTAGGAGTATCCTCAGGAGTGGCGGCAGTAGAACACGAGATGTCGCGACGGAAGGGTGTGTAGAAAGAGGGAGGGATGAGCGCGAGAGACGCGCCCTGAGTGTTGCCATGGCGCCTGTCGAAAGTCACTAGCGCGAAACGTTAAAGTTGAGGTGAAGCTTCACGCTTCGTGCCTGTGAATGCTCCTGGGACCCAACAACGTGAGAACATCTGAGGATCCATGACAACACCGTTGTCCGAAAGTATGAGGATCGGGAGAAACGTTATAATCTACCTAGAAACAATATATTAGAATATGCTCGGGACGAAATGCCACTGCCAGCAGAACGCCAACGTAGCAGCGAAGACCATGAGCCTTAAACAAGTCTGCTTCACGTTCCAACTCTTCCGATGCGTTTGCTAAGAGTAAGACTGGGAAACAAAGAAGTCTTACTCAAAGGACGGCAGGTCGACGCCAGAGATCCTTTGTTCGCAAGGCTTAATGATTAATGTCGTTGATGGCACATAGCCTTGCAGTCTGAGACGATACTCCGTCAATGGAGATGCCTTAGGCCTTTCCGCCTAGGAATGTCGGAAGGGAAAGTCTGGTCTGGGTTCTCTGTGGGACCTGAACGCTGGGGTTCAACTCCTGCATGAATGCCAGAAGAAATCATTTCTGCAGACAATTCCTTAGCGAAAAGAAAGGACAGTCGTGTCGATATCATCGTTTCATCTGCGCCCATATCAGCAAATCATGAAGTTTTTGACAAGCAGCCATCTTTGCTTGCTGATTGTGGAACATGAGGTCTGCGGCTAAGGGCCGTGGGCGAGCGCCGTCGGATCGCCGCCGGGCCGAAGAACATTGAGTAGCTCCCGACAACGAAGGGCCAATGATCGACAATGACCACAAATCGTGATCTTGTGGTCGCCGAAAAGCACAGCGATGCAGTATGCCGCCAGCATGACTTGATATGTCTGGTCTAGACGTTGGTGGCGAGTCGACGGATCTCTGCAAGCTGACAGGTCCAAGATCCCCGCAAGTGAACCGATTTTAGCAGTACTGAATTTCTATCTTTCTGTAGACGGAGTCCGCTGGAGTTCCGTATCATTTGCAGCTGCAGTCTTCCTTTCGTGCATCTCCAGAGTATTGGCCTCCAGATTGAGTATTTGAATTTCGGACTGGGCTTTGCCAAGCTTCGTCTCAACGAGCCATATTCGCGCCCATTGGAGGTATCTCACGACAATGAACACGATGATAGTACCCAATAGGATCCCGATACAGTATGCGGCCACAATCCCGGAGCTATTTTCGCTTCTACAAGGATTAGCAGGTCTTCTAAATGTGCTGTAAAATCAGACTTACAGATCGAGAAAGCTGTAAACGTATATGCCTTCAGTCGCATGGGTAAGATACGCCAATCCAAGGTAGCACGCCAGAATGATCACAAGTGCCGCAACGTTGATCCATGGATGTGGCCTCGAGCTTGGCAGAATGATTTCCACGAACGCCAAGACGGAGTTCAGTGCGTGTTGAGATATGTTTGACCAAGTACTGAATCGTGAGACGAATGCCTCCCCAGAAAGAACGCCCCAGTATACCGCTACGATAGAAGTCAGTCTTGATCTGCAAGCGCGCAGCTTTCGTCACCCTGTGGCTTTGCTTTGCTTACCGGTCACTATGAATGGAAAGACTGTCACGCTCGCGTAGAAGACGCTATGCAACCAGCGTAATGCTACGGGCCATTTGGCTAGCCATGGAGTTCCTTTCCAGCGATAGCTCGCTGTATGAGCTGCTGCGAAGGCGAAATAGAAAGCAAGTCCCCAGTATCCGAGCACAGTAAAGTAGCTGAACGACTGCCGTGAGAGCTCGCAAGCGTGGTGTGAACAGTGCCAGCCGATCTGGAAGAAGAGCACTGTGAAAGCGTATAGGCTAGCGAGAGTCCGTATGGCAAAGAGTGCTGATGTCGGGAGGATCCAGGAACTGCTCAGGCGTGCGGCATATTCGGTGGTTGTGCCTTCCTTGAAGGAGGCTCGGAGAGCTTCCATCAGCTTTGACATGTTGACAGAAGACTCGATCTTGATCTTTCCGAAGTCTTCCTGGCCGCGGTATCACGAACTCGCGTCGCGTATATGGACTCCCGACTGTCCTCAGGATGGGTCACCCGCTAAAGCTTTGATTCGTGGCCTGTCCAGACTTTTCTCGATGGCACATTTTCGTTCTTGGAGAGGCCACGATGCTCGAGTTGGCGCACACGCGGCCATTTTGCGCCTTTTGCCGGTGCAATTGAGACAGCGCCATTATTAATTGATTAGTTTCGCTTGCGTGCCGAGATTTCCTTTGTTGTTAGTTAGACAGGGATGAAATTACGGTGGGCCATACATTCACCCTGGACGCCAAGACTGCTTACTCATCCGTCTTAGACGTCCAACGCATCCTTCGCTCCCTTTCTTTCTATCAACCGCATGAACGAAACAACCTTTCAGCCAAGCAGAACGTATACAGGTATGCGGCCGATACAGTCCAGCGTGCGCAAATCTCGACTGACTTTCAAGATGTCCGGACGATCTGGCTCGGGCTCTAAGCATGGCCAAACGACCTCCATTACTGTGCTTCAATGCTGCCACCAACGTCCGAGCGCCATTACTCACTTACGCATTGATACGTCACCTTCGTGGAAGCACGTGAATTGACGGAAGTCGATCGATCAGCACATGGCCTTGTGCAAGAGCAAACTTTCAGCAGCAGAGTCCAAAGCCGGCGATGAATGAAGTGCAGCCATCTGTTTGCGTTGACTGACATCCAAACTTGGTATTTAGATTGACTCCCATCATTTCTACCGGCCTTTGGAATACTGCGTATTGCACTGGCAAATGCCATTTCGACATTGAGCTTCTTGGTTGCCTTGCCTTCGGAAATCTTTGTCCCGCTGCTTATCCACACCATTATTGCTTATATGTTTTTTGTGACGATGTATACATTTGCGAGGATAGCTGGAGGGTTCCCCTTGGTTCACTTACTGGCTAACGTACTCGATCGGGACAAACTCTGCTTTTTTCCGCCTGTGAAGCAGCGTGCTTGTGAAATATGCCAGTTGGCCGTCAGACTCACATGCAAGGCAAATACCTCACCCCGCCATGGCACTATTAAAGACCTTGGGTTCGCACTGTGAGCACTCTTTCCAACGACAACAACATACCTCAACATAACCAATACCGCAACTTGATCGCCCTGTTAGCGCTTCTACTCTTCTCCCAACTTCCAAAGGTACGCCGCCTTGTCCACTGCGCCACCCTCGAGATACTGATGGCAAACACAGAAAGCATGGTTTCCGTTGCAGCTGGAAGACCCGTCGGCGCTAGAAGGACCGTTGGTGGAACAATCGTCGCAGCTGGAAAGACCGTTGGCAAGACTGTCGGCAACACGATCAGCAAAGTCACCAAGCCAGCGATTCGCAAAGCGCCCAGAAAGCCCGTTGCCACGACTTCACGGAAGACTACGACTTCCCTCAGCCAGACCACCAGCCTCATTGAGGGATTGGGCAAGATCCCTAACCTCTATGGAAGTCTGGACGAAGGTTTGAACGAACACCACCAAGCTCATACCACGGTTGAGCTGCCGGAAGACGTTCTCGAGGATAATTCCGATGAAGTCCGCGCGGAAAGCGACATCCACATCACAGCACTATACCATGCGATCAGTTGCTGCGCCGAAGAAACAGATAAGAGTACAGTTCCAGAGTTCGAAGAACTACTCAGAGAGATGCAGGACGACATCGGAGAAGACGAGCAATGTATGGAGACCTTGAGCTAGGACCTACTCAAGCATTGTTACGCACTATTCGAAGAAGTCCTGGATCTCCACGATCACGGCCTCAAGCTTCGAAAGCACCAGTATCGACACCTCGAGCAAGGCGCGGCGTTTGCTACCGACCGACAGCTAACTCTGCGGAACCGACTCGAGGCAATCGAGGACGTCTTAATCCGTAACAAGAGAGTTGCTAAGGAATTGTTCGTGGGCGGCGACATCAGTCTGATGATGTTGGTGTACCTTCCCAACGTCTGCAACGAGGCCAAGGCAGGATCAGTACGGGCTACAGTATCAGCACACGCCAAGCCCTCCACAGCTGATCTCGAGGCTCGTCCCGAAGCTGCAGTCGATGCTCGAAGGAAGATTCTAAAGCACACTCCTGACATGCGTCGCGCTCAGTTTCTGATGGATAAGGTGTTTAGCATGAGTCCACGGGAACGGGCGACTATATTCAGCGAGATGTTCGGGACCGAGATGGAGGAGGCAGGGGTCAAGGACCGTGCTGGCACTTCTCAGTGGTCGGATGCTCTGGCAAACACGTATAGGGAGAGAAAATGGGAGAAGCGCAGAAGTCTTTGGGGAGGAATTCTTGCTGACCCGAAGGACGAGAATCGGAAGGAACTGATCAGGAAAATCAGTGCTGCGAAAGAATCTCTGGGCTAGGACTTCGGCCGAATTTCAAGATTGGAGCCGGAAGAATTCGTTCGAGGACACTGTGGTATATCTAGCAATCATCATTCGCGGAGTAGAGAAGGAGAATTCTCTGTATCAGTAGAAGTGCAGCAATACCTCTCTACCCATGAGGATTCAATTAACACGCATTGGCTCAAGCCATGAAGGCCTAAACATTGCGCTCGATGAGCAGGAAGGTCTTGATGCGCTCGATACGAGGAAGAAGTTCGTCGATTAATCTGTACCCCAAACAATCGATAGCATTCTCGTCGGATAGTGCAACCTACGTAACCGAAGAGGCGAGAGACTAAGTGAGAAGTGAGAATCTGCAGGTGATACTGGCCATGGATAATTATCACATGAAAATGAATGGATCTCGGCATGTGATGCTTGGCACGCTATACGATTTGACTTTTGGAGAATTCTAGCAGTATTCACAAGTAGTAGCTTCTGTGATGATACCACGACGAGACTGCTCAGCGCAAAGCCAGATAGTCATAGATAATATGCTTTTGCTGAGTCGTAACGGAGTGAGCTGTGCAATCTCACTCCCTGGGCGATCCCCATCCGGAGATCCACGTTTTGTCAGCAACCAGAACTTGGACGAGCCACTCTATCCTTACTTGTACTGCATCGATGTTTTTGAAATCGAGGGCTTCAATTTTCCAGGCAGTCATCTACTAATTCCATCCGAGTGTATCGATTTCGAGAAAATTCGTCAGACATTGCAGACAGCGAAAGGATTCAAAGCCTTAAAGTTTAAATTGGTGCGGAATTGAACACCGTGACTAGCATTGACCGGCCCGTCGACTTAGCAGAGCACATACGCGGTCTTCGTCTCTACGATTTCCTGGTTCGAGACGGAGCCGAATACTTTGGGAGCTGGACCGCTAATAAGAAGCGTGTTGCGCGGTGATCGTGGAAGGCCATGGCGGATCTGATCAGGTATAAAACTCCAATCGTTATTAGTACTGTCTATGCATGCGCCTCCCGCAACTATAGCCAATTTGGAACGAATGCTTCCAAGATCCTGCCATAGTGACCCAGCTCGATGGAAAATCAGGTTGTGTTTGGAACCGCTGTTATCGCGAATATAGAAGCACGTGAGTCTGGTCGAAGCTCCCTTAAGACTGGATTTAGCAAGTCAACCTCAAAGAAGCTACGCGGCGCATACATCTCAGCAGAAGTTCAGGAGCCGATGCTATTCCTGTTAACGCGGAGTCGCGGAGTCGCGATGACGTGAACTACGCTCTGTTCTCATCGCAAGTATTGACTCTTGTAAGTCTGTCACAGCCATACTGCTCATTGGAGGAACGAATGGGAGTGAACATTCGGCAATATTGGAGTCACAAGCATGTGAACACTGACAACATCTCCTGAGATTACTTTTAGTAGAGAGTACTCATACAGACATGATTTGGCATTACGATCCCGCTTTGCTCAAGCTGGAGTATCCTTTTGAGCATAAGCCTTAATCGGCGGCTCAGTTGCAGTCTTTGGCTGGAACGCAATAATCGCAACAGCAGCCTCTGGAATCAATGCTTCAGTGGCGAAGATGTCCGCCAAACTCAGTCCATCTGCCGCGAACTTGGAGCACTCGGCAGTAGCGTTGACACGAGACAACATGCCTGGTCCGGCATTCAAGATCGCATCTTTAGCGAGGGCGTAGGCAAGAGCGTTGTAAAGGACACCTGAAAACAAACTTTAGTAGGTGCTTAACATTCCCAATGAGTGTACGAAACCTACCTTCATGGCTATTGTAGAATGTGCCTCCAGGAAGGACAGCAGTACAGACATTCTGCAGCTCAGTATTGGACACACCAGCAGATCCCGCGGCGATGGAGCCTGAGGCATTCGGGTCTTGTTGTGGTTGAACGATCTCGTCGAAGATGCTGTAGACGTTGGTCGTCGGGACGTAGGTGTGATCGCCGCCGTTGTTGCGCAGAGTGCGAATAAAAGTGCTGTTGTAGTTTTGCTGGGCAATGGCGGGAGTGCAGCCTGGTGTCTCAAAACCTGGGCACAATAGCTGAGCTAGAATGGTGCCGTGGTAGTCGCCCGAAATGGAGATCTTGTTGTTAAGCACCTTGCGAGTAGAAGGCCAGTATTTCAGTGCCCATTGCATGTCGAGGGAGCCGGCGGACCATGACACAGTGCTCACCTGTCCACGTTAGCGAGGATCTCGGGTCACCATTTCATAGACATTTACATTCTTGCTGGTGATGCTGGAAATGTAATTGACAGCATAAGCGGCGTACTCAGCTGCAACTTGGATATCTGCAAGATTTTCTCCTGGCAGATTGACGTAGACAGGGTCTGCGACGCCTTGAGCCTTGAAGAGCTTGCCATAGTTAGGACCGAAGTTAGCGCCAGCCAGAGCACCTGTACCAGGGAGAAATAGCACAGGTGGCTTCTTGCCATAGGTGAAGTCGGGTGGAATGTAGATGACCTGGCGGAGTTGAGCTTCTGTCAAATCATATGGTGCATCGCCAGGTATGTTGTAGATGTTGGACTTTGGCGGGATTGGGTTGATGTTGTAGGTACTGCTCTCCAGGAGGTATGCTTTCGCAATTGTCACATAGTCGCCACCAGCAAGGCCATTGAGGAGGATCTCCGCTCCACTCTTGAAAATGTCGCCTGGGTTGGCGGCGGTGATCTTCTGTAGCTCAGACTGCAACTGAGGAATGGCTGTAGGTCCTGGTGCCGGAACGATGTTGGTGAAGATGGCCTGCCCTGCTGCGATGCCTGCTGACAGAGAATTGGCATCGGCACTCAGGCTGGAAAATGCGGCATCCAGCTGATTCTGATTCTTGATCGGGGCCGATGTTGTGGCTCGAGCCTCGATAATGTTTGCGGCCTCTTGCTCAGTTGGTGTTGGAACAGCTAACGCCGATGCGGCAAGGCATGCAACTGCTGCTACCTTCACGATGGCCATGGTTGTTGATACCTGCTATGACTCGCGATGTCGAAATGGTTGAGGAGCAATACCAGATGGTACAGGGCTGGCCAGCAATGGCTATATGTATTAGTAGCCATGGCCATGATCTTGAAGACTATTGCCAGCGTTCGAGGCTCCTGGTTACTTGCATTAGTTTGCGCTGATCAATAAGAGAAGGTGTAATGGCTATGTGACAGTGACTCCGGTTGTCTGAAGCCGAGGCTGGGCGCCGTCCGTCAGACCTTTGGACAGCTTCGCTAGTCTCAAAATCGTACACGCGATCATGTCATTGGCCAGCTACTATACCATTTGGCCGGAAGTGGAAGTGCCTGCTTTTCCGGGCTGTGGTGGTCGAAGTGCGAGCGCACGATGTTTCTCACAGCGTTTCCGGGTACCGTCCACCGGCTTGAATAAAGCACTTGGAACAGAAAAGGGCCGAACAACGGTATGAGCCTGCGATCGTGAATGCAATGTTTCGACCGCATAGCACACTTCCCAGTCTCGCATGATGCCTGCAAGTCGTGGCAAGGTCAGTATTCTGGAGACTCCTGTGTACTGTCGTTGTCTCCAGCAGTTCGAGAGGCGGGACATTGCTGATTGAGTGCGACTTCGTGCCAGCCCAGCTTCCAGGCACAAAAGCCTGCCGTTCTCCTCATGGCGTCGACATCCTGGTAGGCGATCGTCTTTGTGAGCCAGATGCCGCGGTTGTCCAATTTATTTCGCACATGCAGGGCGAGGCTGGTTTTAGATCGCTGCGGGGTGCAGAAGCTTGTTTCCGTTTTGGCAGTCTTAGCTGCTTCCTGCACGCTTTTGTCTTGTGATGTTGCTTCCACTTCAAGCTGCGTGAATTTGGACACAGTGGATGGCCTGTAAGTCAGAGCTTCACATCAAATACTTGCCATAGCGTGTGAAATGATCGCAGGACACCTGCACTCGGTTCTTCGTCTTGTCCGCAAGACCTCGTCCAATGAGGTTGTATACTTGTAAATCTACAGCTGTACAGACGTAGCTCTTGCCGCATAAATCATTCGTCACTTCCTCTTGCGACTCGGACTGGTCTCCATTAAGTCCTGTAACTGTTCTCTTGCCTTCGCGTCGCGTCTGTCGAAGGCACCATTATAGAATCTAGGAAGCACCCGCTTCGAATCTGTGACATTGTCAGTGGGATCCACACCCTGTATCCTCAACTTCTACTCACTGGCATGATCATCGGCGAACTCGAGCGACTCCGCGCCCTTCTTCTTCGCCTCTTTCACCGCCTCTTCCAGTAACCCGGTGCCAACACCCTTGCCACGATATTTCAACTTCACCGTCCATGCTTTCACTAAGCCACGCCATGCCTTCCTCTTCTTGGTCCTGCTCTCGCCAGAAACCCATTCGATCAGGACCGTGCCAATAACTTCGTCTCCGAATTTGGTGACCAGGAAGTCTGCATCACCTGCCCAGGCCCAATTGATGTCCTCTGCCTTGAGGATGTACTCTTGCGACCAGATTCGGCACCCTGCCAAAGCTGCCATTAGAATACCAAGGACTGTCGAGCCGGTGACCAACCAATCGTAACCCTTCTCTGTCATCCAGCGCCCTACGTATGCCAAAATTCCAATCACTACTGCCATGTTCAGCGGGTGGAAGATAAGCGCTCGGTTGGCGGCATTGCGCTGTTGTGCAATGCTGTCTGCCACCAGCTTGAGTGCCTCCATGCGCTCAAAGTCATCTGTTGCCAGGTACGAGTTGAGCTCTGGCACACCCGCCAGAGGGTCTTCGGGTGTCACCACATCGGAGTTGTCGGTATCCATGACTGAATCGACTGGACCCGACAGAGGAGAAGGCGGCGGCAGGGATGTTGCAGATCCGCGCATGGAATTTGGCGTCGAAATCGGACTCGGCGGTGGGGAGGCGTGCAGGCGTAAATTTGTTCGCAATGATCCAAAGAAAGCTGGATGTTGTACACAATGGTCAGTAAGTGTGATTTCCGGAGAATTTGTGCCTGTGATACGTTGCTAAAATGCTGTTCTCTGATTGCGCATTTGATCGCCGAAGTACAGCTCCGCGGTACTAGAGATCGTTTGACCTCTGCAAAAGGAAAATTGCACACATACCAGCCGAGGTCTTAAATCCAGGAATTGTGCTTGGATCTACCAGCACTCTCGAATTGTATTCGTAAAGTCTCTGTTTTTGAAGCTGCACGCGGGTCGAATCCTCCCTGGGAGCTAAGCGCAGGGGAGTAATGTAGCTGGTCGCGTGAGCGTGGGACGGATGCAAATATGTAGTAGTTGTCGTTGTTGTTGACGAAGTAGTGGAAAAGCCATTGGCCAGATGAATGTCAAGAAAATGAGCCTTCGGATGAAGACGTCCCATTCTTCCTTCACGCTACTACGCAGCCGACTCGGACGAGTCGGCCAGGCAAAGCGGCATGAAAGGCACACGACCAAAAGCAGCAGCGCATCACAGAGCGCTCTGTCGATAGAGGGAGCGTATAGCGGGCAACGTGCCTATTTGACTGGCAGCAGACGGCTCAGCAAAGCAATGAAAGTGGTCGGCTAGCACTGAAATAAGTAGTGGCGCGACAAGGCTGGCCTGGACCACCAGACCCGATGCGTGCAGGTTCGGTGCAGAAAAACTTCTGCGTCCTGTGCCTCTGCGGACGAAACGTTTTAAAGCCTGCGAGCATCGACTACGAGACTGCCAATTGAACCAACAAGGGAGGGCAGCTTATCGCGATAGCAACACATGGTGCAGAGCAATTCAGTGCAAGCGCCAAAAGCTGCATACGCTTGAGGCTGACGCAGCTGTCCCATGATAGCGGGAAGGGTATCGCAAAAGCCATGTTGACCTCCAGCCAATCGAACCACACTTACCTTGTCATTCACTCGACGAAGCTGCTGTGGGGACCAAGCAAAATAGGCCTGCGTAGGCATCCTGGCGTGCGATCACCCGAGCTTCGACCAACGCAGAGGCTAGGGACTGTCGCCATCGTCGTATACCAGCGGCCGGGGCATGTTTGACGTGATGCAGTTAAAAATTCACCAACAAATGTGTCAGTGATGAGCGGGTATAGTCGTGCCCCTCACACGCAGACGACGACAAGCCAGCCAAGCAAATCCTTCGCGCACCCGCCGCTGGGACAAGAAGACGCGAAACAGCTCTACGGATCACCTTTGAAACACCAGTGCTGAGGCATGCAAGCACGATGACAGCATTGAGACTTCCCTATCGCGCTCCTGCACGCGCTCGCCCATGCTGTGTACATGTACCTCGATACATGCACATGCACATGCGACGACTACTGTTGTGTAGCTGCTTCTCGCCTTCAACAGCAGCACAACAGACACAAGCTCCGAATGGTGACACCCGCCGTCTGGCAGCCTGCCAGTGTCTGGGGAAGATCGGGAAGAATAGCCTATCACCCTGAAAACTCTCCAACCTGCTGGAGAGGTCCTGGTTCATCGCTGATAGCTTATAGACGGCATATGGGAGTGGCACGACTCATTGTGCATTCTATTATCTATCAGGACATGCGCGACTCCTAATCCAGCGGTACTCTGCTTTATCGTACATCATTCACTATAGTGTTTCCTGTACATACTATATCTCACCTGACAGCTTCCATCGGCAGTTGCGATGACCAACAATAGCCATCCCCAAGGTTCTCCTGTGTCATCACCTAGCACAGCTGCCCAACAGCAACAAGAGACGAGTGTAGGAGTAACAAAAGTCAAGGAGAGTGCTGACTTCTGCTTCTGCTACAAGGATGATCATGTCAAGGCAAGTCATCCGAATGGGCCGTCAGGCATTGAGATCCTCGAGCGATGGCCACCTGTTCGACGACTGGACTGATTGCAAGCTGCACGAGAATTCCGGAGACCGAGAACCTTATACATAGCCGTTTCGACTTCACGGCTTTGTATCAGATTCCGATACTTCGCGTTCAGCAGATTCCGATACTTCGCGTTGCGTTCGTGTACCTCGTGAAATACTTACTCAGCCGAGAGAGATCTGCCAAAGGACTTATCACTCGGCGTACATCTCAACCTCCAAGGATTCACAGCACATGCTAACACCGAGGCCGATCTTCAAGTCTAGACCGTTCGTACCACAATAGCGATACACCTTGAATGAGCATGTTTCGACTCGTACGATGACACTTGAGCCCTGCGTCTGAAACATCCTCGCCAACCTATTATCGTCTTAGACTTGGATGTCGTCTTCGGATTACTGACATTTCCACGTTGGTACATGGATTGAGCTTGGCGTATGTCAAGCTTACTTTACACCTTGACACGATGAACGGAGAGCGATCGAGTCTATGGTCCCAGAGCCTTTATTAGCCTCTAATGACTATCAACGCTATACCGCCATGCTCTTGCCACCTTTCATAGACATTCCCTGGTGGTGATCTGTATGCTGGTTCGAAACAGCCTTTAAATAATACTGCTTCGGAAAGGACCTCAAGTCCAAACAAGACGAACAACTTGAGTCCTCACGGCCTGAACGGACTTAGCGGAGCCGTTCACAACCATTGCCAAGATTGCTCACTCTCGTTCCATGTACGAGACACCGGCTGGCGGTCTCGAATACCATCCGAAATTGCGATTATTGAAAATGTCACTCACAAAGACCGAGTATCCTGTCTTCGTAGAACGGTCACTGCCACCTAGTCCCTGAAAAAGACGATGCGATCATTGAACATGGCACACACAAAGACAGAATGTCCAGCACCATCACCACCTTGATCCTGCACGCTTCGTATCATGCCAACGAAGAACACGAAACGATTCACATGTACTTTTCACAATTCCCGCCTAAAATCAAGGAAGTAGGCATGAACAAATCACGGACTAATTCCAGTTGAGTGGCGTCTCAAAGACATACATCATAATATCTCTCAAAATAATTACAATCAAAACAAACATGATGCTTCTCGTCTTTGCGCTCATATCCGGTATCATCGCTTCGCACCTCGCATTCTCTCCCACCCAAAGTCCAAGTATCCATCCATCCGTCCAGCTGGGCTCCCAAAAAGCTCCAGTAAATCGTCAAATTTCTACGCCTGCTTTTCGCCTTTCCCTCTCTCCAATCTGGTTTGTTCTGCTCCACTCAGATAGCTTCATCACATATGAACAAGAATCGCAAATCATCGTTACTGGGGATTTTTGGTCCAATCCAAACTCAACTCCTTGTATCACGTAAAAATCGGCCGTGTACCCGTCCATCCTTCGTCAATGAGCTGGGTCTAGATCTGGATGCTCGAGCTCCAAGGCTGCAAGCTTATCCGCTGCCCTCTTGAGCTCCGTTCTGCGTCTCGCTTCAGCCAGCTGCCGATCGATCTCTTTTGTTCGCTCTTCACGAGCCATCTTGTGTACTCGTAGTACAGCTTGCCTCCGATCCTCCGCTTCGGCTTCAGTCTCGCCTTCACGAATTTTACCTGCGTCCTTGCCAGTCTTTGACGGGCCCTTCTAGTTCCCGCCAGCATTGCTCGGTTGCAAAGTATGCGTGTGATTAGGCGCCTTGATGATGACGCCGTTCTCTTCTTGTCTGCAGACAAGAGCGTTCTGCACCCAAGGATCGGCCAGAATTTCGTCCATCGTGGCACGTCTATTCGGGTCCAACTCCAACATGCGTCCAATGATATGCCTTGTCTCGCGAGGAAGTAATCGAAGAAGTCGCACCGGTCCCTTGATGGTTGGTTGGGAATCTGGGTTTGATGCCGTGGTAGTCCTGCTCACTGATTCGCTGGCCGGTTGGCTGCTGTGATGATGGTGATGGTGATGATGTTTATGATGTTCGGAGCTTGTGTCGTCCTGGTCGTTACCACTCGGATTCCGCGATGGAGGTGCAGTGGCCGCTTTGGCAGTCACCGACCTGCGATGTGAGTCGAGTAGTTTGTCCTGATCCGGGTCGGGAGGTGACACAAACAGTCGGTACGAGTTGTCGGATATTCGAGGAGCCTTCCATGGAAATCTGCGCAACGTCATACAGCAGAAGATGATGGCTATTGACCAGATGTCGGCGGGACGCGGGTCGTATCGTGCGTGGTCATACACCTCGGGTGCGAGATAGGGATCTGAGCCAACAACACCTGTATCACATGTCAGCGAGAAGCCGCCATCGGAGCACTGTCGATCACTTACCCGATGCCAGCACCACGTCGTTCTCAAATGGATATCTGAACACAACAGCACTTCCAAAGTCAATCAGCTTCATGATTCCATGCTCGCTGATGACAACATTATCCAGCTTGAGATCACGATGTGCCAAACCCATGCTGTGGAGATACAGAACACCACTCAGGATTTGGAGTGTTGAGCAGGTGATTTCTTCTCGTCCCATCTTGCCAGTCATGACTGTGGCAAACAGATCAAATGGCGCGTATTCCATGACCTCGTACCATTTGCCCTTCTCTTGCACGATGTCGATTGTCTCAATGACGTTTCCGTGGTGCAGCGTTGAACCAATGCAGAATTCGGCAGTGACCTTTTTGTTGTATTCTCGCTCACTCTCATAGGCGTGGCGGTCTCGGAACTGCTTGACTGCAAATACAGTGCCGTCACCACTTCTCTTCATGAGGCGCACTGAGCCACCTGCACCAGATCCTAGCATTTTGCCAAACTTGCCATACTTGGACTGTAAGCCGTGGTCATCGGCGAAGGGCACGCTCGGCGCATCACCAGTGTTGATATGTGTTGGTGTTCTCGAGCCTGATGATCCTCCATTTGATCGAGACGAGAGCTCCTTCTCCTCTTTCTTATGCTTGTGATCACTGCCACCAAAGCCTTTGAAGAATCGCTTGAGATTCGACTTGGAGCTTGAGTGGTGGTGACCCTTCTCGTCCACCGTGGAAGAGCTATCGTTGTCTCCTTTCTTGCCGCCGAAGAAGCTCGATCGCTTGTCATCTTGCGCGCCGCCAAAGAAGCTTGAGCGCTTCTCATCCTGCGCAATCTTTGCCTTGTTGATGTCAGTACCTGATCCCGATCTGGGCAGGGAGGGCATGCCAGGTAGAGAAGGGCCTTGTCCAGAATTGGCATAACCCTGGGATGGATCTCTGTCGCCGAATCTAAATCTTGAATTGTTCGAGTCGGTGGTACTGATCTGCTGCGACTGTCTCTTGCCTGTCGCTTTGCTCGCATCAAGAGTCGGCGTGAATGGTCGGGGAGTTCCCGGTGCAGTGCTGGCTGGCGTGCCATTATTAGGAGAGACGTCTTTGGAGGGAGGCTGTGAGTCTCCAGCTGGTCCTACGGAGTGCGATGGCTGTTGCTTAGGATGACTAGAGACGGGACCGGCTGCATCGTTCCGAGCTGGTGATGCTGACCGTTGCGGCGTCATAATATCCTGTGGCGGCCGCACGGCAGGAGCGCTCGTGGGTGCCTGCTTGTTGCTGCCATCTCGAGATTTGGTGGCAGCGGGGGTCAATGGCGGCGAATGTACAGTGGACGAGGGCGGCGATGGCTTCGGCGAGTGGTCGACACTGCCCGCGTGCATATATCTCCTCTGGGGAGTCGCAGTGCCGCTAGGTACCTGTGTACGTCGGATCTTGTCAGCAATCCATCTGACGGGATTCCATTTCGAAAGCCTGGTCATCACAGTCTGAGGTCTATGATGCGGACAGGCCTTCTTGGACAGGCAGATAAGAAAGAGCGAATACTACTTACTCGCGAGGCGGGCTGCGAGCCTGGGAGGGAGAGCGGCTCAAAAGCATGGTGCTGCATGCGCGAAGACTGGATGTTGTTCTGCAGCGTGTTGCGCAACTGTGCCAACTCTTTCTGGGCCTCGGGGTTCAGGTCGTCCCGTTGTTGACCTTTGGATCCAAGGCCTGTCACATCTTTGACGTCGGCGAGGTCAGAGTCGGCGGTGTCGTGATGGCTTCCTTGCATTGCTCCCTGGTCGGCGGGGTTTCCCTGGAAAGCCTTCTTGATCGAGTCCATAGCTTAGAGGCGATACAGTGTGCGCCTAGTGAAAGTCGGTGACTCCAGGCAGATTGCACACTAATCCGCCGTCAATTGGTCGCAGCCGCGATGATCCGCTGGGTCCGAAGCGCAGCCAGAGCAGTGTGCTGTGCAGCAGTTATGCTATGCAGAGCTTGGTCGTCACAGACGTCAGTCGATTGTGGATGATCCCCGGGGTGTCGGCGTGAACAGCAGCCAGTAGCCGTCACAATTGTGCGCCTTGTTTCAACGCCCGAGCCGGATTCCCTGGCAGAAACAGCAGCAGCGGCGTGCTGGCGGTGCAGTCGACAGCGAGCTAGCAAGCAGCAGAAGAATGCGTTGTCTAGGAGCTGTAATAGAGCTGGTGGGCTGTATGCAGACACCGAGGCGTCGCGCGCGGTGCGGGCAGAGGATTACGGTATGACTGTGTTTCTGATTTGTGGCTGCTCCTGCTCTGCTTATACAAAGCTTGACAACCAGCGAGCTCGATTCAGTTTGCGCCCTGCAACTTGGTAATTCCTGTAATTCCTCGTCCAGACGGGCGGATCCAGGAGCAGAGACCAATAATGCGCAGATAGTCCCAAGTATGCCGGCGGTAGTAGTGACTGGCGGGAAGAAGTCTCTGGCAAGAAGACTGTGACGATACTATCTTCAAGACAGAGTTTGGCCCATCGTCAGTGAAAGTCAAAGCGGTTCCAACATCCGATCCGCAACAGCCCCACCAAAATCTGCCTTCTCTGCTTGGCTGCAAATTGGGAGCTCAGCTTTCGCTCACCCGGTTATTGCTCGGCGAAAGACGAGCTTCTTTGTCTTTGTCCGGTGGAGCGCCTCGATCGGGCAACCCGCTGCCAGCTTCCATTCGCTTTCTGGAAGCGGTGCTACGAAGTATCTCTACTCTTTGTTCGAACTTCTATGGTTGACGGCGTACAGTTGAACGACATATGTCCGATGACTGCCCGCTACCAAACAAATACATACTGCGATGAGAGGACCACTATCGTACCGCTTCCAAGCACGGCACTCGTACTGCCCTGCGTTGGGACGGCCACGGCAGCAGCCTGGAACCGTCGTTGCCTCGTCGCCAGAGATTTCTCTTCCGGACTATCCTCGCTCCCAACACGATCACAAAGCTTTGCTACTGCTCACTCATACCACGCGTTACTCACGATGAACTGCAGGGACGAGGAGACGAGTGCCACAGAAAATGCTTGTCGTGACGAACAGAAACGCTTGGTCGCCATCTTGCGTGGCTTTCACATGTTCCTGACTAGTCATCAATGCTCCACTTCCCGGCTGGGCCATGTTCGACGTTGCAACGATCCGAGGAACGTGTCAACAGACACACTGGCCTCTGATTGGATCAAGCGCGATCTGGTTGCTTGCTGACATTCCCGGTAGCGACAGCCTTGTCGACCGAAATTTCATTCCTCGGTAAGCCGAAGCATTTCTCTCGTCAGCCGAACTCTTCCAGCCGAGGCACCTTTCGTTATTAGGCATGTGCGTGTGCTCTATTAAAGAACATATGAAGCGTGCATGCCTTGGCACAAACTTCACGAAACTGCGATCGTGCTGTACTTTGTCGTGCAGTCTATTTAGCAATGTTCTCTGTATCAGGCCTCTGCTCCTCTTCCTTCTGCTCTGCCTTCGTTCGGCTTGTTCGACTTAGAAACACAGTGCTGTCAACGAATTTATGCTGTGGGCCGCTGAAATCCACTTCCCTATAGCTGACCTCCCAGATCCACATGGGACTTCCTTTCAACTTGCCTCGCGTCTCAGAATTCTGCTCTGAAAGAGTACTTGGATATCTAAACTTGAGATTGCCCCAGCCAATTGTAGGCAACGCCACGATCTCGACATCCTCCTCTACAATCCCGGTGCCGATGCTGGTCTCCTCAGCACGGAACTTTTTAATCACGATTGCTGGCATAGTGAACCGAGCGTTGTGGGGCATGGTACGAAGACGTTGATTAAGAAGATGAAGCTGGCCGTGGTCTAGACTTTCTTTGAGCGGTATAAGGTGCTCATTGGTCAGGAAGGTGACAGATAACCTCGAAGAAGCATCTGGTGAATCCTTTCCAAAGTGACCAACACGGATCCAGTATCGACTGTCCCAGAGGATCCATTCTGACCATCGCAAAGAGTTTGAAATGTCAAAGGACTTCGGCCAGCAGAGGTCCAAGTCTGGTTTGCTATGCCGCGTGGGGTTGGCACGTTTGAGGACATAGTCGGCAGTCCCATTGCTGGGTCTAGGATTTCTATGAATGCTCACCTCGGCCACCTGCACAGTGGTTTCTGTTTCCGCTGTGACATTCGAGAATACGTGATCGACTCCGGCGTCCAAGTCGGCCAGTGAGATGACGCTGCGCGGCGCAACAAGTAATAGCAATTTCCGTAGAGCAAGCGCATAGACGAGATGATTCGCGCCTTCTGACGCTGCATCTGTTGAGACATTATCCCGGAGTGTAAACTTCGCGATTCCAGACACCATATCAAGAGTGACGGGTATCGACTCGAATAGCTCGGTAGCCATTTTGTCCTGGGCCTCTCGGTGTCGAAGGATCCTATCCGACATGGCAACAAGACGTGCTCGCTGTAGAGGCTCAGGCAAGTCTTTCTGCCTTTGTAAATGTCGAATTGCGTTTCTTAGTGTGAGTGTCTTGTCGGCATTTGTCTGATCTTCGAACCACTGGACATCCAGCTCTTCACAAATCGCGACGAGATCCTCTTTTGTATACCTTAGCAGAGGCCGATGGATACGCAACCCGCCACCCTCTACGCCCATGCCCTGAAGCTTGCGTTTGTCGTTGTAGGGATGAGGAGCTGCGACTGGAAAGCGTACGTCGCCGCTACCATCGACTCCATAGATTCCCTCGCATTCCGGAAATTTCCCCATGGGCTTCATGCCTTTCAGACCATGCCCAAACCATTTTTGATGCATACGCGCAAGGACAGTTTCCGCTTGATCATCCGCATGATGGGCAACGAGGACCGAACGTATGTCACCTTCGTAGCATGCCTTGCCAATCGCCTGATATCGCAGGCGTCTCGCTGCACTCTCGAAATTAGGCACAGTCTTTGGATCACCGTAGCTAGACCAATCCAGCTTCAAGATCCTGGGCTCAATTCCAAGTCGACTCAGTTGTTCTGCAACTTTCTTCGCTTCGTCGCCGCTCTCAGGTCGATAACCATGATCGACAATGAATCCAGAAAAGTTTACGTCCCGGCGCAGGTCTCGATCAACGCCGTGCCAATAGCATGCACAAAGGGTTGCCAAAGCCATCGAATCAACGCCACCGCTAATTGCCAGGCCTGAAAAACGAGTCAGTCTTCATTCGTGTTTGAATGCCTTTTGCATATACCTAGCCTGGGCTTGAGGAAACGTCCACTGCCATCGTTGAGCAGTCCAGCTAGCGTTTGGTAGACATCGGCGCGGAGAGCTTTGAGAGCAGCGGCCTTCGCAACGCCCTCAACAATCTCCAGCATGCCCCGTCCGCCTAACTTCACATGTAGATAACCGCGATGCGAATGTCTTTGTAAAGATGGAGCAGACGAAGTTGAAGAACTTTAAAGGAGACAGGTGCGGATAAAGTTCTGATCCCGCCGTGCGTTGCCACGAGCACAGCGCGTCGGGGAAGGTGCAATCGCGACTGCACTCCAAGATTTACGTCAACTTGGCAAGAGCGAAGACAAGAGACGAGTGTTACTGCTTTCATGTTGCATATCATACGTAGAGACTGCCTATGATCTCGTTCCTGCGAGCTTCCAACGCGGTATCTCAACTTTTCAAAACACCACAACGCCTTGCGCTGTTGTACTGTACAAAAACACACCTTCTGCTCCAAGAGCAATTCATTCCCCATTCGAAACCAGTGAGAGTAGGCTCCCGAAGCAACAGACTAGTCGTCCTTAACGGCATCTGCCCACGAAAGTGCACCAAACTGAGTCTTCGGCGGCTTCTGAGCCAGGTGCTGCAATCCGCCATTGCCGCTCAGCTTCAATCTAGTCTCCTTGACTGGCTGGAGGACTTTCTTGCCGACCGCAGTCCAGCCATCAGAGTCAGGAATCGGCTTGCTTGGAGGAATCTTGAGGGTCAATGTCGCAGGCTTCTTGACCGATGCGGCCTTACTTGATGGCACAGTGAGCGAAGTACCAGCAGAACCTGCCACGCTGGGAGAGTCCACGCTGCCACTACGCGAAGTGGCAGCGTCGTCTTCGGCTTCAGTATCGACAGTGGCAGCACTATCACGTCGATTTTCTCCGGCGTCCGCCTGGTCCAGCTCCTTGTTGTGCTTGTCACTCCACTCCTTACCATTCTCGACAAGTTCCCGATACGCCTTCTTGTTTGCCCACCTCCAAAAGCCCGCTCCATTCCTGGCGGTCATGAGAAGCTCGTCATTGAAGTGGATGAGGTCACTCTTAATGGCCTCAACTAGCTCCTTGACGAGCTCGCCTTCCTTACCGGTTGCCTTGAAGTCAACATCGAAAGCCGCAAGCAGACGCTGGATCTCTTGGTCGTCAACGACTTGACCACCAACCCGCTCCTTGACAATGAAGTCGTGTCTCGCTGACTTCGAGTTGCAGGTGCTGTTGTGGAAACGCAAGTTGTGCTTGATGTCCAGGTGCTCCAAAGACTCTGCAGCCTCCTCAGTCTCCTCGCTACTCTCGGTCTCTGGATGTAAAGTCTTGGCCACAAGCTCGATATCTGCCCTCGTCACCACCTTTTCCCGGTCCATAGCCTTTGCTGCCTTCTTCGCGACCTTCCTCTCTTTCTTCGAGATCTTGGCTGACTCAAGCACAGGCATCAGTGGACCGGTGACCGAGTTCAGTGCTTTGCTGGTCAGAGGAGTCCTAGGAGTTCGAGGTGTTGCGGGCGACATCATGAGCTCCATGGCGTCGAGCTCCTCATCTGCCTTGAGCTTCTTGATTCTGGCCAGGATCTCAGCGATCTGCCGGTGCCGCTTCTCATGCTGCTCGTCGGTGTTCTTGCAGGCCTGGCAGCGAGACGACCAGTTCTTCCGGAACAACGAGTGATAGCGACGACACCACTCGACGTGGTTGCCGAGACAGATGGTACGGCATTTCTCGTGGGACAGCGGGGTCTGGCAGATTGGGCAGTGGTGTTCTGGAATCAAACAGAAGTGGTCAGTATTGGTACTTCGCGGTCAGAGCCTTTAAGACTTACTCAGGATACCGCCTTCTTCCCACTTGAACAGGTCTTGAGGCATGTTTGCTAGTTTGCTGGTGGTGTTGATGCTGGTCGGAGTGTGCTTTGTTTGCGTCTTCGTGATGTATCTGATGGAGGCCTTTGATGATGCCTGCGAGTGCTGCCTGGTCTGGCAATTGAAAAGCTGCTATTGTTGAGTGAGAGTCCGAGCAACTGATTGTGCATGTTCCGTCTGTGAGTGAGGTCGGTCAAACGAAGCTCCTCCACTTTCTTGTGGAGTGTGCAATAAGCGAGACGGACAGCTGCAGATCGAGGCTGGTATGGACCGACGGCGAGCTGCAGTGGTGGTTTGGTCTGCACGAAAATGTTAGTCCCAAGCGGGTGTGTTTGGGACGAAGGAGGTGGAATTGCGGAGTTCTTATGCGGGTTTCAGGTATCTAGTAGCAACAGGCTGCGACTCGGGCGGAAAGGGTGTGACCGACAGTTTCACGTCACTTTCACAGATTCTGGTCTCAGATGATTGAATGGCGGCCGTGAACGCACAGTGGCGTGATCAGACTGATGTCTGCAGTGACGCCGTCAATCAATGCAATGCTCCTGATGGCGACCGACAAGATTCGACCGCGACGGTGGCAATGGCGGCGACAATGGCGGCGACAGTAGCAGTGGCTCTTGATATCGACGACTCCTTGGTCCTGGATGGCTAAAACGCGGTCCGGACCAGATGCGCGGGCTTCTGCAGCTTGTGGCCACGAAGTTCCGTCTCAATCGAGTTGTTTCTGTTTGTTGACGGAGATGACTTCACTGATAAAATATCAGATTGCCGGGATTCGCGTCGCGTGGGTGAAGTTCAGGGTCTTCACATGCATTAGCGAGCTGTTGTGCAACGTCTACCCTGGAGCTTATCTGGGAAGGCAGGCATGATCACCACAAACGGACATCGAACATCGGGCACTGCAAGCAAATTACAATCATCGAAGGCGAACAGACTCAGATACAACTGCAAAGAGGGAAAACGCGGCCGTTATAGTGCTATCTCGTTACTGCAAGAGATTTTGCGATCACTAAGAATAGAGCAGCGAATGTGATTGTGACCTGTTACCTGCGGAATAAATTAAAGGTCCTTGACCAAGCGGGCACCCGCCCAGACATATGGATAGTTGCGCTGGTACCAATTGATCCTGGAGCATGGTCAGTACAAATCGACACGTGCAAAGGGTATGAGGCATTGCACTTACACTGACTTCCTTCCAGCAAATCTCGGATGGGTGGCCCAGGAACCACCAAGCACGATATTGTGCTTCTCATCATAAAAGTCAGCGCTGTAAGCAGGATACAGCTTCATCGGCCTGAAGCCATCACGCTTCTCCAATGCCGAGCTGGTCCACTCCCACAGGCCTCCCATCTCTCCTTGACCAGCCAACTTATTGCCGGCCGAAGTGATTGGCATTGGATGCCAATGCTTGAAGCCTACGTTCGCCTCATCGAGGTCAACGTAAAGATCATGGGGATTGAGCCCGGCTGGAACGCCGGACCCATTGACTGCAGGCTTGGATGGCGGAGTCTCCTCTACACCATCGTTGATCAGGTGTCCATTGACTGCTGGAATAGTCTTTCCGAGATTCTTGCTCGCTTCACGCTGCTTCAGGCCCGCCGCGTGCTCATAAATGCTTCGGGATTCTTCCATGGTTGGAATACGGCCTCCCATGTAAGCAGCACAACCATTGAGCTCGTCGTACGATGCGGATACCGGCCAGTCCAGGGCAAACTTGAGTGGAACAGGACCATAAACGGTGCGCGCAGACTTGCCTTCAATGAAACGCTGAAACTTGGCATCAGCGTCATCGTGCCCATCGACACCATTGGTGTGCCCATTCATGGCACTATCACGTTTGTTGTGCGCGATCCACGATGTAGGAATTTGATCCTCCTTGGTGTCGCTGAGGTAGCGAGCATACTCGCCAATGGTGATGGGACGAGCGGCTGCTCTGAACGCTTTCACTTTGGCGTTATAGGACGGCGTTTCCACATCCCAACCAAAGTAGCGAAGTGGCCCCTCCGGCGTATCGGGATCATCCAAGCCAATCTTGACGGTCTGCTCTGGGATGTCAAACCACTGCATAGGCACGCCCTCCTTCTTGGACCGAGCGGCCAATTGCTCAAAGTCTGGCTTGACAGTCCCTTCCGGAGGCATGGTCTTGTCGCTCTGCAGAAGCATGTAAAGGAGGGTCTCAAGGTGCATAACCTCATGCTCGAAACCGAGCCATAACGCTCGACCAGTCCAGCTATCATCGTAGGCCTGTCCGGAGTTGTAAAGCTCGTTTACACGTTGTCGAACATCTTCTTGGTATTTCAAAATCACCTTCAATTCTGGCCAGTCGTCAGGCACCTCGCTATGTGCATGGCATTTCGACGGGTCATCCACATCGGGATCAATTCCGCGTTCAAATATCGTCCGGAAATAGGCTGGTTCAATTGGTTCCAGTCCAGTAGCTTCGCCAAGCTTCATATCAAAGAATGTTGGGATATGTCCCAAGTAAAATATACAAGCATTTCTCAGCTTGATCGGTTTCTCATGAAGTTCTTGGTCTGGGATCATCTGCCTGGTAACCTTGTCCCAGACGGACCAGAGGCTTCTCCAGTCTGCTTGGCTTGGCACAGGATGTGCGGCATACTTTTCAGGTTTCCCAGAAAACATGTTGATGGGTCTCGTGAGCATGTGCAAAGCTGTGAACAACAATCAGTATAAGAACTTAAAATATTGATGTCAGAGTGACACCCAGAAAAGAGCCTGCAACTTCGGACGTTGATTCCAAAGGTTGACAAAAGAGGCGCGGAACTACCCACCATAATCGAAGTTCTGATTGGACCATGTTGCGCTCTCTATGACGCCAGCTTCGGACCACAGATACGAGGACTGCGCTGTGTTATACTTGTAGCTCTCTTCGATCCGGACTTTCTCGCCCTCACGAATGAGAACTCCAAGGACTTCGGTGTCCCGTTTGGGAATCACGAAAGCGCGATGCCGTTCGCACTCTTGATCATATTCGCCGTGTGCTTTCCAGTCGGCAATGCGGAAAGCTTCATCTCCGAGCAGACTGTTCGCGTGGTGTAGACCGTTCATGGTGAAGTTGTGGGTGACTCCATCCCTGTCGTTGTATGCATGGTAAACCTGCTGTGGGTCCTGACATGCATCAAGACCAATGATGAACGAGTCTGTTTCCTTCAGAATGTCGGCAAACTGTGCAACGAATCCTACAGCCTCTTCACGAGTGAAGTTTCCGATGCTAGACCCAAGGGAGAGCACGGTCTTTGGCCTGTCAGCATTTTCGGGACGCTTCAGCCATTCCAAACCGTCATCATATGTGCCCCAAAGGCCATAGCACTGCACATGCTTGAAGGTACCGGGCGGCACGAAGGCAAGAGTCCGTTCCAGCTCCGATTTCATCAAGTCCAACGCATAGTATGAGACCTTCTTCCCAATTCGGTCAAGGGCATCGAGTAAGATTTTGATTTTCCGCAGATTGCTGATTTCACATCAGCCAAGATTTCGTTGCCTAAACTAGGCAGTGGGCTGTCAGCACTTACCCGCTACCAAGTTCAATAAGCATAGCATTTTGAGGGATCCGCTCAGCGATCCGATCCGCATATCTGGTCAAGACCTCGATTTCCTGGCCTGTCAAATAATACTCCTCCAGATAGGTGATCTGTTCGAATAGCTTTAGACCTTTGTTGTCGTATAGTAGGAGCGTCGGAAGTGTCTTGAGCGGCTCATGCTTGCATTTGAGACCGTCCTTGATCAACTGCTTGAGTTCGAAGCCTTCTGAATCGCTCCTGATGTCGATAATGCCTGCTATAGAGGCCGTCTCGGTGTCTGGGATGGAGCCCATGTTCGGATCGTAAAAGCTAGAGAGTAGATGCAATTGCAGAAGCGAACAGTGAGCACCTTGACAAACCGTGATCAAATACTGCTATGCAATATGTAGGTACATGGACACATAAGCTGGAATGGAAAGTAGTCCGCAGTAGTCGACATGCAGGGTTAGCTAATTAGCAATACCCTCAAGACAACATCCAACTATAGGCATAGGTCGGCATATGCATGATCCAATTGCAAGAGCGGACAGTTTGCGTTCTCAAAGATGCCTGGGCCGTTGGTCATCAGCTGTACAGTCCGGCTTCTGGGCTCCACAGAGTGGATCTGAGGGACTTGACGCGGAACCTGTCGGTACTGTAAAGTTCTGAAGAACGCAGTGCCAACAGGCATCTTACCAACCAAGACCATACAGCCCGACAGAACGTGGCGGCTGTGGCTCGATCAGGTGGATACCATTTGGAAACAGCCCTTCCAGGTTCCACATTGGTGACGTTGGGCGGCATGAAGCACCTTACTAGGTTCGCAGGGCGCTCGTCATCAGTTCGTACAACGATCGTGAAGCCCAGATCCAGCAGTAAGCAGCTCGGGTAAATACGCCAGGCAAGAGGGAGAAGTGGTGTGCAAATATGCAAAGGCGTGCTTGAGCGGCTTCCAAGCGATGTCGACGAAGATGTTCCTGGCGTTCAACCCGTGTACCTGAATCAGCCGTTTATTTGGTGTTATGCGGGGAAGGTTTGCGCGATCTGGCCATTAGCCAGGTACAACAGCTCTCGTAGTTGCTCACGTTGCATGACATGCAGCACACCATGCTCAGTTGAGGCCATTTCGTGCGGCACTATTCCTGCTTTCCAGCGGAGATTCGGGCTGGCGAGCAGCGACGCGACAGTCCGGAGGGCCGCGGTACTCGTCTTCCAGTAATGTTACATCATCTCTGAGCATCAAAGCGGGCGTAGTTGCGATGTAGGCAGCTCGCAAAGAAGCAGTGGAGTTACGAAGACAAGGTGAAAATAATACGGACGCGTCTCCGGCAAGGAGCAAGGTTCACAGTGCACGGTGCACGTCTCTTGGCGGCGGCAAGGTCTTATCTGATCTTCCAGGAGAAGGAGAAGACCTTCCTCCATTCGCACTTACCAAACTGAACTAATAAAGGAAACGTTACAACACCAAGGCCAGCAGGTCCGAATTCAGACCTTCCTCGGAGAATTTACACAGACTGTCCATGCGATCCAAGACGATGCACTGTCAGCAGATGGGAGCCTAAGTCAGCACACAGTAGCATTGCGTCGAGAAAATGTGCATCTTGATCACTATTCGACGTTCGAGCGATTCTTACTGCCACGCCTTCGTAGCCTCCACAATAATTCCGGCCACTTCCTCAGCCTTCCCAATAAACGCAGCATGTCCCGCATCAACCTCCTTCACATCCCAATCAACTCCCGAACTCTCCACAAACATCTTCTGCGCCTCAGGCGGGAACGTCTGATCCTTTTTCGGCAAGATATACACCCTTCTCCCCTCCAGCGCCGAATCAGTCCATAAAGGATTCTTCACAGGCGTCTCAAACGCATTGAGAGAATGCGGTATATGCGTAGGTCTCAACTTCTCTTGCAACTCCGCACCGAGATCGTTCCAGAGCATATCGACAGCAGGTTCAAAGACGAAAAGCCCAGGAGAAGGATAATCGGTTTTGCAGAATGGTGGCCAGGATTCTAACACGACATGATTAGTACTAAGTGATGCGTCACTGGAATACACATACCCAGACCCATAAACTCCAACTGACTGACCCCATCCTTACAAAATGCAAAACTGATATAAACAATCCCTAACACACCTCCCTTCTTCCCTTCCTCCACTCTTTCCTTCTTCGTTAATTTACTTCCTGCACCACTACACGTCGTAGCACCAAAAGAGTGTGCGAACACAACAACCTCTTTCTCTTGTTCTTCGATCAAAGGTCGGAGATGATTGTCGAGGAGATCTAGACCTTGTTGTTCTGCTGTACAGGTTTTTGGATCTTGGGTTTGAGGATTACATGTTATGAGAGGAGCGCGAACGGGGTATCCGGCGCGTTCGAGATGAGGGACGAGGAAGTCGTAGCAGGAAGCTTCTGTGAAGGCCCCGGGGATGAGGAGGATGGTTGGGAGGGAAGACATTGTTGGCAGAAATTCAGAAAACCAGCGAAAGAGGTGGAGGGAGTTTTGGATAGCTGTGATTATATACACCTAACATGCGATCCACTCCAGTCTACAGACGTGCAAGGTATATAATATTGTGATTTGCTATCTCGCCATTTCAGCTCTACAGTTCGGCTGCGAAAAGATGTAGGATGATCTAGGGCTGGGCTGAGATCCAGACCCATGTCATGCCAAATGTGGTACGCGAGCCCGAACCAGCACCGAAGACGCACAGAAGAGCACTTATTCAATACGGGTGCAATGTTTGATTGAGCATTCTATATCTACTTCTTCCCGTTCGAAAGACTTCCAGCCCTCGTCTGCCCAACCGGATACCTCCCTGCACCAATCTTTTGTGCATCCAGCATATCCTTCAAAGCCTTGGTAGCATCCTCCCTCTCCATGAGAACTTCAACCATCCTCAACATAGGTTTCTGATCCTCAAAAGTCTTCAGGAACTCATTCATCTCGCCCCACTTAGTCACTCTAGCCGTCGTAGCAGCATATCCTTCACTCTTCCCTGCCCCGAAGAAACTTGGTGCCTCGAGATATCTCCAACTCGCGACATCATTATACGTCTCCTCGATTCCGTGGATACACCGTTCAATCGTATACCCATCATTGTTGATCAGCACAATGGTGACGTTGAGTTTCTCTTTTATGATGGTGCTGAGTTCTTGTGCTGTCATCTGGAAGGATCCGTCGCCGATCATCAGAATCGTTCTTGGAGGTTGTGTTCCGTACCATTTTCCTTCTTCGAAGAGTTCGCGTTGGGCTAGAGCTGCACCTTGAGTGGCGGGAAGCATGTAGCCGATTGAGAGCCAGGAGATGGCGCTGAAGTAGCGGACGTGAGGAGGGAATTTGATGTCGCGGGTGCCGTGGCTTGGTGTGCCGGTCTCTGCTAGGAGGATGTCGCCTTCTTGGAGATGTGAGGTCCAAGGTCGGTAGAAGTTCTCTTGATTTGTAAGTTCTGTTGGTTGAGGTGGTGCTGTTGATTGAGCGGTTGATGGTTTGAATGTGTTTTCTGAGGTGACTTGATTCTTGAGCGCTGCCAAATCTAGTTTCTCTAGCAGTACTGATAGGAAAGCTTTGGCAGGGAGGTCGCGGAAAATTCGATCCCCCACAACGATGGAAGTGCCTTTGAAGAATATGCTTTTCTCGGGAGGTGGGATGGTCGAATAGAGGTACGTATTGGTATTACTGAAATGAGGGCCGAAGCAGAGGACCAGATCCGATGAGTTGATGTAATCGAGTTCCTCCTGACTTGAGTATTTGCTTTGCCACATGCCGTGAACGTTTGGAAGTGTCTCGTCAACACAATCTTTTCCAAATACTGAAGTCCATGTAGGCCACTCCGTCTGCTTGACGAGTTTCTGAATGTCCTCGACCATGCCAAAGGCTCGACTTTCGCCATCGACAAGAAGCATCGGCCGCTTGCTGGCTTTGATCTTGTCCAAGATCGTTGCGAATGCTGCGTCTGCATCTGGAGATGAGATCACATCAGGTATGGACAGAGGAGAAGCAAGCCGATCTGCTGAGACCTGGGCCGAGACCATATCCACTGGGACTTGAATGTACACTGGTCTGCTCTGGATCAGACATTGCTGGATTGTAGTATCGATGAGTTGAGGTGCAGTCCGTGGATCGATCAAGTTAGCCTGGGCAACAGTGACATGCTCATACATCCGAGCAAAATGATGGTAGTCGCCATCGAGTAAAGTATGATGAATGAGACTTCTTGTTTCTTGCTGATTTCTTCTGGGTGTTCCGACAATATGGATAACTTTGGCAAGTTCGGTGTAAGCTCCAGCAATTGCATTCACTGCAGACAGCTCTCCAACGCCAAACGTTGTAATTAAGGCGCCAACTCCCTTAATTCTTGCATAGCCATCAGTAGCGTAACCAGCATTCAACTCGTTGCAGTTGCCAACCCAGTGAAGTCCGGCGGGTTCCACATAATCCAGCAAGGTCAGATTGTAATCGCCAGGAACACCATGGACAGATCCAATTCCAAGTTGTCGAAGTCTTGTGAAGAGGTATTCTGCTAGCTGGACTGTTTCGGGCATTGTGGACTCTGTGAAAGCGGTATTTTGGAAGTGTTAGCAAAGCTGTAATCGAAACAAGTGTAGGGGAAGATTACAGAGTGAGCAATGTAAAGATAGCCATTGCGGTGGTAGGTATGCATGCCAGGTGTGGGCCAAGTCGCGCCTGCCGGCTTCGGCTCGGCCAAAGAGGCGGGACACTTTCCTGCTCAGGGAGCGGCAAAACTTAGATCCGTGCTCGTACTCCCCTTCATTCGGAGTGTTCGGCGTAATCTGTCTCAATAAGATATGTGAGCATACAGCAATATGATTCATGGAGGCATGCTGGGAGGAAGCTCAAGGCAATAGAACCGAACAGAAACTTTTCTGACCTGATCGATTGAACGGCCATGTCCAGCTATCTGACAACCTTCCGCTCCTGCTTCCCGCCTTCGTAGGCCTCATACGGTCTTCACTCCTTCGCTATGACCCAGGTTCAAGCTCAGCTTCGGTGCTGGTGTTCTTACTTTCGCTCGTTTGTACACATAGAGCGCGATCGTTCTGTCAATGAACCGTTTTGGTGCCGAGTTAGATAGCAAAAGCAGAAAGTATAGCTTTGCCTGCGCCGGAAGCCACTAGGCATCACGATGTTGCAGTCATTTCGTCCCTTGCTCATGTGTAATGAAGCTCCAGGTCTCCATGAAAGTCATGGTATTAGAGTCGACGTCCTCTGTGGCGATGTCATTCGACTCCTTGGCAGTCGGATGGGTACAAACTGGCGCAGCGACGATGGGCTCTGCTTCGTTGTTACCGTCGTCAGAGCTCGCCTCGGTGCTGGTATCGGCGTCCTCTGCGGCGATGTTATTCGACTCCTTAGCAGCTGGATCGCTAGGAACCGGCATAGTAACGACGAGCTTTGTTCCATTACTGAGGTTGTCAGAGCTAGTTGTCGCCGCGCTACTTTGTGCTTATCCGACTGCTAAGGAGTCGGATAACATCGCTACAAAGGACGCCGACGCCAGCACCGAGGCGAGCTCTGACGACGGTAAAAACGGGCCATGCCGAGAGCTGAAAGGTCGAGGTGCTCGGAGCCATCCGCCAGGTATGAGTTTTCAGCGGGTCAATCATGCGTCGCTACGTCCGTGCGCTTTTACACGCTCGACGGCGTCCTCCAATTGGTGATGGGAGCCAGGAATCCAGGTAGGTAATCAAAGCCGTATGACAGAACCATTACAGCTCTTTCAGGGTACCAACGACATTGTTCAAACCATGACCCTTCTCAATCCACTCGTCCCACCAAGCACTCTCCTCCCTGTGACCGCATCCCTCCCTACTCCGCTCTCCCACTTCCCAACACGACTACCACCACCCTCTTCAACCCATCCCATAGCATCTTCCTCCTCTCCATTACCCTCCATGAAAGCTTCCTGCCTAGGATGCGTGCCATCGACCCACTTGTATATGCAAGTATAGCAATACACATATCCAGTCTGAGCAGCAGTTGCAGTCTGCACGGGACCAGAACAGATCGGGCAGAGAGATGTCGTATTCGTGGAGTCCGGATGACGTTGAGGAGCGGGAACTGTTAGGATCGGAAGCATTGATGTGGAGGAGATAGGTGGTCCATCAATGCCACTATCTCGTCTTGAAGCAGAAGAAGGTCGTTCGCCTTTCTCGTCCGCGAACTCGGCCATCTTCTTCGGCGGCGGTGGGGGAGGTGTAGCAGATGGTAAACCAGAGATCATGGGTGGCGGTAACTCCAAGCCTTCATTTGCCTTTCGTGTCAATTGTCTTGCGAAATCCGAATTGTGCCACCACTCCAGGAACTTCAGAGCAAAAATGCTGGTTGGCAGTAATAACTTCAGCCCAGTCACGACCTTCGGTTTCAAAACCCTGGAAAGAGTTCTTGGATGCAGTATCCCAGCATTGGCTTGACCCGGTCTCGCTGGAGGTGCTGAAGCCTGATCCGCAGCAAGAGCAATAGCCCTATGATCCGCCTCTCCCAATCTCCTCACTCTCGTCCCAATAATCCACATAAATGGACTATGATACTTGGTCCCATCGAACAAATATGCAAGGTTAAACGCCAACAAACTGAAATAATACGCCGCATTCACAGTAGGGTATATGGTCCTCAAAAACCATTTATACACCCGCATGATCTTCTTCTTCCAACTTCCTTCAGCAGGATATCGTTCTCGATCGCGATACGCCGGGCCTAGCATATTAATCCCACTAGCATGGATATCGTAGGATTCATCAAGTTTCCGTTTCACGTATGGGATTCCCACCATGATTGCGAGATTTCTCCAGACATCTCCATCTCGAAGTTTGAGTGTCTCTCGTACTTCTTTCGCTGCGCCTAATCGAGCGCGTGGGATCTCGCCTCCTTTGACTCGCAAGACGCGTTCGCGTTTGAGGCCGTAGAAGTTCTCGGTGAAGCCACCGCCATAAGTTCGGAGGTAGAAACGTTCGACGGTTAGAGAAAGTAGGGCGTATATTTCGTCGAAGTTGTTGAGGATGCGGAGGAGGTAGCGTGGGTTGCGATGTGTTGCGACTGCGAGGAGGTAGCGGAGGGAGGGTGGGATGAGGGCGTTGAGTTCGTTTTCGGAGAGGATTTCGAAGAGAGAGGGTTTTTGGTCGTCGTAGCCGCCGGAGAGGGCGGTCATGAACTCCATGGTGACGGAGAATCGTTATTGCTATCGAGATGGCATGGTGAATGTTTAATGTTCATCTCTTACAGCAGACAGAGTAGCTCCCGATACTCAATTCACTTCAAGCCGAGGTTCGCCGGTCCCTGCAGCCCATGACTCGCGCCTCGTCTCTCAACAACGCGTCTTCCGTCGCGTTGAAACCACAATTCGTCATTCCCACCATGTCGACGCCTCAAGATGGCAAGTCCTACTTCGAGGAGCAACGCGCTCTTCTTGTCCAAGACGTGGCAGCAGTGCGTAGTCGCGACCTCTTCATGCACATGCACATACACACAAATGCTAAGCAAGATAATAGGGCCTGGAAAACGTGCTTCAGAACCTGAACAAGCTCAACCGAAGTCTCGAAAGCGTCATCACCGTCGGCAACGATTTTAGTCAAGTCGAAGGCCTATGGTCGCAGTTCGAGAATGTCATGGCAAAGGATCCAGAGCAGAAGGAGACTAAGGAAGAAGCTGGTGCGAAGGAGGGAGCAGCAGAGAAGCAGTAGATCGGGGATGTCACGTTAGGGAGAGAGTTTCGCGCATTTACTGGCGTTACGGGAAGCACGAATGAGCTATGCTATGATACCCAGGAAACATTATGAGAAGTTGGAAGGAGTCAATCGTATTCAAGAAGCATGGTGTGTCATTTCGGGTCATGATTATTACACATAACTCTGTCAAAGCTTCTTCTCATCTAGAGATACATCCTGTGTGCCTCTGTGCCTAAGAAGTTCATTTCGTACCCAAGAAAAAGAAAATGTCATGTACGCCGTACCCAAACCAGGCAGACAACTCGTAAAGATGCTGGAAATGCTGCTGCGTCTTGTATGCATCGCTCTGTCCAAATCAACGCCGAAACCCATTCCAGAGGAGGTGCCCCATCTCACGAAACAGCCCACGTGTGTTCGTGACTGCTTTAATCAGAGTGGGCTGCGCGAGTACTGTCGTCGACTGAGGCCGGAGCGGAAGCTGGGCGTTTTGAAGTTGTCGCGCACTTCGAGGCGAGAGCGCATATCGCGGCATTTCGTACGCTGGACGCTTCGCCGGCCACTTGTCGCCAGTCATACCTACGCGGAGAGGGGCTGTCAATATAAGCAGATCGCAAATCTAAATTCACCACGCACCATCTGATGCGAAGTGAGTTTAGAGGATGCTGCATTTACTGTGCTTCTTCCGTTTAGCAGGTACGACCTGGCTGCCTCTGCTGCCTAGCCGATCGCCATCTGCCGCCATCTGGTCTTGTCCTCGTACGGTGATGTCGATGGCTGTGTCAAAAATGTCCTGGACACCGGTTGCCTCTTTAGAGGAGCATTCCATGTATAAAGCGCCCATCTTCTGCGCAACGGCCTTGCCTTGTTCTTTTGTGACAGGTGTGAGGCCTTGTGTTTTCAGCAGCTCGATGCAAGTGCGCTTGTGCCGAAGGTCGGATTTGAGACCGCAGAGGATTATGGGCGTTGTCGGACAGAAGTGAAGGACTTCGGGGTACCACTGGGAGGTTGTGGTTAGTGATGGTGCGTGTCTTGACGACAGTGATCGTGACCTACCTTGTCGAGGACATTCTCAAGCGAGTTTGGGCAATCAATCGCAAAGCAGACGAATAAAAGATCAGTCTCTGGATATGATAGAGGCCTCAGTCGGTCGTATTCTTCTTGTCCTGCAGTATCCCACAGTGCAAGTTCAACGCCCTTCCCTGAAGACTTGTGCTCGACAGTTGTGATGTAATTCTCGAAGACAGTCGGCACATATTTCTGATCATAAAGTTAGCAGCTATAGACCACTGTATGGCAGACTCGGTCTCACCTCTGGGAAGTATCCTTGCGAGTAGCTGATCAACAAGCACGTCTTTCCGCAGCCGCCATCGCCGACCACGACGAACTTCTTGCTGTACTCGGGCGGCGCCGTGATGTTGGTTCTCGCGCTGCTCGTCGTGTTGACAGTGCCGTCGCTACCTCGCGTGCTACGTCGGTAGCTGTCGCCGCGTGTGAGGAAGGACTTGCTGCTGTTCTTGCGTCGGAGGTGGTCGTATTGCGGATTGCCAGAGACGGCTGTGACAGACATGGTGTGAGGGCCTTATGCGTTGGATGCGAAGCGTGGAATGTGATGGCTATTGCTGTAGAATATGCGCGCGCAGAGAGGAATGCTTATGCTTTGCGACTGATTTGGTTGCGTGTGAGTGAGTGCGCGGGTTGGCGGGCGAGAGTTCGAGGGCACCGCAGTCGATTCGTGTTGACTCTCAGCTCGGACGTTGGCATAGCAACCACTTTGTCCAAGTTCAAATCGCATCACCCCATTTCTCCGGCGCGAACCTCCGCCCGCCAGTAACGAACCTCTGGGGATAAATGAATAAATCTCTCCGTTGACGGTGTCTCTGGTATGGCTCAAATATTGTGACATTGACTGCGAAGATGACTAGTAGCTTGTCTTGTCTTGTGAAAGTCGCGATAACCTGATAAGTCATCACCCCGCCAAGACCAGGGTCTGAACTCTACCTGCCCTGCCCTGCCAGTCAACTTCCACACCAGTTCGACCTCATCTTCTCTTGACTCGTGTCTCGGCACTTTACCAAGCTTGATTTTCCACGTCATCTGCAATACCAAGTCGTCAGCCTCGACAATCGCTGTTCATACTCACACACTACTCACAGAACTTTGACATTTGGTCTCGCAAGCTGAAATAATTTCCGCACAACTCGCTCGTCCATGTCAGGCCTCGGCTGCTACGCGATAACTCCATGTCCAGTTCTCGAATCAACCTGAGATATCAGGCTCATCTACGGACACCTTCCCCAGATCCAGATGCCGGACTCAAAGGTGTATCGCATTACGAAAGGCGCCTGCCACGATGGCGATATATACTGCGTCAACGACTAATCCCCATTGTCCGGAAGGAGACGCCATATCTTGCCAAAATCCAGGAGACCCTACGATCACCATTTCTGGACTCCTATTTTGCCCTTACAGCTAATCTCGGCACTCACACATTTTTCATGACTGCCTTGCCAATATGCTTTTGGTGCGGTTATCCCGAGTTAGGTGTCGCTCTGGTTCACATGCTTGCGGCTGGCGTGTACTTGAGTGGCTACGTGAAGGATCTAGTATGTCTACCGAGACCACTTTCACCGCCCCTCCAAAGGATAACCATGTCCGGGTCGGCGGCTATGGAATATGGCTTCCCATCTACACATACGACAAACGCGGTTTCAGTGGCTGTGTACTGCCTGCACAAACTATACGCGGCACAGGATCAGTACTCATCCTTGAGCTTTCGACTGCTAGCATTAGCATGTCTATGCTATGCCACATCGATCAGTGTTGGTCGCATGTACTGCGGCATGCATGGCTTCTTCGACGTTGTTTTCGGTGCTGCACTCGGAGGTCTGATCGCGGCAGTACAGGTCTCGCTGGGGCATGCATTCGATGTCTGGCTTGTTGGAGGAAACTGGACGAGATCTGCCATAACTGTGGCTGTTCTGGCTCTGGCCGTTCGTTTTCATCCGGAGCCAGCCGATAATTGCCCCTGCTACGACGATAGCGTTGCTTTTATTGGAGTCGTTATGGGCGTGAGTATCGGCACTTGGCACTATACCTCGCTTGCGGAGGCGAGTCATCCCGATCTTGCCTTCATGAAAATGTACCAGATTGACAACAGAGACCCGTTCAAGATCGTGGCAAGACTCGTGATTGGAATTGTCGTCATATTCGCGTGGCGAGCGGTCATGAAGCCACTTCTGCTCCGTGGCCTCCCTCCTACTTTTCGATTCATAGCCTACTACGGATTGAACATGCCGCGGCGATACTTCTTGCAAGCTAGGTAGGTACTTGTCCCCATACTGACGTATGAGTCGGAGGTTGACAGAATGCAGGGATTACAATTCAGTTCCAACACTTCGAAAGGATGACAAGATTTTGCCGCCAGCGTCAGAGATCCCGACCATGCTTGACTCTATTCGCCGACGGAAACGTACCATTTCGGTCGGCCCTCAATCAGAGGCGGATGCGCGTGAGCACCTCGCGCACCGGCAGCAGCAGAGACGTGAGGAAAGGGCGAGATCAAAATCGCCATCTTCAACACTTCACACACCTCCGAAGGATGACCTACCTATTATTACACCTGAGGAACCGGGAGATAACGGGTCGTATCTGGCCGTGAAGTCAAATGCTGCAAGCCTTTCGACCCCCTCAAGGAATATAAATCGCCTTGGGAGCGACTTGTTGACCCCTCCTGCCAGTGACAATGGCAATGCAAGCGACAGCGGCAACGAGGATGAGAAGAATGATCGCCAGCTTTTCTCAAAGCTCGAGAAGCCTCGCATACGTTATGACGTTGAAGTCATCACGAAGCTAGTGGTCTATGCCGGTATAGCATGGCTAGCTGTGGAAGGTAATCCTTTGCTCTTTGCAAAGTTGGGCATATCGTAAACTTCGTGGACGTTCTAATATTACAAAGCGCTGGCGTTGGTGGCGTCGCACTTCGATGGGGAACATCGCAGAAGTTGTTCCGTACGAGTGCTTGACCAGACTGCAGCAGGTGTATCTGCTCATATGCTCACCCTCGTCCTCATGATATGTGGCTGTGCCTACTGCTCGCTTGCTCGCTTCGTCTGCAGGCGGCGCGCCACGATCGATCCTTCGCGCTTCGCCGAGAGCGGGCAACATCACATCTCAACCTCGAGCATTCTCCAGCGACAATTGAAACCCTGACATGGACAGCCGTAGCAACAGCAGCGGCAACAATTTCAAGGGTAATAATGCAAGAGATCACGCGAGGCAGCACAATGGCAATGTCTTCAACAGTGAGTGCGCCGCCAAAATTGTCCAAGCCGGGGCTGAACGTCCACAGATTATGAAAACTACTACAATCTTCGACAACGACGCTCTGACGAGACCCTGCGGGAAGATGGCCGAAATCAAGCCTTGATAAATGCTGCGTCCGAAGGTCAAACGCCTCGGGTTAAGCACTTATTGCAGCTTGGAGCAGAAATTGATCACACGGACGAGTACGGGCTCACAGCTCTTCATCACGCAGCCTTGAGCGGCTTCCATGACACTGTTTCTACTGTGCTCGAGGCCGGTGCAGATGTCAATGCTGACAGTATTGACTGCGGCACACCTTTGCATCTCGCTGCCCTCAAAGGACGCTCCCATATCGTTCGGCTACTTATTGCTTCACGAGCTGACGTCTCTCGAAGATCTCGCATGATAGGCACAGCGTTGCATTGTGCATGCTATGCCGGAGACCTGGTCGTCATGGATGAGCTATGCAGTCATGGCTCAGATGTCGCCGCTTTGGACGTCGTAAGGCTTCCCTTACTCAACTCCATTCACGCGACAGGTGTCTTCTCTCCCACGGATCGGCCGAGCCCGTCAACTCCGGGTTTCCGCAGCGAAACCGTAGCGTGTCACCCGTGGCACATGGCGTTTCTCGGAAATAACAACAGCGTTCTTGTCTTCGCTCCAATGAGACTATCTGTTCTTCAGGCAACTCCGAAAGCCTGGGACGTTAATCTCATACAAGACCGCAGCTCGAACACATATTCGATTCGTTACATAGAGCCGCTCAATGTGTTGAGAGTACTGGTCGAGAAAGATAATACTGATATCCTTCATGCACTACTGGAGGACAGCACGTTCATCCCAGAGCACTTTCAGCGCGGTCACATGATGGGTTACGACGCGCTCAAATCAGGGCTTCTGCTGGAACGAATTGATTGTGTCAGGATATTACTCAGATTCAGAGCAAAGCTTGATATAGATCAGGACGATTTGACCAAATTAGTAAAGCTCGAGCTTGCCAAAAGCAACGACATGCGAGACATGCTACTGGATCCAAATTCGACAGCACCAGTATGGCCCAAAATGCGCCGAGAACATATGTCTGTCGATGTACTGCAATACTACAATCTGCCTTGGGAGTATACAAACGTAAGTGCACGGCCACAAGAATATTGCTGCAAGACTGACCCTGTTCTGATACTTTAGGACAAGCCCCAGTACATTCTCATTCGTCAAGAACTAACGGAAAAAGAGTTGAACATCCTCTTCGAGGCTACTGCGAAGCTGAGGTTTGGTGAATGGAATCCAAAACGATCAGGAGGTCCTTTCTCCGGCACTCGATGATCAGAAACGACATCACGGCGTCCCGTCTCGTCACACGAGTGACTGCCTGTCATGGAGATGGATCTTGTGGAATCATACGGTCTCCTATCGAGAATAACACGGGTAGAAGAGTGTGATAGCACTCTTGTCGACCTGAACTCCATACTACAGTTGTCGGCGTTGTAGGACTTCAGCTTGCCGAAAGACTCCACCAGTCGATGGGTCAAGGTGTAATGGAGCGCCTATAGAAGCTGAGATGTGCCACAATGATCTTGCGACAATAACAGCGCATTGAGAGGGAGTGGCTTCCAATTACTTTCATGGCACCTGGAAAGCCGGGGAATCCTCGTCTGTCGCCAACGGCCAACATGGAGATAGCGAAATGCTCGCCAGAGGTAGCATTACTGGTATCGCGAAAGGCGACTTGTGCGACTCCGATATAACTGGTGCGTGGTCTTCCTAGTTGTCACGATATGTGGCTGTGTGAGGCGGAGAGCCGCTCGTCGGGTCACGGCAGCTATCTAGCTGGATGACCAAATCTTTGTGGAACAGTAAGAGACAGCATAGCACAGCACAGCCCTTCTCTGTGCTACACGACTCTTCATGCCGAACACGTAATGACTTGCTACGAGGCTGTGCTGATATTACTTGCGATATACAGCCAGAACTCTGGCTTCTATCTAATCTCATGCTTGCGTGCCCTATACCTCAATTCAGCCTGCACAATAATGCCACCTTGCTCTTCAGAAAGCCATCGCCATTTTCGCTCGAGCACTCGACAAGGACTCACTCATTTGCTCCTCTTAGTGTCATCAGGACAAACTGAAATATGTGGAAGCACATTTTCGAGACTGCACACAAAGACTGTGCACATTGCAAGAAGATCTACTTACCAAATGGGACTTGGGGAACGGGCACTCTTCCGTTCTGTCTAGGTGGCCGCAGAACCATTCTCGCAGATGGAGATGAAGACTCGACTTCGGAAGCTCCAGTACCTGATGGGTTCTCGGTTTGTTCTGGTATATCTGTACCGGAATTCGACGCTCAAGATAGTTCTGATGGAGAAGTCTCACCGCTCGACCGTGAAACGGTCGATTTTGATCAAGAGAATGTTGAGAACAGAAGCGTTTCTGAACAAACACAGCCGAGATCACCAGTAAAGCTCCGTGAAAATGCTGGATCGGCTCGATTTGATCGACAAAACGCACACAGTGCGGCCCTCTTCGAAGACTTGGTGTTCTTCGCGTCGCGCTCTTGTATTCGCCACGAAAGATGCCCGACCACATGCGAATGGAGAGCGTTTTTGAGTGACGAGGGTGTAGATGATCCATTCGAAAATGACGGAGAAGAAGAAGCTCCAGTACCGGACAATTTCTCGGTGTCCTCTGGAATGTCTGTGCCTGCGAGCAACAACGAATTTACGTGGGAACAGGATGGCGAGGATGAGAGAAGACATTCCGAGAGAAACTACAAATGCCGAAGGTCCGATGATGATAATGATGCAACGGCTGAGAACATCAGGCCACTGGCTAAGGGACTGAGTATCGAATTGGACCTCATTCAAAAGGACTTCACCAGACTGCTTCCTCTTTATGCCGATGATACATACGAGTACCAGCCACTCAAACAACCTGATCGAATGATAAGACTCATAAAACTTGGACCTCGGGCAAAGTATCGGTTCGAGCATATCTCCTGCGAGATGAGAGATTTTCATCTTGATCAGCTACCCGAATACGGCGCTCTTTCGTACTGCTGGGGTTCAGATGCGAACATGACAAGACTTATGTGTAACGGCAAAGTCTTTCATGCACGTCAAAGCCTTGAAAAAGCCCTCCGACAAGTCAGAGCCGGCTTCGATCTCAATGAAAGAGAAGTGTGGGTATGGGCGGATGCGCTTTGCATCGATCAGACGAACGCTTGTGAGAAAGACTCACAGATTCCCCTGATGCGAGAAATCTACAGTGGGGCCAAAACGGTCTATGTCAGTCTCGGTGACAGAGATAAGGACACATGGGCCAGATGGGGCCTTCGGCCGCGTCAGGCAACTTCATCGACGTTTCTCCTCGCTTGCCAGGCAGGTATCCAACCTCAAACCCTCATTGACGTTGTCGATTCCAAGCGCAAATTACGATACTTGAAGGCCATTTTCGCGATGAGCAGTCCGTGGTTTACCAGGACCTGGACGGTACAGGAGCTGGTACTGAGCCGTCGAACCAAGATCTTGTACGCAGGCAATGTAATGGACCGATCCGAGTTTGACGCGTGCCTCAGTGAGGAAGCTTTGGAGTTGGATCGAGAGCGAGTTCAGCAATTGCATTCGCATCGAAGCTTGAGAATAGGGTTCATGAGCTACATGCAGACGAGAGAGTTGCAGCGCTCATGGGATCGAAAGGAGCGTGACACGTTGCTGTTCGCCATTCTTGCCGGGAAATTTGAAGCTTCAGTCGCCAAGGACAAGATCTTTGGTATGATGGGACTGATGCCTGAAGTATACGAGAAAACCATTGGCTCGTATTCGAAATTCGACGAAAATGCCTTTCTTGCTTTTGCCATGTTGCAAGTTATCGAGCAGAGAGGTGTTGCCCTACTAGAACGAGCAGGCCTCCACAGGAGGAGAATGATCTTGGAGCCTCCCAGATGGTTACCGTCATGGGTACCAGACTGGACAGCTCAGAGCATGCCACCGACGCCAGTCTCAGAGGTCAACCGGGTGCCGTTCTCTGCCGGTGGTGACCTTGTCGATATCTGTCAACCGCACAGCGGTATATACGGCGGGCGCGTGGATGCATTTGGGGAAGATATTATGACTGTCATTTCCGTCATAGGCTTGCAGGTTGACTCCATACAATCCGTCACACCATTCTGGAACGCAGAAGACTCGCCAGAAGAGGTCGCGGCTTCGCACATCCGAATCTGGGATGTATTCAACTCTTTCGTCGAAGCCACCGAAGACGATGAGAGATATAGAGATACGGACAAGGATGAATTTCTGGTCAATGTATTCCTTATGGACAACACCTATACCAGCGGCAACGAGGTTATGGGGGGTCGTCCGATCCTGCAACCCGTTTCAACTTACAATCATCTTCTGCACGCCTGGACTTGCGGGAAGCGAAGTGGCTATGAAACGGTTGATTCACAAGGACGCAGGAGTCCGTTGGAGACATTTTAACTGCAACACATTAGAGCCTGTCTCGGGCGATCCTTTGCAGTTACTGGTGAAGGTCGAGTTGCGTGGGTTCCAACAATCTCGCAGGTTGGGGATATTGTCGTAGCTGTTCCGGGCTCCCCAGTTCCCTACGTTCTGAGGCTTGATAATGTCGGCCCCGAGGGCAATTGCATCTGGAAGCTGATTGGTGATGCGTACGTGCATGGCATCATGTATGGAGAAGCCATCAAAGACCGCAGCTCGGAGTTGAGGCCTTTCTGGTTGGCGTAGTTTGTACAAGCTCCCGGTGCAGAAACAGCGAATTATGCTTAGCCAACAACGAAAATGAAACTTTGGAATTATCACAATGAGTGCAATGGAATCGTTACGAACTGCAATCAGTCAGTTCAGAAGAGTCTCAGAAGCCATACGACCTACTAGGACAGATTGTGAACACCAAAACACTTGCATCTTCCATTACAAACTCCAGCCGCTCATGCCTTCTTCACACAAAAGGTATTCGGGGTAAAAGTCCCATACGGATCAGCCCTACTCCTCGTCTTTCCCAATCTCTTATACTTCGCCTCATCCTCATGATAAGTCTGCCACACCTTATCAAAATCAAAGTCTCCATAAGAACCCCAAAGCACTCTCCGATCTTGCTTCGAAAATACTCCACCCTCACCAACCCCAACCTGATCATTAACAGCCTGCCAATCCAGCGCAGTCTGCTTATGATCCGACCAATGAAACGAATCTAGTGTCGCACAAACCGTCGAATCCCTCCAACTATACGATGTCCCATTCCCAGAATTCCTCGTAAACATTGAGTTCTTACCCCCAAAACATTGAATCTGACAACTCAACCAGCAGAAATTATCCACCGGCGCAACAATCTCGTCTATCCGCCCTGCAACCCAAGGTGCCCAATTATCTTCCGTCAAAGTCGTAGAGTTTGTAAGATACGTCCTCTTCTCATACGGTAAATCAAACTCCCTCACATCATTAAACAACCACATCGCAGTCAATTCGCTCATTGGTTTCTTCACAACCCCATCCTGAAAAATTTTAATCGGATTCCCTTTTTGTAATCGATTAAACCATTCCATATCTGGACCTTTCTTCCTATCCTCATCGGTGAATGGTACCCATTGAGCATAGACTACGATCGATCTCGGCCATCCTAGAATATTATCTTGTCCAAAAATCCCTGGATGTTCTTCTTTGATTTCAGAGTCTAGACCTGGCCAGAGTGCTCGTAGAGGGAATGAAGAACTTAAAATGCTTACGCAGAGGTCGTAGTTTCGTGGGAAGTCGGGGGTGTCGGCCATTTCGGCTACATAACCCACGAGTCGTTCGACTGTGTCTTTGTCGTAGAGGAAAAGAGCCCGAAGGCCCATTGCGCCTTGGTAGTCTTTGTCTTGGTGGACTTCGAGGACGATGTGAGTGATTACTCCGAAGTTTCCTGGGCTGCCTCCTAGGATTGCGTAGAAGAGTTCGGGGTCGCTGGATTTTGTTATTTCGAGTTCGAGGCTGTCGGCGTTGATTAGCTGGATTGTGCGGACGTGGTCGCCGAAGAGACCGAAACTGCGACCTAGTTGGCCGTAGCCTGGGGGATGTTAGTATATGTTTGATTTAGATGAAGGGAATTGTTTTACAGTACCTCCGGTCTGGACATGACCGCCGACATGAACGTGGCTGCATTGCCCGTGTGGGACGAATAAGGAGTTCTTGCCGAGGAATTTGTTGAATTCTGCGATACTGTGACTGACACTGACGTAGACGAATGCTTTGCCGTCTTTGGAGGGCAATACTTTGAGATCGTCGGGTCTTCGGAATGTCTGCTGGAGATCTAGTTGGATGTTTTTGCCGCCGGTTGAGGAAGCTCCGCTGGATCATATCAGCTTTGTGGTCGAATAACAGAAGCATTCGTGGACTGTGGTATCTCACCTGTATTGATGTCCGCCTGTCCGGATGGCTACAGCTATGCCTTGCTCTTTGGCATGCTTCAGAGCCGTCTTGATATCTTCTTTGCTCTTTGGTTGGATGACTATGGCTGGATTCATGTCATGGTCGACACCTAGATGATGGTCAGTTTACGGATAGGGACATGCTGTAGGTGAGTAGAAGTACTGACCATGACTGCTCGTGGCATACTGATATCTGTTGTTCTCCCATGCTTGGGTGCCTTTAACGAACTGATTACCAGTGATGTTTGCGATCGTCGCCATGCTTCCTGAGGTTGCGGTAGAAGAGGAATGAGAGGTGCTGCCTTCGCCAGTAATGGTATCGGAGAGATGTTCCAAGATGGATGAAAGTCGTCGGATCGGACTCGTTAATGCTCTCAACATCTTTGCGTGGAAATGACACCACCTTTCAATCAATCAAGTTCTTGCGAGTAATGTGTCGGTGTGAGCTGATCGAGCGAAGCAAGCTCAACCTTCTAGCTGCACATACAGCTCCACAATATACTGCTCAGCCCTGGGGCCGAGACAGGAGAAGGCTACTGCACGCGCAAGCATGTGGGTGAAGCGCATGTTGTACCAAGATTTCCGTTTTCATCAAGCATGGCTTTGTGTCAGGTCACCACCATTGGCGTGGCTTGCACCGTTTGAGCAGCTCGTAGCATTCCATACCGGCTAGGTGTCAGGCCACAACATTCAATATGGCACATTACCAGCTGTGTGCAAGGTTCGGGTAGGCGGGCGAGCCTCCCGAGAGATGTCGTGAGACGTGAAGCTGAAGAGCTCGCAGCTCAGCTCATAAATGTGGAAGCCACAAGCTCAGCTGTTAAGCCAGCCACCGCCTTACACCGAGGTAGACGATGTGTTCGTGTGTCTGGTACCTACTTGGCGGGTCGAAGGCGGCCTGTAGCGTGTGTCAGTAGTTCTCAGCGGCTGGGGCTGCGAGCTCCCTGCAGTGTGTCATGCATTCGTGTGAATGCGCTTGCATTCCAATCATGCAATCTATGGCTGCACGAGTCTCCGCCATTGATGAGGGCGTATCCTGCCAGCCTGAGCATACACGAAGCACGCGCGGCTCGAACATAGCTTACTCACCTCATGAGCAGCTGGTCATCACCAGGAACACAGTATTGGATAGGATCACACAGCTCTTGACGATTCGGACTCGCTCCCTCGCCACGACATTTACTGAGAAGGTGCAATTCATACTCCATACACTCTACACACCGTCTGTGCGCCTAAACGCCTCCGCTAATGGTTCTACAGGCTGCGAGGTCGATTGATACATGGGATCGCTGCTCGAGCAGTGATCATTCCTTCTCTCGCTCTTTCGTGCTCGTGATTTGGTCTGGGCGCTTTCTCGATTGCGGACGCGATGGAAATTCGGCGCGTGACTCCAGGTCTCTGCTAATGCTTGAATCCTCTCACGCTCGCTTCGTCGATGTCTAAGAGACGTCATTTATACCTTCTTTCACCAGACTACACCTGCTCGGCGCCCCAGCCAGCGTCAGCATCTCTGTGAAGGCTGTTAGTCTCCAAGTACATTGCGCGTCGTGTTGCCTCTGTTCTCACCTCATGTTCGCTGGAGGCTCAATGTTGGGAGTGAATTCCATGGCCACATAGGCGACACCAGCGAAGGCGATCAGAGCGCCCGAAAGATACTTCCACCAGTTGTCACCCATTATTATGCAGCCCACGAAGATGTAGACTGTCATGTGTTAGCGTCTTGCTCTTGTTCTATGTCGTTGCGCAACTCTTACAAGCTCCACGGCCGATGAACGAGAACATGAACGAGGCATATCGTGCGACCTGAGGTGGGATTTGGAATTCTGCGCAGATGGTAAGCTCGCCGGAACCACCAGGCACGACTCGAGAGCTTCCGTACCGAGTGCAGCGACAGCTGTGAGGATATCATTAGCAAAAGGCCATTCGAAATGCGCGCAGAAGACCAGCATACCCAGACCAAATATCCAAACGTATACTGCAACGATGACACTTTGCCTGTCCAACAGATCAATACGCGCTTTGTCGCTTCTTTCTGTCGCGCAGCTTACACATTGATGCTGGGCCAAAACTGTCCAACACCACCCAGTATCATCAACACACCAACCACCAGATTGACGATGCGACTGTCTCATTGTTAGCTAGAGTCCAGGCAGCTGCTATACATAGTCGCAAGCGCAGATTGGCGTACAAAGCATCGGAGAAGTCCATCTTGGATGAGGTCTACGCCTGATCGAGTTGTGTATGGAGAATTTGGAGGTCTGCGACAGTAGCGTAAAGGCGTAGAGGAGGTCTTTGGTGTTGGGTGGTTTATTGAGAACGAAACACGGCCGAGGGCTCCTTGATGTTGAGGCTGGGACTCGAGCTGGGAGCTTCCGTGCGCCAAAGCCAAAGACGTCAGCCACGTCCGCGCCGGCGGTCCACTTGCAGTCGCATTCGACAACCACCACGCGTCCAGGCAGTCAAATTCTTCACCACAATCATCGCACTCACTCGCGTATACTCCCGTACATACACAAATGTCATGACGGAAGCCTGGAAACACTCCTACGGAAGCCAGCTGTCCAGCACTGTATTGTCTCGTGAACCAGCCCTTCGTATCTTCGAGCTTGGCAGAAGTTCCTCGTGGAGACAAGCAATCAAAATCATCAGGAATTGGCCATTTATCATCTAGCCATGGATTCAAGCGGCGAGGAGAATACCTCAAGCCAACCTATAGCTTCGCCTTCTGGTGCAAGGCCTCATTGACCAGTTTCGCAGCAGCCTCGCACACGCCATAGCTAGTCTGATATCCATACCCGGCATGGCCATAATTATGCACCACGTTGATCTTCTTGCCATCGGGACCAGCAATCGACTCCTTCTCAACCCTGATACCACCATCTCGCATTGGTCTCAATCCAACACCATGGCGAATAACGCTGAGCCCTTCGATACCTGCTCCTTCAGGCACCAGGTTCGGGCACAGCTCTACAGCTCGCTTCATAATGCGGACAGCTAGGTTCGGATCTGGCTGAGATTCCCAGTTGCCCTTTTGCAGACATCCACCGAGAATGGTACCACCACCCGCTGCACGCTGCATGATGTACACTGCTTCATCCGGCCCATCATCAGTTCCGGAAGTAGAAGCCATAACACCGACCTCATTGCGGACTAGTACGATTTGTCCACGAGCGGGATACACTTTTGAATCTTCAACGCCTCCAAGTTTGAGTGATGACAGCCCAGTGGCATTTACCACGACATCAGCAGTCTTGCAAGCGTGGTGGAGCTTTGCAGCATCTGTGATATGGCTTACAATGCCACGTTTGACTACACCCCCGAGTTTGAGTAGTTGGGACACCAACCAGGGCAGGTATATCGCAGTATTGATGCAGACTGATGTGAAAGCAGTGCCGCCTTCGATGCCAGGTGGCAGTTCTGACTTGGGCAGTACTCTGAACTAATCAGAAGTCAGTCAATACCTTCTGGCGACCCGGAAAGCCCAACTTACGTTTGGCACAACATTACTGAACCACGCATCCTCTCGAAGCAGCTCTTTAAACCAATCTCCCACTGGTGTACCCACATCCTTTGCCCTTCTATAAATGTACGTGTCTTGCACAGATCAGCAGTCATCCTCCACTTCACATTGGTCTAGAACATACCTTGGAAATGTATCCCAGCATCTGGCACATCCCTCGCCAATCTCTGCAGCTCAGGCCATGTATTCTTCTCGTAGCTCGCGAAATCCGTGCCTTTGCTACTCACACTATTTTTCGTGATCAGCGATGGCACAGGCGGAGTGAAACTAAATGCAACTCAACAACAATGCATCTCTCCCATCTCTTCAGTTGGCAAAGAATCATTCACACTTACGGAAGGTAATTTGCTCCGGCCCAGGGACTTGCGTATTCAATGTCATAATCTCCAGGCATATGCTTTGCAATCACGGTGATCTTGTGTCCTTCTCGAGCCAGCAGTAAGGCAGTCGTTAATCCGGTCACACCAGCACTGTGATGCTTTATCGTTAGCGACACGAGGCGAGGGACAATACTCATCCATGACTTACCCCACGACCACGATATTGGAACCCATCTTGTGATATCAAGAAGTATAGACGACGATTGTAATACTTCAACTCACAATCGAAGCGGTATAACGATAGAAATGAGCAATATTGCCCAGAAGAGTCAAGCCGGCCCGGTGAACGAAAGCAAGCGTGTAAAGACGAAATGTGGGTCCTCTTTTCACGCCCTGTCGTGTCGGCCGGTATCGCCTATCAGCGGCCCTGCATGAACTCACCTACTACTATGGAAAAGGAAGTTGTAGCAGAAACCTGCCATTCATATGCAACACAATATACTATATTGAACATGTTCTAAATCAATACACGACCTTCCCATACGAACACGTCGGCGGATACTGCACGCTCTTCTTAATACTCTTCTTCAATTCATCTCCATCAATTTCGATAACAAAGTTGACCTCCCTCAAATTTTGCGCTTTTGGCATTAATGCCTTCTGGTAGCCGTGTATATTGCCATAGTTCGGGGATGCGTATGAGGTGTCCACATCAAGATAGAAGCTGGTGCTGTTCTTAACGATGCTCGGGTTTAACATGACTGCTGCAGCGGTTTCATCCCAGAATGGGAACTCAGTACCGTAGTAATTGTACATGAGCTCGGAGTAAGGATTTTCCACTTCGTAGACCGCGTCCAGGAATTCTTGTGTGGACATGACTTGGTTGGCAACATTACCGCAGATGTTGATGTTTGGAAAATCGGCTGTGAGGGCCATTTTGGTTCCTTCTGGATCTATCATGAGGTTGATGTCGCTTTGGAGATCTGCGAGTAGCACGGATCCAGTTGTTTGGAGTAAGTTGGCATCCAAATATCCGCCCATGATTGTGAGACCTTTGGTGTTCTTGGCAAAAGTAGGGTCGATGCGATGCGCGAGGGCAATGTTGGTTAAGGCTCCTCCGGAGTAGATGCTAATCTCGCCAGGGTACTTGCGTACTTGCTGAACAAGGAACTCTGCTGCTGAGATGTCCGATGCGAAAGTGGTGTTTGGGTAGCCTTCTTTGAACGCAGATTTCGAGATCCGGTTGGGGTCGCCACTGGTCGGATCGTTCCCTTGCGCCTCGTAGGTGAGATTTTCTTTAGCGAAAGCTCCTTCCCAGGCCAGCACTCCATGTACGTCCTCCCATGATTGGAAGAGGGTAGGGGTGTTGAGAATCGGATAGTCCGCTCCTCGGTATACTGGAATGCAGCTCAAATCGCCAACTTCGAGGGTTGCCAAAGCATGGAGCCCAGTCTGCAATGCCCAGGAGTTTGCCGTATCGCTCAGGATTCCAACTATGTCCCAGCCAGCATTCAATGCTTGGAGGATTGGGATAAATCCGGCCGTGCTCCAGTCGTTGTCGAGAATGACCTTCGGCCTGCTTGCTTCTCTCTTCTCAGCGGTCGTTGGCACAGCAAATACGGCACTGGCAGCCGAAAGCACAGTTCCGATAATCCTGAGACCGTGCATGGTGAGTGGTGCTTGTCTGATAGTGCTACAAGGGAAGATGCAGGAACAAACCGTGAACCAGGGCCGACACTCGCTCTACATATATAATTATCCACCTTTTCCGTTCATAGGAAGGCACGCGCATTGACGAGGCAATTGAAGGCATATGCGACCGGTCGTGTGTCCGAGCCAATGAAGTTCTTGGCGATGGAGAAGTGAATGTAGACCAAGGTCGCCCTATCAGTGACCGAAGTAGATCCGTCATTGCGAACTGCGAAGATAGCGCAGTCTGTATTCTCAGGTACAGTCAAGCATCCATCGGCGGCTTCCGCAACGAGCTTTTTGCGTGGCGGCGATCTTTCATTACTTGAGAGTGCTTGTTTCGGACCTGCCCTACCGTATCATGGTGTCACGGATCGAGTGTACCACGACCGCTCTTGACGTGAGTTGATTGAGCCTTCACATGCTTGACCATCCAGGCCGGTCGCTGATCTTAGCCCGCCATCAGATGATGATCAGTTCCTCTGCAACATCACGGTAAAGGCGTGCGGACGGAAAGAAGTCTGGACGAACGAAGAGGTGGATATGTCGAGGAGAGTGTAGGTTGCGAGCACAGCACACGGATTCCGCGGGCGCAAGAGCTTTATCGACGTCGGCGAGAGGCGATCGAGCGCAATGACAAGCTCGATGAGGAATGCTTGTTGCGAGGATGGAAGCGCAAGTGCATCCTTCTTCGACAACGACTCCTCAGTCCACGCCAAGACCGGCGAGTCAGCCAATCTTTTCGGGACCCGACCCTCAACCTCACCTGTTCGCAGCCTTTCCATCTCCAGATACACTTGTGCTAAAGCCTCGCAGCGATTCGCAGTGAGACGAATCCTGCATCAAGATGTTTCCATCATTTACTGAATTGATCTCCCGCGGTGACTGACCTTTCCATTCCTGCAGCTGAAGCAGACACCGCATGTCAATCGGCTGAGTCGGCAGTGCAATCTCGTACCACTACTGAGAACATAAAGTCCAAGTATTCCCCAATGTACACGTCCTTACAATTTCGATATATCTACACTTGTTTGGCTGTCGCCGGGTGCTGTTTTTTGGTCCTGAAGTTTCACCATACACTCAAGATGTCCAAATTCGACAGCCTCATCGCCGAGTACACAAATAAAGAGGAACCAGTTGTTCATGGTGCCTTGATGCAATGTATCGATAAGCATGGTCTTACTCTCTTTGCCCCAAAAGCAAATTAAGACTGACATCCCAACAGGAAAGATAATCTACAGCAAAGTCACCGGCTACGATTCCATCGACGAAGATGCTCAGCCTCTGCGAGAGGACGCCGTGCTCAAGATGGCAAGTGCCACAAAGCTCATAGCTAGTATCGCATTGCTTCAATGCATCGAGAGAGGTCTTCTCTCCCTCGACGAGCCGATTACCAAAGTTCTTCCCGAATTGGGCAATAGACAACTCATCTCCAAGTCCGATAATGGGGAGTTGGTCTACACTCCCATATCCAAGCCCATCACTGCCCGACATCTCCTGACGCATACTTCAGGTATGGCCTACCACTTTCTTAATCCCTTGCTCATGGCCTGGGAAGCTACCGGTGCAAAGAAAACAACAGGAAAGATCGCCGAGAAAATGGGCTATCCGCTCGTTTTCGAACCAGGCGAGGGATGGGTGTACGGCGTATCACTCGACTGGGCGGGATTAGCTGTAGCGCGCCTGAACAATACTACCCTGGAAGAATACCTCATTGAAAATGTCTTGGAACCTATCGGCCGTACTGCGCCGTTCCCGACGTTCCACATCTCGCACCATCCCGACTACAAAGCTCGACTGATGGGGAGCGCTCAAAGGAAAGGCTCTCGAAAACTGGAGTCTTGGGAGTTCCCATATGGTGACGATGACGAGGATGAAGCAGGCGGTCATGGCTTGACCATGACTATGGCAGACTATGTTGCTGTGCTTGGGGACCTTATCGCGGATTCGCCAAAGTTGCTGAAACCTGAGACCATTGCTATGATGTATGAGCCACAACTCGCCAAGAACTCGCCTGGGATTCCCATGCTCTTACAATTGAAGCCAGCTTGGGACATGGTTGCCGGAACTTCTGTGAAAGACAAGGACGTCAATCATGGCTTGGGAGGGCTCTTGGTCCGAGGTGAGGCGCCTGAGATTGGACAGCCGGCGAATATCCTGTGCTGGGGAGGTGCAACGAACATCGTGTGGTGGATTTGTAAGGAGAAGGGTGTTGCAGGTTTCTTTGCTACCCAGATCTCACCATTCTCAGACCCGAAGGTGAAGCAACTGGTGAATGCTTGGAAGGAGGACTTCTGGTCGAATTTCGAGGGATGAAGTTTGAATGTATTATCCACCATACGCGTGGGTGAATTCACCCAGTGTTCGTACACTTTTTCTACTCGTAGATCCTTCACTTGTCACTGCACAGCGTGTCCATCTCTTCGTAGATGCGACCTATTTCATACTCTCAGCTCTTAATACCAGACACTTCGCCCTCCCTTTGTTGACTCGAAATATTTGGAGGAAATCGTGCGCGGTGGAGTGTGAGTAAGGTCGAAGGAGTCGCTGACAACTTTTACGTCTGAATCGTAGTTTTAGTCGTGTCCATTGCCCACGCATCTCCCACGCGGTAATGCAGGAGCGCAGACATCACACGCGGGTCGATCAAAGCTTGACGTGCGAAAACCAATGATTTCTGCCGAGTCGGATGCGCAATCCCCTTCTGTAACCATCATGCGAGGTTTGCCAAAGCCTGCAGTCCTGCCGTTACGTGGATTTTGCAAGGCACATCATCGCCATGCCCGTCGAAGACCAGTCTAGCTCACCAGAGGTGAGGTCACCCACGTGCCCGCGGCGGCCAATTGGGAGGCCCTGTAGTAATCGCAGACATTTGATCGTATGGGGCCGATTATCTAGATTATTTTCCAATGGTCCGGCTCAATTGTGGATGCCAATGCATGGTCTGAGATACAGGACCCCGGTATATGTACCGAGCCAAGTCTTCTGTTACGGAGATGTGCCGCTAACGGTGTTGCTACTGCGGGCAGTCACCTGCATAATAATATGCTCGCTGGCATTGGCATCCCGTGGGATTATAGGAGGCGTGACTTGCGCGAGGGAGCCTTGCAAAAATCGAAGTTTGTGGTTGACATTGAGATGCCTTCTGGATCTTTGATATTCAGTCCTCCAGACGCTAGACATCGCCTAAATGCATATAGGAGCCATAGCCGTCGATGGCGATGTCATGCCGTGGTTAGCTTCTGCTTCTTGGGGCGACAGGGACGCATTTGAGCCAATGGGAGCTCATGTGTTGGTAAGAACGTCTGCACGACCTCGCCAAGGCCCGTGCAGTGACTTTGCTTACCTCTACCCTCTGAAACAGAAGTCGAGGTACGGCTCGCTTCGCCCTTATCCAACATCCTCTCGACGACACATCAGGCACGAGTGACACTCCAAACACGCACCGCGCGCACATTACTCGGATCCACAAGGCACAGTCTTGCGTGTACGCTGGATATACCTGGACGATACGCTCTCCGAGGCCTAAGTTCAGCAGCATCTACCGCTTACGTTTCCCTCTTCACGACTGCCTGGCTCTTGATTACTTGGAATCCAACCAGTACCACCCCGCCACCGGATAGGACGGTGTTTGCAGAATATTATCAGATCAAAGCCATCAGATAGACTCCGCACGTTTTTCCCACGACACACTTCCTGTTTGACACCAACCAGCACCACAAAACCCGGGTCGACCCATGCGGCGGTGACGAGCAGTGGAACTAGGAGGCTCAAATGGCGACCTCGCATGCAGAAAGTGCTTCCCCATCAAGACCTGAACCATTGTCGCCCTCCATGTCGGTCCTTCTACAGCGAGAGCCGCATCGAGAGCCGTCGCAGCAGGAACTGGAGGCTGCTCGCCAGCTCCTCGAGCACTCCAAAAGCAGCGCAATGCATGCTCCGGTGCGAGATTCATCGCCCGGCGGCCCGAGTAGTCATACTCATCCATCACCCTCGAATGCACCAGCATATCGCGACACGTTTGCCACTTCACGTTATGCGCAGGCATCACCTCAACCGTCTAGCGCGACAGCATCATCCAGCAATGAACGGCGATCACCAACCGCCACGAGCAGTGCGCCAGGAGCTCAGAGCTGCAGGTATGTATGTCGAAATCGTGTATTAAATACCAGCTGACATGTCCACAGTAATTGCGGCACGACTAAGACGCCGCTCTGGAGAAGATCGCCCGCGGGAGCTGTAATTTGCAATGCATGTGGTCTGTATTACAAAGCCCGCAATCAGATGCGACCCGTAGGCTTGAAACGAGGCTCAGTGGGACCGCCTCAAGAAGCAGGCCAGGCGCACGACAGACAAACGTCGCCTTCATCGGCCTCGATCCACGGCGGTGCTACCTACGTCTCTGCAGATCAGAGTGTCAATGGGACATGTCCCGGTGGCGGTCGTTGTAATGGAACTGGAGGCCAGGAGGCCTGCAATGGTTGCCCTGCTTACAACAACCGAATAGCAAAGACAGCACAGGTCGCTTTACGTCAAGGGCAATCAGATCAGAACGAGTCGTCATATATGAGGACTGTTGTTCAGCGAGCTACGCCTCAGAGCCAGCAGCCACAAAATGTCGTAGTCGCATGCCAGAACTGCGGGACCACAATTACACCTCTCTGGCGACGAGACGAACAAGGACATACGATATGTAACGCATGCGGCCTCTATCACAAACTTCATGGCATGCATAGACCAGTACAGATGAAGAAGGCTGAGATCAAACGAAGGAAACGAGTAGTGCCAGCTCACCAATCAGCAAGCCACCAAACCGATCAAGGATATAATGATGCTATGAGCGATCATTCTGGACCATCAGATCAACGTTCCACAGCTGGCACACCAAGTCGACAACCCGACGAGAGTCCATTCATACCTGGGTCGTCCAACCACGGTCAAGCACTTGGCGCAAGTGGAGGACCTATTCCTGTCGACTTCACGGAAGCATTTAGAAATCGCGACGATGTGGGTGATGGCAAGAAGCGAACATTTTCGGCTAGCACACGTGACGAGGACGCCGAGCCATATCCTCATCCGCAGAATATGGCCACATCTTCAAATCCTAGAGACGAGAATCTGGATCCAGCTTTACCGCATCGAGGATCGGGATCCAGCAAGGAAGATCGCCGAGCGGAGCTGAGACGGGAGGCGGAGAGAATGAGACTGGCATTATTGGCGAAGGAGAGGGAGTTGGCGGAGCTGGATGATGAGAGCTGACAATGAGTTCGGCGGCGAAAGCTGACGATGTTCGGCTGCGAAACGGTACTTTTCGGAAAGAATTCACACGGGTGGGGTATGGGACACGGCAAGGATGGAACGAGGAATGATCACGACTTAACTTTCGGAAGGCTATCGGGTATGGAGATATAGGCCGTCACTACGGTGAATGGCAGGATTTAGGCTACGAGTAGGTGAATGGTATTTTGTTGTGGTGGTAGAGCAAGCGCATGCTCTGAGCATTTGCAAGCGGTAGGCGAGCTCAGCTCAATGTTTCGGCTTGAAATACGAAGAAGCGGCATATATGCTATTTCGCCATACCGTGATTTCCTTCATGTGCGCTGCGTCGTGTGCGATCATTCAACCGTATAGTCATGAGCAGCTGGCCACCTCCTGGCCGAAGCACGACATTGCGCTCACACAATGATCACGTCCAACTCTAAGCCTCTACTTTCGTGGAGAAGCTCTACATTGCCCTCTCTAGCCAGCGCAATTTCTCGTTTTTCAGATTGGCGCCATGATGTACCTCTCAAAACCAGATCTTGATGAGTTCCTCACTCACAGCACTGGGCAGAAGCACACCAGATTCCGTGATGATTCCTGAGATCAGGCTCGGCGGTGTATAATCCACAGCTTCCTCAATCCTCCAGTCTCCTCCATGTCCTCGTGATCGGATCGGTGCATCCATATCCGCGACTCCCTCGTCCTTGAGGCTTCTTCTTTCTGCCTTCTCGCTCCCCTTCGCCGTCTGGAAGTCGACGACATTCTGCTCAATGCCCAGATCCCTCTGGTCCAGTGGATATAACCGCACAAATTTATGCGATTCTGATACCACGTAGAAAGGCTTTCCTGCTGCTCTGGCTAGCATTCCCATCTGGTAAGTTCCGAGTCTGCTTATGATTCCACCGTTTTCTACCACTCCTTCGGCACCGACGAAGCATTGCGTGACTTGGTCGAGACAGAATGCGACGGCTGTAGGCGGGATTGTTGCTACTGGTATATCTCGTTCTCTCAGTGCGGCGATGTTGGAAGTGGATTCGGTGTCCTGCTCGTCGGAGGCTACGACATAGATGACTTTGAATCGAATGCTACCGCCACGAGATGAGGTGGTGTTCCCGCTCTCTGCTGCACTGCGTAGTAATGCGCCCACGACTCGAGATGCGCCATTTGTGAGAACAACGTCGCCGTCGTTGATGAAGTGTCGGCCGAAGGAAGCGATGGTGTCGCGTGCTGCCTTTGCGCGCTCAACAAACAGCTTGCCATTCCGGACTAAGTGATTGCGCACTTGTTCGAAATCGCCTGTATTGCCTACGGCAGCGGGTCGTTGGAGGTTGGTGATGAGGTATTGCTGGAAAATGTCGGTGCCTGCGGACAGAGAAATTGAGTTGGGGATGCTCTCTTTTAGATCGGCTGTCAGCTTTTGAATCAGATCGAGCGTTTCGGAGACGGTGGTGGCGGGTGTGTTGGCGAGTCCAATGATGAGGGCTTCGATGGCTGCGACTGGCATTGTGAGGTCGGTGTCCTCCGTGAGGAGCTTCTTGTATGTGGAGACGACATCGAAGGATGGGCCATGTTTGCTGCCAGGGCGCGACATGTTGATGTATAGTTGATTGGTGCAGCTCGCGCTGCTTTGCGAATGTTTCTACATATTCATCTGTCGAAACACAAAGTCGCTGCTGCTTCATCGAGGAGTGAGGCTTCATCGCTGAGTCACGTCAAGCCGGTCCGATCCATCCCGAAGCTTGACTTCCACTTCTCCTTGCTCGCCGCAACCTGGACAAATTCAAAGCATGACAACAAGAGATCAGGACGACACAAGCTGATACTGCACAAGGTGAGATCTGGAAGAGTAACAGATTCGTGTTGTGTTTTAATACACTTAACGTGGCCTATGCGTCACTCCAAAAGAATATCTCATGGACACCCAGGATCCGCCCATAATGGAATCGGTCCATCCGCAGGATAGCAACCACCAACACGCTTGTCACACTTGTTCAAATGATACTCGCAGATCTGCTTTTTGCCCTTCTGATCCTTGCAATCAGCAATGTCGAACGTCTTCTGTGGCTCCTTGCAGAAGTCGTACGCGACTGTGGCATATTTGCTGGACGAGCATATCAGCGGGAGCCGAAACCCGAGACAGAAGAGCAGAGTACACATACACTTTGCAGTCGTTGGTGAGATTTGGAGCGTACATGCACTTCGGTGGGGACTTTGGCTTGTCCAATGGGCTTGCAAAAGCCAAGGTTGCCAGCAGAGAGACGTAAATGATCGACGGGATCATGGCTGCTGTGGCTTTTGAGACTTCGAGCAGTTGATTTTGAGACGAGCAAATTTTGATAATTCGCTTCACGGCGACGTCTATTAATGTTATACTCAGACTGACTGTTCTTCTAGCAGAGGCGCTCGTCTCGATCTGGCATCAAACTCTTCGGGTCATATCCGATGACGTTGCAGTAGGCATGGACCAACATGCCAACGCCAAGAACACATGGCATGAACCTAGTCACAAGACTTGACGAAGATGAGATCACTTGGACGGAATGCTATGCTTCCATACGTTCAATGGATATCTTGGATGATCAGGCTGTGAATGCTGACTCAGGCAACAAGCGAAGCCAGTAAGATGTTCTCTCGGGGCCATGCGGCTGACCGCCAATTCTTGTATTGGCACATCCCGCGCAGATCCGACAGCCTGGAAGCTCCAACATCATCTCCTTGGCGCCTTTTCCAGACCTCCCAAGATAGATCTGGCATTTTCACAACTGCCAGGGGTGCCTCCCAATATTGGCCATAGCAATGGCTTGGAGCTCTGAGGTTCATCAAATCCAAGATTTAGGGCTTGGAACGTGTGCGAGACCTTTGACTCAAGATATGTGTACCAGCTCTCGGTAAGGTGATAGGATTGAGAAATGCTGCGAATGCAGTCGAGGCTGGACTTCTGCCAATCTTTATACCTGACATTCGATCGCTCAGCCGGCTCGGAGAAGTTTCAGACGGGATCCAGGTAACAACACCAACAGTGAAGCAGAGACGGTGAACCTCCCTACGCTGTGTCACACGACCTAAATCTTCTGAAAGCCATCTTCACAACCTGAACGTGTTACAAAGCACATCAGTGGCAGTGGTTAGCGCTCCTCCTTCCATATCCGGCTAGTGTGGCAGAGCTAAGGTAGAGGTCGCATAGGGTGTCCTCCAAGCCGCGATATCTCCGTGCGCACTCATCATTCCTGGAGAGACGAGGGCCAGGTTGCTTACAGCTTCAAGTGAATCAATGCTGCAGGAAAACTTCATGCGACTGCGAGATCCGCAATACGAGCCTTCAAAGGCAGCACAATGTTTACAAAGCAGTGACATAATGTTGACCAAGAGGTGGCGTGACACGATTCTTTCGCTTTTGCCAGTTGTGGAAGTACGAGCGCTTGTAATTCTGAAACATTGGTGATTTTCTCAATGCGATGTTACGCTATTGAGTAGACTGAGCGGGCTGACAAGATAATAAGAAAGCGTAGGTATCTTCCAGCACATCTTATTCTCTACTTCTACAGTCTTGGCTTTCGCGGACGTGTGTTTTAACATCTACCAATGGCTACTCAAAAGCCCCTTATTCTAATCACAGGCGGATCTGGGTTCATCGGGAGCCAGACAGTCCACAACTTCCTCCAGCATGGCTATCGCGTTCGACTGGCCGGTCGAAATGAATCCACTTGTCAACGATTCTTGACCACGCATAAGGACTACAAAAGTCAGATCGAGACCGTCGTCGTCCCAGATATCACAGTACCGAATGCATTCGATACAGCAGTGGTTGGTGTTGATGGAATCGTGCATATGGCCTCGCCCTTCACCCACAATGTCGAAGACGTTGAAAGGGACCTGATCGTTCCAGCCGTTAATGGAACTCTGGAGATTCTCAAAAGTACTCAGAAGCATGCCCCGCAAGTGAAGCGTGTTGTTATCACGTCTTCGTTTGCCGCTATCAATGATTTTAGCAAGGGACTGCGGCCGGGGCATGTCTATGATGAGAGCCAGTGGAATCCTATTACACATCAGCAAGCGAAGGATAATAGACGAATTGCATATGCGTAAGTGGTAAGCAACGTTTGGGAATTCAGTACTCACTGACATATGCTCAGAGGAAGCAAAACGCTCGCTGAGCGTGCAGCCTGGGACTTCATCTCCAGCACTCCAGACGTCAACTTCACTCTCTCCACAATAAATCCAGTCATGGTATATGGTCCTCCACTGCCCGGCTCTCTCTGGATCGATCATCTCGGTCAGTCGACATCAGAAATTTACGCCCTTATGAATGGTTCGCTGGACAGTGTTCCGCCGACGCCAATGCCTGTTTTCGTCGATGTACGAGACATTGCTCAGGCTCATCGACTCGCGTTCGAGACGGAACAGTCTGGTCGATTTGCTATGTGTAGTGGTTCGTTCACTAAGGAGGGTGTGTGTCGATTGTTTCGAGATAGTGGCCTGGGGCTTCAGGATCGTGTGCCGAAGAGTGGTGTGGATGGAGATACGGTTGCTGAGCATTATTCTGTTGATAATAGGAGAGCTAGAGAGGTCCTGGGTATCAGATTTAGGACTATGGAGGAGACCTTCTTGGATATGGCGAAGGAGTTGTTGGCTATGGAGGCAGTTGGAAAGGGGTCTAAGGTGTGATCGGGTACTGAGTCATATGCATACAGACGTAAAGCATTAGGCGGCCTGCGTCGGTGAATGGCAGATATACTGTCAAAAATTGACACTTTTTTGACTCCTACTTACCGTTCTCGTCTAGGCTGTTCTGACAAGGCCTGTTTCCGCTTATCGCCCATCTCGACCGTCTTCATGTTCTTCATATCTGTTTCCACTGAAAGCTTTCCGCCACAAGCTACTCTGGATGCATATTTATGCACTATACTTCCTCTGCTGAATAATGGCAAGACTTTTGCTTAGAGGATCCATACCCTCTCCATCTTCGACATTCTCGTCATCTTCGTCAACCTCTGCCTCTTCGTTATTAGTCGACTCTTCTTCCTCGTCGTCGTTTGAACTGCTCTCGCTGAGAAAATTTTCATTCCCGCTAGCTCTCGCGATTCCTCTTCTCCTCCGCTGAGACGCACTACGATCAGCTACTTCAGATCGATGTCCAACTCTATGTCGGAGCCTGTCGCGAATGTCTGATACTGCTTTCTGATGAGATACTGTCGGTTGATCCGCTTGCAGATGCGTAGCCAACTCGTTCACTGCACTTTTCGGTGTACGGCCTTGCCCCAAAAGCTTAGCGTACTCAGCCTTTGTTCGTACCGCTTCTGCAGCAAGAGCAGCATTGGCCACCATATCCCATGCCGCGTCGGCCGCACTAGTAGTTTCGGCCGACATACCACTTGCACTCGATGTGAGAGATGTCAAGTTAGCGTCCCAGGGACTTGCTTCAGGGTTGTTGCCCAAGGTGATAGCTGATGGGTTCTCGCTGTTGGTCAAGCGTGGTGCTGGCGTCTGAGAAGGCTGTATCAGACTTTCTGAGTGCGTCTCATTTTGGGTATCAGGCGCTAAGGCTAGAATCCATCCGCTTTGATAGACTCGCTCTCCCAGCAAAGTATCAACGAAATAATATTCGCCTTGAGATTCGTCCCAGACCCATGTCGATTCATCATTGCCTGCTCGAGCGAAGGAGTTACGCCGGACCTCTTCGTAGTCATGATCGTCGACCAAATGCTTCACAAGATTCTCAAAGATTTTCTCGACGGTTTCTCTTTCCTGCCTCGGATACTTTGTGGCGACCAATAGATATTGGCACTCCAGTACCGCTACGTGGCCCGGTGGAAGACGATCTTTGAGTGAGCGGAGAAGTCGAGTGGCTGTTGTGATGGTATCATCATGGCGGCCTTCCCTCCTAAGTTTGACGGCATTCAAGAATATCTGTTTCTGTCGTTCACTCTCCGATATCTCGTCATCGCTCATTGTCGCTTTAACTTTCTCATTCCATGTCTCATACTTTCTTCTGTTGATGAGCTTCCCGTACATTATTTTGCGCATTTCTGCAGACGACACGTTCCGGGTTTCCCATCTCTGCCTCCCTTCTCTTTTCACATTGTCCGCCTCTTGTATGTTCCCTTCGGATCGCTGCTTTTCGATTTTGTCCCTTTCAAATTTCTGCTCCGCTTCCAATCGCTCTTTCTTCAACTTTTGCTCCTTCTCCTTCATCCGCTGCTTTTGCATTTGCTGCTCCTTTTCCAACTTCTGCTCTTCCAACTTCTGCTTCTCCAGCTTCTGCTTCTCTGATCGCTCCTTCTCTGATCGCTCCTTCTCTAATCGCTTCTTCTCTGATCGCTCCTGATCTACTCGCTCCATTGCTAATCGCTGGCTTTGCAATCGTTCGTTGTGCACTTTTTGCTCCAGAGAATGTGCGTGTTCCAGATCTCTTTGTCGCTCAGAGTCTCTCCTGGAGTTTACGCCTCCCTGTATCAAGAGCTTTCCGAGGCTCGGGACGACAACATTGTGATGGGGCTGCACCAACCCATTCGGCCACGAACCACCATCTCCAAAAGCTTGCTGAGGCGTGTTGTAATCAACTCCTCCTGGAGAGCCTTCTGTCCCGGTGTCGTTCTCCTGAGATCTTGGATGAAGTTTTCTGGACCTCTCTTCTGGTGTCCCGGTGCCGCGAGCTTCATCTTCGATGGGCTTGACTTCGAAGTCGTCATGTCTGGCAGATTTATTGTAATTGCCTGTTGCGTTATGGTCATGCGAACCGCCAATGGCATCAGGCGGCTCTGTGAGACCGACCTGCGGTATCTCATTGTTCAGAACCGTATCGTGCCATTTGTCCCATTGACTCTTGGCGAGACCAGAAGTCACTGGAATCGTCACGGTCAGTATTCCAATTTCCATAAGATAGGCGAGGACTTTCCGAAGGGCAGTCCCTCGGTCGTTTTCATCCTGCTCCTTAACAACTTTTCTCAATCGTTCCATTGCGCGATCTCTCTCGCCATAATTCTTGATTAGAGAAACATCAAAGATGCCAATCATGCAGTACGCCATGTCTTCTCGACGGGAAGTTTTTCGGCCACCAAGCCAGCGCCATTTCTCTGCGGAAGATACGTTGCTGCACTCGTCAGGATTCATCAAGACCTTACGGGGAATCTTATTTTGTGGCCTCTCAAAAACAGCGTTCGTTACATTTTTTAAGTCCGGACATCGCTCCTTGAGCCACTGTCGCTTAGGACCCTTATAGCCTATGAGCTCCCACTGCTTAGTAGCGAATACTACAGTTTGAGGCGCGACAAGCTCCTGGAGCGTCCACCCCCGGCTGAACCACTCGCTTTGCGACATCGCATCTTCTGTCGGAATTTCAACGTCGTCAAGGTAAACCAGGCAATACTTCGCCTCTTTGTACCAATCGAACATGGACGTAATGGCCTCCTGACGCTCTTCAGAGTCTGATTTGTTTATGCAGCAAGTGTCAATCCACAGCCACTCAATGTCGAAACCTAGGCTCTTGACATGTTCGCAAAAGCTGTGGATCTTTTCGTAGCCTAGACCTTTCCTTGATGGGTTGCTTCGGTAGCTTTCATAGCTGACTTCCAAGTCTCCCTTCCTCCAACGATGAGAGGCTATGACGTAGGGAGGTGGACTGATATAGTGAGGTCTTTCGATATGGGGATCATATTGGGTATAGGGGGGTGCTTTTTCGTGGGCGAACTCACGAAATTGTCGGGTGTCAATGTTCAACAAGCGAATCATTGTTTGTTGCTAGAGACTAGTCGCAGATTTTTGCCGCTATCCTTCGCCATCATGAGTTGTTTCAGCTGCTTTCAAGCTGCTGCAATGGGTATTGACGATGGAGACTGATGGATGGAGAAGCGTTCCTTGGTTTTGGTGGCAAGCTCGACGAGCCCTCGGAGACTCCCGAAAGCGAAAGCGGAAGCTTGTCTTGCGTCGCGTGCTTCTCCTTCCCGTCTTCTGCTGTGACAATACCATCAGTCCCATCGTCAAGCCTCCTCAGAGCCTCAGACCATAAGTACTGCTGCTTCAGATGAGCAGAGCTCAACCGAGCGCTGGGGCGCCACGCCGCGTCACGGGCGCCCCAGTTGGCGAATTACAACCGAACGCGTGACCGGTGAAGACCGACCATGCAGGGCGACCTGTGGAGTGCTCACTTACCCGTCTGCAGGTTGCCTTCCGAATTGCCTTCAGATTGCCTCTGGCGCAGTCCATATAATAAGGCTGCAAGAGTCTTGCCACCAGATCTACCCTGCGCTTCACCGAGGAACTGCCTTAGGTCTTGCAAGCAACACAGCAATTCTCTCGCGAAGTCCGGACTTGGCAGTGCTTCCCACGTGTTTGGTGCGCATACTCAGCCTAAAATGTCATACTCTGGCCAGCCCCAGTGGCAGTGGCATCCACACTTCCAGCAATATTGCTACCATGACCGGGCGGCGCAGGTCCTCGTGCTGGCAGATGGTCGACGGTTTAACGTTCGAAACCAGCAGCAAAGCAGACCATGGGTCCAGGAGGCAGTGGCTGCCTATCGGTTACGCCAAACGGATCTGGAGGGCTACTTGAGGCGCAAGTTCCCAGCAAACGAGTATGGACAACACAGCTTCGCAATTGAGGTATGATAAAGCCTGAATTTTATAAGCCTTTGTGCTGAAAAGGGCAATAGTTCGATCACGACTCCTATAAGTTCAATGTGCCAAGACGCTTGGAACAGGTATTGAACCTCATCATCCATGTTTCCAATGACTTACGCGCGGTAGCACGAATTAAACCAAGAGATCAATGCATTACGATACCCAGATTCCGAATGATCCGAAGTTAGAATGGATCCGTTCAGCCTGAGCCGATCTGCAGCCAAGTATTGTGCGGCTCAAATTGCGTCTTTCAGACGTGCACGTCGCCGCAGCGGAATTATAACTTGGTTGCTGGGGTCTGGTGGTGGCAGATCTTGTGGCATGCCTGTGCGGAGACTAATGCATGACCGGCAGCACTCACGGGCTAAGCCACCTGCCACTGCGGCTCCTGCTGTACCTCTTGATTGTACCCGAAGCCGCCAGCAGTCTTACCAGAATATTATATCTTGTGAAAATACATACATACATTCGAGTGAGCAGCGTTGTCTTCGCAATCATTACAGCACTGTTAAACCATGAATACCTCAATCTTGGAGGATGCTATGAGCAATGCCGGCCAGTACCCCGGTAATGGTTGCGGTATTGATGTACACGAGCATACCTTGCGTGCGATAACAGGTCAACTCGAGAGGAGATCCTCAGATCTGTTCGCAATAGATGCCTCCGTTGGCATTCTGGAATTATGGGATGTTGATCAAGGTACGCCACCGAGTGAACTCCATAGCTTTTAGCTGACTTTCGCAGACTATGATGAGGCGGAATTGAGGTCCTCAAACGCAACAAGGACACATCTCATGGGCGCAATCAAGCAACATCGCCCAGACCCTGTCCAGAGACTCATGTCAGTATTGAGACGTCGCTGCGATGCCGTATCCAAGAGCTGACCTCTCTCATCATAGCTTCATAGGAGCTTCACACTCTCGATCTCCTTTAGCCATACACCAGCAGATGCTTTTTGAACTACTTACGTATCACCAAGTACCGTCCACTTTTCTGGAGTTTCTATTTCCATTTGGCAATCAACATTACGTCCAGGATTTGTATTTTGGTGGCTTTCGAAGCGAAGTCATTCGTAACTCACCACGCCCCGGACTTGTCTGTGCATCTTTAGGCAGAAGTGGCAAACACATCGACATCTGCTACAACCTCAAATCAATCGAAGCAACCAAAGATGAGCGACAACCGTGGTCCATTCGACAGTGCTCTATTCACCATCGCTTTGACTTCATTTTCAAGCAGTCAACCTGGATAGTGGTGAAGGCTAACAAAGTCATCCGAAAAGCATTTCGGAAGGAGCTTCAGAGAATTAAAGAAGCTACATTCGACAGCGGAGAAACAGGCCATGGATGTGACTCTCTTGCTGCAACACTGGCGATGCATTTGTTGGTGGCACGATGGGCTAGTGAAAACTGGCATTGGTACGTGCGCGATCTGGAAAAAACGTTACAGGACAGATCCCGGCGACTTCTGACTATATCTCTTGAGGAGAGGAAGAATGAATCCTTGGCAACCATTCCATCGCCTCCGAGTGCGAGACCACCGCGGCGGAGCAGCACCTTACAGTCACTCGGAAAACCATTCCGGCGTGCGACATCCTTCAACACATCTGGTGATGACTCTACGTTGGTTCCAAGCGATTCCAGCTTTGTACTGGAGCCAATCCCGCAAGGTCTGCCTGCACCGCCTGTCGTCCCTGCTATTGACAGCTTTTCGTTCGTGGACCTGCAAAGACTACAGAAGATCGAAGAGCAAGTCAATGAGGCACTACTCGTGTTGAAAAACAATTCTAGAGTTATCGAAGAGCTCAGTGGCGCCTATGTATCTCTTGTGGATGCAAAACACACGCAAATTGCGATTGCAGAACAGTGTAAAGTCGAAATCGAAGAGTTCCAGAGGCAGCTCATTGGTCTTGTCCAGGAATTGGGTATGCATCAGTCACGTCTCGAAGCGCTACTGAGAATGTGCGCAGACCGAAAATCCCTAGTAAGTAATTGAGGACAAAGTCTATTCGACGAACTGACATGATGAAGCTTCAAGGCGCTTTGCAATTCCGGAGTATGCAATTATCTCGCGACCTTGCAGAGAAAACTCACCAATCTACCATCAGCATGGAAGAAGTGACGGTTCAAATGCATCAGATCGCTAAGAAGACCTTGGTAGAGACTGTGTCTATGCGAATCATCACAGTTGTCACTTTACTGTTCCTTCCTGGAACATTTATCTCAGTACGTACGTGGACTTACGATCGTGGCGAGTACCCGCTGACTGTTGAACAGACATTGATGAGCACACCGATTGTCACTTTTCAGGATGGAGACACTGGATTTTCAAATCAAAATATTGGATCTGGTGCTTTGAAGCTCTACCTACTCGTAAGCCTCCCATTAATGTGTCTGACATTGGCGGCATGGGCTATCATGTACTTTCGTGAGAAGCGCAAGACCAGGGGAGAAGCCAACAATGTGCGCATGATGGAGCAAGGTGAATGTCTGAAGCTGCCCCTAGTCCCTAGCAGCTACGCCTGACATCGACCGTCCTTTCGTGTGCGTATATGTGGGTTGTCAGTCAATTTTTTCCTAGTACACGAAGCGAGGCCTCGTGGCGTAAGGCAATACATCTGCGGCTCTGCTGCAGGTTCATGCAGCTGCGGCTGGGCGGCTAATACTCTACCTACACCGGTCGCGATATCGCTAAGCGAAGCACAACCGTCGCCTGAGCGTCGTACCTCTTTTCACGATCTGCTGCCAGTAATCCTCATTGTCGTTACAGCGGGGGAGCATGCTGATTACTTCGTTCTGTGGACACCATCTACTTCTTTCCAGCTGCGTCAATACGGTGACGACTTTCGACCCAGACCTGACCTAGAGACACGTGCACAGCGGCCTCTCAAGAATCGAAACCGGGCGCAACCGGGGATTGCCACTCAACAAATCTCTTCGCTCACGCTTCACCGCGCACATGTTCTCTTCTACGAGCCACACTACTGCCGCTGCCCGGTCGTCCTTGGCCTTAGAGTGCTAACGCAAGACGCCGCCCGAGACCAATCAATGCTCGCAAAGACTGCCATTCGCTCGGCATTCAGGCAGTGCACATGAGCCGCAGTCATGTCAGGGTCATCATCACAGCCCGATCATTCTCTTAACATTCAAGCTCTTCACCAGTGGATCCAACGCAATGCTATCCAATCGGTCGATGCTACAACAGGTACCATACAGCCAGGGAGACGTTTTGTGCCTATACCTGCCGTGGAAGAGTATCTACGTGATGGTGGAACATACGAGCGGACGAAAGCCATCCTTAAGGATATTTTCCCTGGACCGTCCAACAACATCAATGAAAAAGCAGTGGCAGTGGCAGAAAACTGCCCACGCATCCTGTGCATTCTTGTCGAACTCGGCAAAGGTAATCTGATCGATGGATTCGTGCGATACGTCCATCTTCACGACAGCTGTCTACCCTTCCATGACCCTGAGCACCCGCCTCAACACTTTCCGGTCTTGACAAGGGACCGTGAGTGGTACAAACAGTTCTATCGGAAACAATGGAAATACTTTGCACAAGAGCTTCGCCAATTGACCAGAGCTCAGTTGCTTGACGCATGGATTCTTCCTTTCACTGCGCTAGAACTGAAAGGAAACGGTAACGACGCATGGGTATATCGCGCGCAAGTACATCCAAAGTATGATAAACTGGTATGTTCAACCGTCGTCCTTTTGGCCATCTGCGCTGATTACTGCTGTAGACCACTTCGCCGCCGGGAAATCATTGCTATGCTCTCAAGACCTTCAAAACTCAAGCATCTGGAGGAAGATATGACCGCGAAGCGCTGGCTTTTGAGCAAGTCACTGGCTCAGGTACCTATAAGCGAGACATGGTTGGTCTTATAGCATTCCACAGCAGCTTTGAGTATAAAGGGACCTTCAATATAATTCTAGAATATGCGGAGCATGGTAACCTGCAGGAATTCTTCGAAGGGACCGCACCACCGACCTCGGGTGACATGATCATCAACTTCTGGGAAAGCTTGTTCGATACTGCTAAAGCATTGTTCAGCATTCACCATCACTTCCTTGGCACAGATCAGAACGGAAACCGTGCCGATATACAAGGGTAATTGTTTCCTCAACACTGAAGTACTTCTTGCTGACACTTGTAAGATGGCATCACGACCTCAAACCCGCCAATATCTTGGTCACGACCACGGACGGCAGACTAAAATACCCATACTCTTTCAAACTTGCAGATCTTGGTCTATCTCGGTTTCAATACATCATGGGAGGCCAACCGGAAGCTTCCGGCCGAGCAGTATTTGGCACAAGAACCTATGGCAAGTAGATATCTTCGGATGTTTGCATTCCACATCTGACATGATACTTAGGCGCTCCAGAGTGCTATGCCAGCACCGAGCATACAATGCACGTCCGCAACGACGTCAAACGGAGCACCGATATCTGGTCGCTAGGTTGCGTCTATAGCGAATCTGCCGTCTGGCTCGTGAAAGGAGCGAAGCAACTACAAGCTTACAAGACTGCCCGAAACATCGAAGCTCGACACCTGGATAACACATTTAGAGACGGTGCTTGCTTCCATGATGGCCAAACAGTACTTCAAGCTGTTGCTCGTCAACACAACGAACTACGTCGATGTTTTAAGAAAGGCGACTTCATCACTGGACCTGTGATTGATAACATCATAACGGATATGCTTTTGTCTCGTCCCACACAACGTACTACTGCAGATCAGCTCGTAGGAAAAGTCGAGAGGCAAATTAAGCTTGCCAAAGAGGAGTTCTTGAGATTTTCCTTGCATACACCGCCATCAGCTGTTAGAGTTCCTTACGCCACTCCAGCTCAGTCGCCTGGATCTGTAAGTTCTGGGGTGCAAGCTCATTTTGACAACAGAGTGAGCGCTGGCTCTGCGTACGCCAATGATGAGAATGTTCTCAACGAAACGGGCCGAGTGTTCCAAAGCCCAGAGCAATCGCGGGCAAATACGATGTATCCTTATCCCAGCACAATGGTCCTGCCAGGTGATCTCCCTGGTCCCTCAGATCTAGAAGAAATTACTCCGCCTCCAAATGCTACCGCTTGGAACAGCACTGTCCCTTCTCTTGGACAACGAAACGCCCATCAACATCCACGAGTGCTTCCTCTGCGGCTACCACCGCTAGTATTCCAAAGTGAAGGTCATTCAGCGACAAATGATACAGAGCTTTCCAATCACTTTCGTGCGGTGTCATCAGGAAGCGCTCCTCAAGCCTCGCCACCATTACATCCACATTCACTGCCATCCAAATCACCACAGCCTGGAATGGACCCAGGAAAAGGTGGCGAAGGCACCTCAGGCATTGTGCAGGCAGCATCGGGAGCAGACGCCGCCCGAAGCACAACACGACCCGTGGAAGCAGCTTCGGAATCGATCGATTCACGTTGTACATTGAAGCAAGCTACAGAGTGGTATAAGAAAAAGAAGTACAAAGACTCTAGCGCTCACCTGCCAAACGAGGAACTGAAGTCTCATCTTCATGGACGTGATCATGTAAGTAAATTGTGACCAAGCCAGCTGGTCAAAGACTGATTTTGCTAGGTCTTCATCGTTGATGACTCTCGTACCATGTCAGAACACTGGACCGATGTCGTGGAGCGCGCAAAGCTTTTGACGTATATCACAAAGCGAGAAGATCCGGACGGTGTGGATCTGTACTTCCTCAGCTCCGACAAACGCTTCAACATTCGCGATTCGACAGAGATGGCAAAGAAGATCAAGAAACACAAGCCGGTCGCCCAGACATCTCTTGACACTGCTGCCTTTGACCATGAGATCAGATCTTATGGGCAAAAGATAGCATCTTGGGTCCGGTGGGGTTCGCAGGAGAGCACTCAGCCTCGGAAGCGAAGCATCTACTTTTTGACTGACGGAGCTTGGGAGGCTGGTGAGAGTGATCAAGGTCAGGAGTCGATCGAACTCCTGGTAAATCGACTGACGACGGCACATTTGACAAGAAACCAGGTCGGAATTCAGTTGATCAGCTTTGGAGAGCATCGAGTGGGCCTTCCACGCCTTCAGGCCCTGGATTTTCTAAAGCAAACCAAAGGGCTCAAGTTGTAAGTTGTCCAATGCGCACTTCACGTTGTACTAACCTGACTGATCGTGTACAGAGACATTGTTGACACCGAGCCATCAGAAGGTGATGTCTGGAAGATGCTCCTTGGTGCTATCCTGCCGAAATTCGATGGCGATAGCGATGAGGCTCTCAGTCTTGGCTGAGCTGTTCGCATTCGAGCCTCGTACAAACTGGATACACTGGCCTGAATTAGAGAATCGACAATACCCCCCGCGCCGACGAGGCACCGATGACCGTGTCACCCCACGGTTCGCCGCTGAACCGGTAGCATGGGCACAAACTTGCGACCGCCTTACCGTTTCCCTCGTTGATTAAAGCGGAAGCCGAATAATGTGGCAGAGAAAGAAACAAGCCTGAAAGACCTCCCCAATTTTGTGCCGCGAAGACACCTACCTTGTTCTCCGTAGCCTCTAGCCAGTCAACCGACTTGCCCTAGTCTATCTGGGTTGTGCTCTCGTGGAGAAATGGCTGGACGTTTCGGGCGCAGGCGGAAAACGCCGAGTGGCAACGGAGAGCGGAGGCGAGGCTACTCAAGGACTATACAAGCAGTAGACGATACACTCTGACAGAGATTCGGAAAAGTGTTATCTGAGGAATTTGTTGTTGGCAGGGGTTTGATCAACGTAAATGATTGGCAATCAGGAATTGAAAAATGTCGGACAGATTGTAAATAATTATATCGCTCTGCGTCCAGCAAAGACTAATTGGCTAAGGCCCCATCTTTATCGACGTCACAGAGTTCAAGGAGTAAATATGATGAGGCGTTGCGTTTCTACTGTTACTTTAACAGCAGTACCCCTTCCTCTTCCCCTTCGACTCCCACTTCGCAGCCTTCCTAGCACACTTCGCCTCCTTCTTAGCTTGCTTCGCAGCCTTCTTCATCTCCCACCAAGTCATCTCCCTCTCCCCTCCACTAGAAGAAGAACCACTCGTTTCCCTCTTCCAATTCGTCACAAAGTCCTCGGCAGCCTGCTCGACACCTGCTGCGTATGCTGAGTCTGTTGGACTATGGTCTGGAATCTCGGCTCGATTGACCACAACTTCGTCATAGCTTGGTGGTCGAATTCCAGATGTCTCAAGATTCATAAGGAAGTCTTGCTTCTCATCGTGTTGGTGAATGATGCGAGGCGTGGTATATGCGTCATTCACTGGTGCTGCTATCGGTGCTGGGAGAGCATCTAGCTCTGGTCGCTGCTTCTTGAGTTGATGTTCTTGGTATTTCCCATAAGCAGCTTGGGCTGCGATGACAACCAAAGGGCCTCGGCGGTTTCTGCGGCGGCAACACATCTTGATTGCTGTGAGTTCTGATGGAAGGTATGTAATAAGATTGAGATTTGATGCTCTGAATGATGCCTCGTGTTTGATGCTTGCTTCGATTGTGCTGCTGATGAATCTCTGTCTGATGCTACTTACAGCTGCAAAGTGCCCACACTATATACAATGTCAGTAACATCTCGATCTACGAAAGTGTACGGTGTCTTGCGACCGTAAATCTGCATTGCTATTGTGGTTGCCTGGAATTCCTCCGCCAACGCTGTTAAAGTGTAAGGGATCGCGAGGCTCTCGGCCGCAAGAGGAAAAAAGCCACTTACGTCGACAAAGGATCTCGCACTCACACACGGATACGGTTAGACTCATTCGATCGGACATACAATTCTTACCATACATTCATCGAATTGTGGTGCGTTCCAAAGCTTCGAAAGATCGGACGTAAATATTCTTGTAGATCTGCCTCTGAAGTGTCTATTGCACCGAAAGAGTCAAGGCAAAGATGGCGAGCGACTACCTATGAGGCCTTATCATCGATGTGCTCGATGTGATCGTCCACTTTCTCTTGACCATAGGAGGTCCTGGTATTACCACTCCTTTCAATATCATGATCAATCTGCGAAGCTGGTTTGAGGCTCTCTTGCACCGGCTGAGATTTTTTGAAGACCTTTTTGAGACCAGTGTTTCCGTCTTTCGTAAAAAGGAAGTCTATCTCCTCGAGGCCAAGATTGCTCGTTTCAGGGTAGCTGTGCTTGTGTTAGTGATCGTTTGTACAACGAGCTTTTCGTTTGCTTTACTTACCAGAAGTAGACCAGTGGTATGAACGAAAAATTGAGGGCCATGAACATCAGATAGCCTTTCCATTTCAGGTTGTTGATGAGGGTTGGCGTAATCATCACGACACTTGATCAAGGGTATGACCCGTCAGCAACATGTCTCAGAAAATGAGGGATTATACCCATGGAAACGCTTACAAAAAGTTCCAAAGCCAGTTGGACGAGATACCGATAGCACTTCCCTTAGCTCTGGCATGGAGTGGAAGAATCTCGGGCACATAGACCCATGGAATACAATTTGCCGTTGCTCCAAATATCAGCATATACGTGAAGAAGAATGCAATGCTGGCTTCGGAGGTCCTGGTTTGAAGGCCTTCGGAATAAGGTGGGCTATGATAGCTGAAGCTGAGTAGGATCGAGATCATCATCATGCTGATTGCCAGACCGAGGGAGCCCCACATCATTGGTCTGCGACGGCCCATTTGATCCAGAAAGAATGTTGGCACGAGCGAGCCGACGAAGAACATGCATTGCACTGCACCGCCGATGAGAAGGCTGAGGTTGCGTGTGAGGCCGACGTTCTGTTGAAGTGCAGATGGGACGAAGTACACCACAAGATTGATACCACCCATCTGGTTCATGAATTGCATTCCCCAGGCAAGAAGCACTCGGCGACCGGTCTGGACATCGTCGCGCTTAAAGATATCGCGCCATCGGTATTCGCCATGCTTGCGTTCGAGGGCCAGGGCGCCAAGGATCTCATCTTGCATTTTTGACACTTTCTCTCCCTCCGGACCAGTCCCCCATACATCGCACATGACTTGCATGGCCTCCTCGTTGCGGCCTCTGGCGTACAGCCATCTCGGAGACTCTGGGAGACCAAATACCAGTCCAATGACAATGATGGCAAAGAAAATCTGGCAAGCGATCGGAACACGCCAAGCCACACTGCCTCCGACGAAACTCATACCATAATCGAAGAAGTATGCAATGACGATGCCAACGCCAACGAAGAGCGGCTCTGATGAGACCAAACGCCCACGCTTGTCGGCATCGCAAAGCTCACTCTGATACATTGGCACGGTTGAGGTTTCGAGTCCCGTACCAATCCCAGTGATGTATCGTGCGACCAGAACTTGAGCAACGGAATAGGAGGTACATTGGAGAATGGCACCAACGATAATCCATGCCATGGCAAACCACATGCACAACCGTCTTCCGAGCCGCTCACCGATGAAGAAAGTCAGAACACATCCGGAAAATGCTCCAAGGTTGTAGATCGAGACGATTATGCCTTCTTCTGCGCTTCCTGGGTTGCCAAAGGTGTTCTTGAAGTCCTCATTGCCCACAATTCCTGAAAAGACGCCTTGGTCTGAACGCGCTTTAGTACCATGCTGCCTTCCAAGCGAATGTCGACTCACCATATCCGAACAGCACAAACGCAAGCTGGCATGCAAATGTTATCGCCCATCGCAGCCTTCTTCCCGTACCAAAGACATTGTACTTCAACAGCTGAGGCATCCTGCATGTGAGTGTTACGCCTTCATGTAATGATTGAGATGGGAAGAAGGAACGCGTGAGATTTAATGAAAACTGCGTTCAGGTCATACTTCATCGTCACCAGCTAAAGATCGGTTGTCGTATTGCAACTACTCAGCATATAGCAGTGATCTGCGCGTTGGTGCAATGACAAGGTGGCGGGCGGCTGTCAAAGAGCACAGTTTGGCGGCTGAATTGCACGCGAGCACGCGGAGAAACATGTCCAGCACGCGAGTGAGTGCCGTGTGCCGAGATCTGATAGAGGAATAATTGGTACATCACTCGCGATGGAGAACATGATTTGAGATGGGAACGATGATGTCGCATTTGAAGAAGTTGGAGAAGCTGGGGTTGCATGTGTGGAGGCGCTTGCACTTGCTTTCTCTGCCAGATCGGCAGGCAAAGGGCGCGCTCTCGGAAGAACTATCTGCCGAAATGAGCTGCCAGATGTTGACTGATCCTTCTGACTGTTCGTTCATCGTGATGTGACGAAACCAGCGAAAAGCGAGCGTGTTCGTCGTGTCAAAGAACTCGCGAAGCTTGTGCAGTCACAGCGCACTCGATGTCGACTACTGTCGCAATGCGACATCGTGGTCGCGATGAAGGAAACGCGAAATGTGAGAAATGAGAAATGAGCTGCTCCTGGACCTCGGCAGGCCGGCAGGCAAGGGGAGACTCACATCATCGCTGAGCCCTTTACTCTCGAGGACACTCGTCTCACTTGGCTACTGCTCACGGACGGACATATTGTGTTGAAGCAGACACCACGAAGCCACTGATTCTCTCTGAACTCAGTCCGCTCGGCAACATGACGACGTTGAAAGACGCGAAGAAATGGAATCGACCATATGAGACTCCCGATCCCGAAGCAGCATCAGCATACCAGAGAGATATTTACGGCTCATTCGCAAAGCCAATCTTCTCTACCAAACCGTCAGAGTGGGAAGCTCTCGCCAAGGAGAAAGTTCCCGAAGCCAATTTTGGCTATGTACACGGCTCTGCCGGCAGCTTCAAGACGTACAAAGCCAATCTGGATGCCTTTGACAAGTATAGACTACGCCCGAGAATGCTAGTCAATGCCACGCGTCGAGACATTGGTGTGGAGCTTTTCGGCCAGAAATACAAAAGCCCAATCTTGGTGGCACCTGTTGGAGTGCAGAACATAATGCATCAGGACGCCGAAGAGGCCACAGCCCGAGCTTGCAAGAATGTTCAGGTGCCTATGATCCTTTCTACCGCTGCCACGCGATCTTTTGAACAAGTTGCAGCAGCCAACGGAGACGGCCATCGTTGGTATCAATTGTACTGGCCAAGGCCGCAGGAAGAGGCCATTACAGTATCTCTCCTCAATCGAGCCAAAGCGAATGGGTATAAAGTTTTGGTCGTCACGCTAGATACCTTTGCACTAGCCTGGCGCCCGGAAGACCTCGATAACTCCTACCTACCATTTCTGTGGGGAGATGGATGCCAGATGGGCCACTCTGATCCTGTCTTCGAAGAACGCTACCAGGAAATGCTCAAGGACGATACGAGGTCTATTGGAGAGAAGCTAGGTGAGCTTTGGGACCTAATGAAACGACCTGGCAACCCTTTTACGGCCATGAAACTTCTTGCGAATGCATCACACATCAGAAAGTCGAGAGCGTGGCTTGACATTCTGAATTCTGGCACTTATCGACAGTGGGAGCACTTGAAGACGTTGAAGAAGCTGTGGGATGGACCGATCGTGTTAAAGGGTATTCAGACCGTCGAAGATGCACACAAGGCCATTGACTATGGAATGGATGGGATCGTTGTCAGCAACCACGGAGGTCGACAGGTTGATGGTGCGATTGCCTCGCTTGATGCACTTGCGGAAATCGGCGCAGACGAAAAAGTCAAACAATCGGGCCTTACGCTGCTATTTGACAGTGGCATCAGAACTGGATCGGATGTTCTCAAAGCGATTGCTCTCGGAGCTAAAGCAGTTCTTGTCGCCCGACCTTACATGTATGGTCTTGCTATCGGCGGTCAAGCAGGCGTAGAGCATGTGTTGAAGTGCATCATGGCGGATACAGACAATATGCTTGGCAATATGGGCAAGAGATCGCTTCAAGATTTGAGTCCAGATGATTTACAGGTCAAGCGCGATTCGAAGCTCTAGAGGTGTTGTTTCCGAAAGCTGGAAATCCCATCATGTGGCACTGCTCTTTCCTTTCCTTGGCGATGTAAGTTTTCTCATTCCAGTTCATGGGCCTTGCTTTCCCATCCCTCATTCGAGCACTACCTTGAGACCACATTGAACTGGCGAGGTTCGTGGCGCTACGCCTTCCGGTACGGCACAGTCATCCGCGGTCGACCGCCAGAATCGGCCGGCAGCAGCGGAGTCGCCCGAAGGCGCAAAAGCTTCGAAACAGCACCCACGAACGCAGAAGCTCCACAGCCCGAAGAGGAAAATTCAGCACTTCACCTATCAAGCTGGCGAATGTGCATGTACTGGATCAAATTAGCTCTCTGTGGCTGGCTGTTCGAGCAACACGTGAGGCGGTCCGACGCAGGGACTTACACCAGACTATGCCGCATTGAAAGCTTCAGCTAGGACCATAGTACACCATCAGCTGCAGCCAGCCAAGCCGCATGCACCAGAGTCACTCCGAGGATTGGACAGCCATCTATGGATGAGCTGACCGGCGACGCCGTGCAGTCTTCATACCGGCTCGCTGCATGCACAGCAGAAGCTTTGGTGTGCGTGGGGTCTGTGTGTCTGGAACCAGCTCAGCAGTGTTCCCTTGCATATAGCCTGGTGGGCAGCCAGGAAGAAAAGTAAACTGGATCGCTCAACTTGACATCGACAGAAGCCCATTGCTGCTGGAGACAAGTGCTTCAATCATGGCTGCAGGACATCATACCGATCACAAGGCATTCGTCGTTGACTCTGTCGAGACCGAATCTGTACCTGAATGCTCATTGTGCAAGAGAATTGATGCTTCGGGAACATTACCAAAACGACTGATTGTGTGCTGCGATGGCACTTTCAACTCTTCCAACCAGGGCGTAGAAACCAATCCTACGAATATTGCTAGGCTGAGTCGAGCGATTGCGAACGTTGGATACGCTCCAGATGGCACCAAAATGCCTCAAATTACGTTCTACCAGTCTGGTATCGGCACTGACCCGAGTGCCTCAAAGTGGACAAAAGCTAAACAGGGTGAGACGTCATGGAATGAGCTTTCTGCTTGCACTCGCGTCTAACTCTGCGCAGGCGGCTTCGGTGATGGCCTCAATAGCAAGGTCTGTGAAGGTATATCGATCTCTTTGCCCTTATGCTGCTTAGAAAGCCTTCAACTAACCTTTTTAAAGCCTACAACTTTTTAGCTAACAATTACGGGCCCGGCGACGAGATATTCGTATTTGGCTTCTCGGTATGTCATCCACAATACGTGGAGACGGCGATCTGACATGACTCTCAGCGCGGTGCCTATACTGCCAGAGTGCTTGCGAGTTTCCTCTGCCAGTTCGGACTCCTCACACCGGGCATGGTACTACTTCCACTAATTGTACCCCTCCTCTGTCTGAGACACTGGCTGACTGTAACTTATAGGGAGACTACTTCGACGAGATCTTTGATGCATACAAGAAGCGAAAGTCCACCGAGTATACATTTGAAGAGATGGACTGGTCGAAAGAATATGCTCAACCAGGAGAGCTGGGGCTAGAGTTGTCAAGCACAGAGAAGATCACTCGCTACGACTGTGTCAAGAGGTGGACGCATCTTCACATCAAGGTAAAAGCAATCGGTGTCTTCGACACTGTCGGTAGTGTGGGGATGAGCGGCCGTGTTATGCAACCAGGACAAGATATTGACTGGCACTCGACCACGCTCCATCCGAAGATCGAGCACGCATATCATGCCTTGGCTGTTGACGAGAATCGTGGCAACTTTCCGCCGACGTTGTACTATCTCTACGACAAATGCGAAGCTGCGGGCACAAAACTGAAGCAATGCTGGTTTCCGGGGTACCATGGCGACATTGGCGGACACAGCGATGCTGATTGGGAAACTAACAGCATTGATCTGTTGACATTCGCCTGGATGATCGATCAGTTGACAGAAGAGGGCCTCCTGCAATTCAGCAAACATCAACTCTACTACCCGATCCTGAAGCGAGTGCACGATGGTCCAATCAGTGTCGCGGGCATGAAGGCGCCACAGAGCGTCGAAGAGGCTGGCGAAAGACGCATTCAGTGGTCCGACGGACATCTCGTTGAGACAAATGACTATTCGTACTATGCTACATCATTCATTGCAACACGTCGTCTATGGCATGTGCGAGTGCCTGGAGAGTGGAGACAGGCTAATGGCAAAGACGTCGACCCGTCCAAGCTTCAAGAGACGATTCATCCAAGTGTATACCATCGCAAGAAGCAATCTGGATCGCCGCCTTACCACCCCGAAGGTCTGCCGAGCAAAGAGTGGGAATACCGAGCGAAGCAAGGCGGCGGTAAAGAGTGGGTGAGAACTGTCGATGGTAAGGAAGTTGCTGCCATTCCTGAATGGCAATTTCTCAATATTCCAAAGAAGGAGTACGAGAAGAAAGATCTGTGGTCTGGGAGTTTGGAGAAGTATCTTGCTCCTGAGGACGTCATCGGATCGAAGCAGTATCAGGAGCTCAAACAGGATCTCCTGGCCCAGGTCGCCGAATTGGAGCTAAAGCTGTAAAGTAATTTTGATGTCCGCGAATTGAAGCTTACCAAATTGCAGTAGAGGGAATCGTATGCTGGAGCTTTATTTCGTTCATATCTTCGTCATCTCATTTGGATCCTACACAGATGCATGCCAATCCTCAAGCACATCATCAACCAATTTCTCCGCATGCGCGTACGTGACGCCCTGCGTATGTCCCGGCGGTGTAAACGGAAAACTACTCGAATCAATCACCCTCAACTTCTTCACTCCGAACACCCTTGCCTTACTATCCACCACTGCCATCGAATCGCTCTCCTTCCCCATAGCGCAACTCGAACTGGCATGATGAATTGGGGATAAATTTCCCTTGATCGCTTCCAATAATTCTGCATCTGTCGTCACATTCTTTCCTGGGAAACTCTCCTCTCCCACTTTCACATAATCTGGAATCGCGTCCCACATTTTCCGAGCTAATTTGTAGGCTTGAACTGCGACTTCTTGGTCTGTGGAGGATTGGAGCCAGTTTGGATTGATGATAGGCGAGTCGAAGTTTGAAGCTGATCGAATCGTCATGTTTCCGCGGGATGTGGTTGCTACGAGGACGTTACCGATCGAGCCGTATTGTTTCTTAGCTTCAGAGGCCGTCAGAGTTCGGGCTGAGGATGCGAAACTGTTTTCAACTTCTGGCCAATCTGATGGGAAGACTGCGAGCTCTTTTCGTGCTTTGGCGGTCAGATTGAGTGAGCTGTAGTTGGAGACTTTGTAGAAATTTCCCATGTCGAGACCGATGTTGGTTAGAGGACCGCTGGCGTTTGTGAGGAGTTGGGCCTGGGCCTCGAGCATTTCAGCGGGTTGTTGCCATGTTGTGTAGCCATCGACGGAGATCTCGTAGACGACGCCGCCAACGTTACATGAATCCCACATGTTTTGGCCAACGCCAGGAAGGTCTTTGATGAGTGGAATATTGTACTTTTCGAGAATCTCCTTGGGGCCGATGCCTGAAACCATCAGGAGTTGAGGAGAGTGGTACGCTCCTGCGGAAACGATGACTTCTTTTCTTGCGGTAAGTGAGAATGGCCGCATGCCGAGATTGGTCACATTCACACCCATTGCGGTATTTGTGCCGTTGAATATGATGTTATTGACGTGCGAATTGACATAGGTAGTCAAAGTTGGTCGACCAAACGCTTCGGCCAGAAAGCTGGCTTCGGATGAACTTCTCAATCCAGTCGAAGGATCGATTGTGAATGGCCACCAGGCATACCCGTCGAGACGGCCGGCAGAAAAGCTGTTGATATCCTTCTGACCAACTGAAGAGAATGCCGCAGGCCCATATGAGCCGAGCGGGTTGGCATACGCGGGATAGGACACATGAAGTGGTCCTCCTTCGGCTGAATATGCAGAAAAGTCCTCCGGTGGTGTCACATTCGCCGCACGATGAGCCAAATTACGATCAAAGTGCATGCTGCGTTGCATGTACTTCGTCATATTGGCCCACGTATATGATTGATCGCCAACATGGTCGGCCCAAGCTTGGTAGGCGCCGACTGTTGGTCGATGATACATCATCTGATTCCTCGCACTGCTACCGCCAAGTGCTTTGCCTTGGGCATAGTGTATCCTCTTTCCATTGATTTGAGGCTCTGTGAAAAGGCCCCAATCGATCAGTGGCTGCCAATCGTCCTCTCCGGCTCCGACCCCTGTGGCAAGAAGTGAAAGGTCAGCAAATCTCGCGGACAGTTGACTGGTTTGTATCCTTACATTGTTCTGACCAATATGGGATCTGAGACCAGTTGCCATTTGTGAGCTCGTAGAAAGACCCTGCTTCCACAATCGCGACTGAGGCGTTGCTATGCTCTGTCAAACGGGCTGCGATCACAGAACCAGCAAGGCCTGGTCAAAAATCAGTCTTCATCGCGCATAAAGACTACCTTTGCAATCATACCGCCTCCGACGATGACATAGTCAAAAGTTGCATTTTGTCCAGGAATGCCAAAATTCGATCCCGTCAGACGACCTTTGCTGCCATATTGCGGAACGATCGTGCTCGAGCACGTAGATGTTAGCAAAGAAAGAGCAATAATGAAACCTCTCATCTTTTCGTACATAATGAGATGTCTGAACAATGTGAGTAGAAGTCCATCTTGAAGGATTATATTCTTCCTCGTTGATCTTCAAAGATCAACAACATTAAGCAGTAGATCTATCCGTCTTGCCGCGATGCCGGAACCGCATTGTTTCAATGCCTTGAAAGGGCTAAGCCTGAATGCCAATTCGGTCAACTTTTTCGTGAGTGAAGCTTAATGTGACATCACCATTTGATTTATGGGGGACACCACAGCAAAGAATTCGTGGTGCCTGATGATCTTGTGCTGATGAGGAATATGCGCTGGTGGCGTTTGATGCTGGCGTTGATGCCGTGCACCACAAGAGTGTGCCTCTTATGTCAACCACCCACACTCGTAGAGGTTGTGACAAACGCTTTGCGTGAGCAGAGTGGAATCCATGAGGCTTCATTTGTCAATTCTCAACACAGCAAGAAAGATTTCGCAGGAAGAGCCTCGACTCTATCAAACAGGAATACTCTGAGGATTCCGAAACAAATTCCCCGGATCGACCTCCTCCTTAATAGACCTCAATCGATCAACATTCCCTCCCCAATACGCCGTCTGCGGATTCGTCAAATTATAATCAACATAACCCGGATACGCGCTCTCATCGATCCCAGACCTCAAACTCCTGACTTTGTCATTCAACCCATTCACAAAATCCTTCGCCCCAGAATTGACTTTCTTCAGACTGAAGATATCAATAACATAGCTCGTCATGAAGAACAACGCATCTCGATGCCAATAAGCCGTCTCACTCTGCTTCACATCTGCGATCGCACCTCCTTCGAGATCCCAGATTATGAACCAGAGCGGTGTACCTTTGGTCGTCTTGTCGATGTATGCGAACATATCTTCGGCTTGGGAAGTAGACAGTAAAGTTTTGTTTGTGAATTTCAGGCTTTTGGCGTAGAAATGACTTGGTACTACGCCCAAGGCGTCTTGCAGGGAGCCCATGACTTCGTTGACTGTGGATGCTGAAATTATGCTTGTGATGGAGAATCCGGGTTTGTTTTGGGGTAGGATCTTTTCGATTCCTAGTTTATCAAGACCTGATTTTGGACCGAAATATGTTCCTTGGAAGAGCATCATTGCGCCAGATAGGCCTGGAGTTAGAGTGATTGTGCAGCCGAAGAGGCGGTCTAATCCTGGTTGGGCTACGAAGTCTTGCCATGCTTTCCAGGCTACTGCGAGATCTGCTGGGCGTCCGGTCGTGATGTTGTATGTGAAACTCGTGACGGGAAATGTGGGTACGGTCTTCGCGGTGAATGACGTGACGATAGCGAACGATGCACCTGCGCCACGAAGTGCCCAGAAGAGGTCAGTGTTGGTATTGCTTGAAGTCGTCACGATGGTGCCGTTTGCGAGGACGCATTGCATAGACACGACTTGATCTAGTGCCAAACCAAGTTGTCGCGACATCAAGCCTATCCCGCCGATTGTGATGTGCCCACCAGCGCCAACGTCGGCATTCTGTAACTAGATCAGCAATGCCACTGCTAAGGACCTTGTACACTGACCTCGCCATATGCCATTGTTCTGCCAACTTTCTCAAGCTTGTCTGTCAGCGGACCTAGCTTATTACCTGGACCAAACGTCGCCGTTGCGTCCGCGGTATTGTATTGAAAACCATTAAGATGCTTCATGTCAATGACGAGAGCACCATCTGCGCCACCCAAGCCTGCAAGATTTTACATCAGCGTCTTGCCCCTCCAACATCGATACCATCATCTCATACCATAATTGAGAAAGCTGTGACCGCCGCTGCGAGCCTGAACAGCTTTCTTGAATTGGTTTCCACATCTCACAACTGCTGCCGCCTGCTCTGCAGTCGTAGGATATGTCACCGCCGCCGGTTTGTACTGATAATCGAGATTGTATGGATGGACGTCCGAGATGGCATAAAGAGGGTCTTCCAAGCTATTGGGAAAGGAGAATGGGAAAGCGTATAGCTCTGTTCTGCTACCCAGTGCAGATTTGATGCATTTGTTGAAGTCTTGCGCAAGGGCTGTGACAGCAAAGGCGATGGAGAAGAGGAAAGACCTCATGCCAAGAGTCGTGACGGTCGATCGTCAGTCGTTGGGTTGTCCAGACATGGCGAGAGCACGTTGAGACCGCATGGATGGGCCTTACTTTATGTAGTACATTAATTCGCAGCAAACAACAAGCGTAGTGACAGTGCGTGACTGCTACAATTTGATGAGCAATGAACGATGCCGAGACGCAGCAACGGGATCATTCGATTGTGTGGATGCATCGCTTGTCGACTCACAAAGAGGTGTTGGATGCTACGGAACTTCCAACTAATTTCGTCAAACACGTTCCATACATCGTTTCAAAGGCCCCAAGAATGGCCATGTGGTGTTAACAGTTCATGCCAAGATGCGCTGTCGCTTGCTGTCGCTTGCTGCCGCAGCGCCAAACGAATCTGGTGGCGCAGATCCGTGAAGCAATCAGGTCTCAGAACTTGCGTTTGCCGTGCCAGGTGGATTCGGCAAAGTTGAGATGCGACGCGAGCGGCACGGATTCGCGATGTGCGTGGAGGCGACGAATTGATGCAAGCCTGAGGGAGGCTGAGATTCTCACTTTGTTCTCATTTGCAGTTGCTATTTGAACCTCACCTAACCTGTTTGCTCCCCTATCCGAAGGTGCCTCCGCCACCTCTGCCTTGTCTGCGCTGTGCACTCAATCTCCAGTCATCTTCACCGGCGAATCGGTTGTGGAGCGGCTGTATTCTTTCAGCTTTCTTGCGTTTGGAGAGCTCACCTCCCTTGCCTCCGGCGACCTTGAAGAAAGTAGGAGCAGCTTCGACGAGCCATTTGGGCTCAATCGCAGTGACATTGTGCATATATTCTCGCGTGGTCTCCACGAGCGAATGATATATCACATGCTCTGCTGCCTTACCAAATAGAGCACTGGCAGGGTGCATATACACGGGAGTGCCTTCCACGAGTGTTTTGTAGCCTTCTTGAGGGTCCTTGCGAGCAGAATTGCGGAAGAAGCCGGCGCAGAGGGCTTGCCTGACCCGAGTTGTATCGCGGCCGCATGAAATGACCTTGAGGCGATGGCGGTCCAAGATCTGCACCAACTGCTTGCGAACATCTTCGGCACGTTTGATGTTGCGAGGCTGGACGAAGTTCTCGAAGCACCAGGCATCGTTTTTACCTGCATTCTTCCAGCCATTGTAGACATTCAGCAGCGTGAGGTGGTCTCCTGCAGGATCGTGGAAGCGAGCCTTTTTCTGGTCTGCTTGTTGTTGCTTCTCCTTTGGTCGATGGAAGACAGTCTGCACTGCAGAAATCATCGCAACAATGCTGAGCATCTCATCAGAACAACCAAGATCAACAGATGTAATGAGAGACTTTCCAAGTGCTGGATCCATGGGAAAGTCTGCCATTCGCCTCCCAAGGCGTGTGAGGAGACCTTCATCGTCGAGAGCACCCAAAGCATAAAGCTCTTCCAGAGCCGTAAGCATAGTGTTGGTGGGCGGTGGATCCATAAAGTCAAATCCGAGCAAGTCATTGATGCCCATTGCCTTGAGCATAAGAATAGTGTTCGACAAGTTCTGCCGTTGTATCTCGGGAATGGTAGTGGGTAGCATCTCGTTCTGGAAAGCAGATTCAGTGTACAACCTAAAACACTTTCCTGGTCCAGTACGTCCAGCACGTCCGGCTCGCTGCTTAGCCTGGGCCTGTGAGATTGGCGTTACTTGCAGCCTGTCCATGCCTAGCTTGGCGTCATATGCTGTTTGCTTGACGAAGCCGGGATCAATAACGAAGTAGATACCATCAATTGTGATACTGGTCTCGGCGATGTTTGTCGCGATGACTACCTTTCGGCTGCCTCCTGGCGCAGGCTCGAAAATACGACTTGCAACTTCCGACGGCAGAGCTCCGTAGATGGGGAGAATGATGAGCTCAGGTACGGACGGCCCAAGCGCTTTCATTCGTTCGTCGAGAATTTCGCAACTGGTATCAATTTCCTCTTTACCCGTCAGGAAGAGCAAGATGTCGCCCGCCTTCTCAGTCAAGTGAATCTGCATGACAGTGGTCAACGCGGCATCGAGGTAATCACTTTCCGGCTCTCGGCTGTACATGACTTCCACAGGGAACGCCCTTCCAGGTATACTCAGAATCGGGCATTGCAAGAAGTATTCAGAAAATTTCTCCGCATCCAGTGTTGCCGATGTGACGATCAACTTCATGTCCGGGCGCTTCTTCAAGGTCTTTTTTAGCAAGCCGAAGAGCACGTCTGTCGCAATGGTACGCTCGTGAGCCTCGTCAAGCATAATCACGCTGTACTTGCTTAGCTCAGGATCAAGCAAGATCTCACGCTGCATGATACCATCCGTCATGTATTTGATCTTGGTGCTGGCGTTGGTCTTGTCTTCGAAACGGATCGTGTACCCGACTTCCTCACCTAGTCGGCATCCAACTTCATCGGACACACGGGCTGCCACGGACATGGCAGCAACACGACGAGGTTGGGTACACCCGATCATGCCCTCATTGGCAAAGCCATCTTCTGCCAGGTACTGAGTGAGCTGCGTGGTCTTTCCAGAGCCAGTGTCTCCCACCACGATGAGCAACTGATTTTGTCGGACAGCCTGTAGGAACTGCTTCCGCATTTTGTATGCTGGCAAAGACTCTCGCTGCTCCTTGATTGACAGCGAGGTTCTCTTACCCAATTCGCCCCTACCAGTTGCAAGCTTTTTCCATTCAGGCATCTCCGAAGACTGTGCTTTGGGCTGTCGTAAGTCGCTCGCAAATCTCCGTTCTCCTGGTGCCACCATCGGATCGTTCCATTCCTGGTTAAGGTCCGTTTTGGCAGCCTCCGCCTTCGCTTTATCCTGAGCCTCTGCTTGTCGCATGTCTCTCCTCTCTTTCGCCAGCACATCTCCCTGCATCGCTGCTCGATTCATGCTGCCGTCTGGAGCTTTAATTACCCGGATGGGCGACAATTCCAGAGACTGCTTGGTCTGTCCGGCCAAGAATGGTGGCTCCTCCTCTCTGACTTCAATATCCACATCTTCTTCCTCTTCGATGGTCTCCCCATTGATTGCCGCGTTGTAGTCTTGGTCAAGATCTGGGTAATCCGCTGCTTTTACCACACCCGATGCGATGAGCTGTCGTATCTCCCATCTTTCAGGGCTTGTCATTCTCTTTCTCGGCCCTTTGCCGCCCCCGTTGCTTTCCACGACTGGCACACTTCCAAAGGTACTGGCTCCGTTCAGGCCAACCGAATTGGCACCAGTGCCGTGGTTGATGCGCTTGCTCGGAGCGAGATCTTGACCGGATTCCTGATCGACTTCGGCCATGCTCAAAGATATGCGCTTGTCCTGAACCTTCATGACCTTTACTTTGACTTCCTGGTTCCTGGCCACAAGATCACTGGGATGATTGACCTTGTAGTCTGCCATTGCGGACACGTGAACCAAGCCGTCCACCTTGCCCTTGACGCCTTGCAAGTTGACAAAGACGCCAAAGTCCTTGACGCCCGTGACGCGTCCATCGTAGACCTTGTATAGCACGGGCTCATCGTCCAGCTCCTGTCTCGGCGCACGATCGAACGAGTCTCTTCTACTCCTGCGCGGCTTCCCCTCGTGCTTGGCATGAGATGGTCGATGCGATCGCGTGCGGCCAAACTCGTCTTCGAAGAGGTAGTCGTCGTTGCGCGTCCGTGGACTTCGCGATCTCGAGCGCTTGGAGCGTTTTGGTGAGCGCTCTCGAACGGGTCGTTCTGGAGAGATGCTGCGTTTTCGACCGTTGGATTTGGGTGGCCCTGCTAATGACTCCAAAGCGGCAAAGGTGTCGTCGAGATCATCGTCTTCGTCTACGGCCTTGTCGGGAATGGAGAGGCCTTTGAAGACGCTTCCCTTCGACTGCGTCGCATGTTTCGCACCAGAATCGGCGCCGTTGGCCGCATCCTCGCGTGTTGACTGATGTAGAGGGTGCAGTGTCCGGATTAATCGATCGATGCTCTCGCTCAACGACTCTGGAAACTCGAAGTCGGCCAGTTTTTTCTTGAAGTCGGCCACATTTGCGCATTTTGAATGCTGATCGATGACATACTCGGCGATGGTCTTGTCGGAAATGCCCAAGTGATTATTGATCTCACTTGAGATTTTGCTCACGAGCGACAGCAACTCCAGTTGTTGCAAGTCGTCCATGACTGGCATGTCCGTGAATACATCGCAGTCGGCGCCCACTTTAAGAAGCGAAGAAAGCATGCATGACTCGCGGGGCGGGGCGGGAGAGCCGAAAGCTAATCAGCGCTCAGCATATTGGAACATTTGTTGGTTCATGTGAGAGTCTTCACCGAAGTTGATGTAGATGAGAAAAATCATGGTGCGATAATATTTGATTAGCCATAAGGCGACGTGTATCTCGCCACTCGTAGCCACGTTGTCCGAGGCACCGATTTCAGACCCGCACTGCGAGTAGTAATTACAATGTTTCGAGCGCCCCAACTCCGCGCTTGGCTCATCACCTGCTGCTCCACCGGGATGCGTTCGTCTCGTCTTTGTAGCGTTGCCTGGACCTCTCATATGTTCTATCAGTATCAGCAATTGCATCCACCTTCGCTTTCGGGCTTCTGAGCGTTGACGTTCACATCGATAGCTGTTGCTTTCTGTCAGTCGCCTCGTTCGTCGTTCCTGCTGGACCGTGTACTCACTGTTTGCAGGCCCCTGTTGGCCTTCACCCTCCATGCCAGGTAATGCCTGGGCAATCTTCTTGAAAAGCCCCTTCACATTGTGCCCAACCTTGGCGCTTGTCTCGACGAACATGCAGCCTAATCGCTTTGACTCCTCTTCGCCTTGTTGTGCTGTGACTTCTCGCTTCTCGCTCAGATCCGTCTTGTTACCCACGAGTACAATGATTACATCGTTGCCTCGCTCACCCCGGACGTCGTCCACCCATTTCCGCGTTTGCTGGAAAGACTTTTGACTGGTGATGTCGTATACCACGACTGCGACCGAAGAATCACGGATGTATGAGGGGATAAGCGAGCGGAATCGTTCTTGGCCGGCTGTGTCCCAGAGTTGCAGGCGAACGGTGCGGTCTTCGAGGTACATGGTCTTGGACAGGAAGTCGATACCAATTGTGGCTTGGTATGTGCTGTCAAAGGAGTCGTACATGAATCGCGTGATTAACGAGGTCTTGCCCACTGTGAACAGTCAGTATGGGAGGATGCATGGAGCTGTTGCTGCATGCCTGATTGCTCGCCCAAGAAGACCAATTTGAACTTCTTGAGCGGGTTTGTGTATGAGCCTACGCTCTGCGCCATGGCTAGTGATATGGTACTTTGTGGCGGAATGCGTGATGGGGCTGCAATGCAGGTATGCCGATGTGCTGCTCAAGTTGCAACCTTGAATGCGCCTCCTCAACTGATGTTGGTTGGCTTGTGTGCAATTGGATTCGCTCCGGATTTGGCGGCAATGTTTCAGACCTGAGCGCGGTGGATGGAATGGCTGCGATGGTATTGTCGTCCTTCAATGGTATATGCAGGTAATTGTGCAGTATGTAGTATGTTCGTCGTCTGTAAAGTGCACACAACTCAGGAGAGCGCCTTCCACAGATTGTCGTCCATCGGCCCACCCAGCGTTGCGTTGCGGACACGAGTGCACAAGGATCATGGTTACTGGACCCTGTGCCGAGCCGAGCCGCAGACGGAGCTGACTCCGCTTCGCTTCGCTTGCTGAAATCTCGCTGCACCTCAAAATTTTGGCCGTAGCGAAACAACGTAAAGAAATGGCAGTCGACATGGCGGACAACGCAAAGACAGCACCAGCGACACACAGCCAGCCCAGTCGAAAGGGCAAAAAGGCTTGGCGGAAGAATGTCGACATTACCGAAGTGCAATCTGGTTTGGACGAATTGCGCACAGATATCATCCATGGCGGTCCTGTCAGTGAGAAGCCTGCCGATGCCCTCTTCGTGACCGACGTGGCTGGCGACGCAGAAATTGAGAAGACGCAGAGGAATAAGAAGAAGCTGAAGGTCGACGAGATCCTCGCACAACGAGACTCCAAAGTCGAGGCACTTGCTCCTGCACGAAAAAGAAAGGCCGACGATCACAGTGGCAGCGGTGTGGGCGGGAAGAGAGTGAAGGGCAATGGCACATATGTCTCGCATAGAGAGCTCCGGCGGCTGAAGAACGTGGCTGATGGAGCAAGCATTGGCGTCCTCGTAGATGAGCAGGCCACCGACGACCTCTGGGCCGCTCCAGCACCGCATCCGACCGAGTACGATTTCTTGGACGAGCAGAAAGACAAAGTCGCGCCCAAATCGCTGAAGAAAGCCCCGAAGCCCTTGACAGCGAGTGGGAAAGCCGTGGCAGCTGTATTGAAGCCAAATGCTGGCAAGTCATACAATCCACTGCTTGCTGATTGGTCCGCACTATTGGAGAAGGAAGGCCAAGCGGCCGTCGATGCTGAGAAGGCTCGCTTAGCAGCTGAAGCAGCACAAGCCGAGCGAGAGAGAAAGGCATTGGAGGAGGCAGCAAAGGTAGAGTCGCTGGAGAAGGAGGACTACGCAACGGATTACGAGAGTGCTTGGGAGAGCGAATGGGATGGCATACAGAGCGAAGCAGAGCAAGAAAGTCACACGCAGAAGCAAAAGGGTCGCAAAACGCCAGCTGAGCGGAACAAGGTGAAAGCGAGGAAGGAACGTGAGGCAAGGGAAAAGTATGAGCGCAAGCAGAAAGAACGCGATGCGCAAGAGAGAAGAATTAAAGAGATTGCCAAGGAGATGTCAGCGAAGGACAAGCAGAAGCGGTTGGTGAAGGAGGACCTTGACCTATCTTCTGCTTCGGACGAAGACGAAGCCACGAATCTGGCGAAGCGGCGGTTCGGAAAGCTGGCCATTCCCGATGCCCCAGTCGAAGTGACGTTGCCGGAAGATCTGAATGATTCCCTGCGCCGACTCAAGCCGGAAGGTAGTTTGCTCACCGATCGTTATCGTAATCTGCTCATCAACGGCAAGCTGGAGGTCAGAAAGAAGGTCGGTCAAGTGAAGAAGCCGCTGCGCCAGAGGACAGAGAAATGGACGTATAAGGACTTCAAGTTGAAGTAGGCATTGGGCACTATACATTGCAGCTTCGGAGGGTTCCATGGGCCACATCAAAACTGAGTTTCACGACTGTCGTTTCCCACCCCCTGTGACATTGTCACCAAGCATGTGGACATACCGAATCTGTCCAAGAACCTCAAGCTCAATTCTCGCAATAAGGGCCGATCGATGGACGGCAACTCGGCTGTGTGGCACCAAGTGAGCACTGTGACTGACTCAAAGTGCAGACCTGAAGTATTTAATGAAATGTCATGCAAGCCAAGGCTTTCTTATTCGTACGCTTGTCACATGAGAACTGAGCTGGATAAACGCAGCAAGATATAAACGGCGAGTAAGTCTTGTTCGCTATTCTCAATGATACAGCTTGGTTTAGGATGCAACGACAGTATTGAAACACAGCGCACGAGATACCAACTCGCGATACATCGCAATACATCCTCCGTCCGTAACGCAACCTTTCTACCCGTCGATGGTCCATCACTTCGAACAGCTCACTTCTACAATGAAACAACGCTCACTCTAAGCATCACATGTAGACGTACACCGCCATACAGATAAGGCAGTCATGTCAGCAATATCCTATACCCTTCGCAATGACATTCCAACAACAATAACACCACCACCAGCTGAAGTCATCATCACCACGCCACCATGTCAGAAGAACCACTATCCAGCCTCGCCCACCACGTTCGCCGCATGCCACAAGAAATCTTCGACTTGATCTACGACGCAACATTCAGAACCAAGCCAGCATGTGCTAATCAGATCGAAGTGCAGTCCACCTTCAGATTTCTATCGCTACTTCATATTGACCGCAAATCTAGAGCTTTGTTCACTACACTCTATCTCGCCGCCGCCACCATCATCACTCACGACCTCAGACTTTTACGGAGATGGATTCACTCACTTCATCCGGAGCATGTGAGGTTCATTCACAAAATTGCATTTATTCAAGTTCTCCCTCGACGCAGCTCGATGACATACTCGAGATACGTGGCACTCAAGTCGAATGCGTGGGCTGCTGTGTGGACGTTTGAGCACGAGTTGAAATTGAAGGGAAGTGAGAAGTTGGACATTCAGGTGATTTTTGAAGTTGAGGATGGTGAGTCTCTTCACACTAGAGAGGTCTTGAACTTTGCTAATGAGAGGGTAGACCGAGTAAGTAAGAGACAATTCACATGATTGGGAGATGTGAATTGGGAGAGGAGTGGGCATATTTGGAGTGGAGGAGATTGAGGAGATGAGAACAAGTGATCTACAACTAGATCTCACAATTTGGACGCTCATTCGCACCGGCCAAGTCCACGGCCATGGCTACGAATCCAGCACTGTTATGAATCCAATCGATCCGTGAGCTGGCGAAAACAAGCAGGTTGACTGTCGAAGCTTCTTATTTGCTTCTACGCTACATTGCTTTCAACATATGTACAAGTTTCCGTTGCTTCTCGAATTTAAGAAGCAGAATTACTGCGCCCACCTTTCCATGCAGACCCATACAACTCCAGCGCCTTTACGCCACGCTATGCAACTCTAGCTCAGCGATACTCAGATATAAGCAAAGCAAAGAACTACTCGTCATCATCTTCGACTTCCGCAGTCTGCGAATCATGTCAGTATTGGTTCACATCACAACGGTGTCTCTGATAGGGCAACTTACGTTATCGTGGAAGTCCCGTCCTTCCTTCGTCTCGACAATGACACCAGCGCGGATGACGAAGTCGCCGAACCGTTCTCCTTCTTTACGTTCCAGCGAGTATCTCTTGAGCAGCGGCTTCATGATTGCTAAGATTTCATCCTCTTTGATGCTGCTCCGGTACAGCTTGTTCAGGCGGTTCCCGTGGTAGCCACCTCCCAGGTACATGTTGTAAGCACCAAAAGCCTTACCCACGAACGCGACCTCAGCCAACCATGGTCTTGCACAGCCGTTGGGGCAACCAGTCATACGCATGACGATACTGCTTTGCGCGAGACCGTTTTCTTCTAATGTTGATTCGAGCTTGGTAACAAGTTCTGGAAGGTAACGCTCAGATTCAGCCATGGCGAGACCACAAGTTGGGAACGCAACGCAAGCCGAGGAGGAAAGTCGAAGGCCAGAGAAGTTGGTGTTGTCGAGCTTGTACTTGGCAAGCAGTTCCTTCATCTTCGGTAGGTCTTCATCGGTCACATTGGACAAGATCAAGTGCTGATTTCCGGTGAGTCGGAATTCACCCTTGTGGTGCAGGGCAATGTCGCGGAGTCCGCTCTTCATCTTGAAGTCGGCCGTGTCTTCAATACGACCGTTCTCGATGAACATTGTGAAATGATTGAGTCCATTCTCATCCTTCAACCAGCCGAAGGTATCAACGTTGGACTCGAATTTGAATGGCTGTGGTTCCTGGAAAGTATTGCCCCAAAGCTTCTCAACCTCGGCACGGAAGACCTCAACACTCATGTCGTCAATGGTGTACTTCAGACGAGCGTGCTTGCGGTTCTTGCGATCGCCATTGTCACGCTGGACAAGCATGATCTTCTCACAGACGATGTGAGCTTCATCCTTATCCACATAACCAAACATGCGGCCAATCTGAGGGTAGGTCTTCTTCATGTTGTGGGTGGCACCCATGCCACCACCGGCGAGCACGTTGAATCCTTTCAAACCACCATCCGAGTCGCGAATGGCAATGAGACCAATGTCGTGAGCGTAGACATCGGTATCATTGTGTGGAGGCACAGCAATAGTGATCTTGAATTTTCGTGGAAGGTAAGTGGGTCCGTAAAGGGGCTCGAAGTCCTGGACGGCATCACCGCCGACTTGGGTATCCTTTTCGCCATCCATACCCTTGAGCCAAATCTCGTGGTAGGCAGTTGTACTTGGCAGGAGGTGATCCGAGATACGCTTGGCAACGCCATGAGCCTCACCGTGTAGCTTGCTCATGGTTGGAAGCGACGAGCACATAACATTTCGGTTTACATCGCCGCAAGCAGCAATCGTGGTCATCAACGATCGGTTGATTGCTTGCATAGCTGGTTTCAGCTTGGCCTTGACGATGCCATGGAACTGGAACGTTTGCCGGGTTGTAAGCTTCATGGTTTCGTTGCCCAAGCTAGTGGCAATGTCGTCCATTTGCACCCACTGCTTAGGTGTCGCAACACCGCTAGCCAGTCTGCATCGAATCATGAAGCTATAGGCTGGCTCGAGACCCTGTGCCTTGCGCTCGTCTCGCAGGTCACGGTCGTCTTGCATATATGTACCGTGGAATTTGGTGAGCTGCTGGTCTGCAGCGCTGATGGCTCCGGTGGAAGGGTCTTCGAGGCCTTCAGCAATGGTTCCGCGAAGGAAGTTGGACTGGATCTTGATGTCCTCGTTGGTCATTGGCGGTGGCTCCTCCGGGAGACCCTCGACATTGCCCACGCCAAGGACGTCCCAAAGCTTCGGTTCCCACTCTTGGTAGCCGGTCTGATATCCATCGGGATCCTGGTCGTCACCCAAACCGCAGTCAACCAGCTGCTCGGCACCAAGCGCGGCGAGGCGAGCGTGAAGGTCTTTACCAGGCTTGTTGTAGTAGTGCTTGTCCTCTTTACGTGGCCAGTAGTGCGAGTCACCTAAAGCGAAAACGGCGTATTTAACCCCAGCAAGATCGATATCAGTGGAGTTTTTCACGCCCTCCCAGAAATTGCGACCATTCTGCGGGAATTCACCCTGCCCTGCAGTGGATGAGATCAGAACGATATTCTCCTCGTTTCCAAGATCTTCCAGCGGGTAGTCATCCATTGCCATGGCCATGGTCTTGAGACCACGAGCCTTGCCGCGGTTTGCCAGTCTCTTCGCAAGATTTTCCGCATTGCCGTTGTCGGAAGCAAATAGCACTGTCATCGGCGCGCCTTGCAATCCCTCGAGCAGAGCTTCATAGGCATCTTTGGCCTTCCGCTTCTGCACCTTGCGGACTTCCGAGCCATACGACTCAGAAAGGTTGGCGTGGAATTGCGGGTGACGCTTCATCAGCTGTGTGAGGTAGTTGTCTCTCCTGAGGAAGGCTTTGAGCTCCTCTTTGATGCGCTCTGAGTCCAGCTTGAATGTCTCCTCACCGCGGTCCTCAGCCTTGGGGTCCCATCTGTAAAGCGGCCAGTATCCAAGATCGACAGCTTTTTTGGTCTCCTGGAGCACAGTGATCGGGTTCTCGTTCTCGTGGTTGTATGGCAGGTATGCGAGGACCACTGATGGGCCATCGAAAGCTTCAGCCTCCATCATCGCCTGTAGTACCTGCGTATAACTGCTGTACACAGCTGTACTTGCAACATATGCATTTCCAAAGTTCATAGCGTAGAGACCGATATCCTTCTTTCTTCGTGCAGCATCAGCGGCGGAGCGCTCACTGTATGGCGTCGAGTCAATGATGAGCATATTGATGTTTTCGCCGCTGGCAAGGACATGGTGAACACCGCTGTTTCCGAGATCGTAGGCCCAAGCATCACTGCCAACGAGCCACTGTGATTCTTGGAAGAACAAGCCCTTCGAGCTAAGCAATTTAGACGCAGCCGGAGACCCATCACTCTGCAGACGAGAAAGGACCTCAGGGGCGGTCTTGTTCGCTTTATCCGCATCGCTAGCGACCAGAGCCCACTGTGAGAGCCACTTTAGGGGTGCATCGGTTGCAAAGTCTCTGCTCTTTGCCGCTGCTTGCACCTCAGCGACGAATCGCTTCTTGTGCTCCTTCCTGGCAAGGAGAGAACCGAAACCAAATTCCGGGCTGGCTTTGATGGTGTCGCTTACTCCGGCATTGCTCGACTTGAGGGCATTTGCAACGTACAGGCGTTGTCCGAAGAGCTGATCTAAAATCTTCATGTAGGCGTTCTCTAGTGTAGGTTGCTTTAGCTGCACTTCTTGCTTTGCTGGGCCATCGTGTGCGCCAATCTCGAGATTTTGGATGGGGCTCTTGGAGATCAAGTTCTGGAAGATGCCGCTGAGCGCTTGTGTCACGGTCGTGTACTCGATGTAACCTAGCTGGTAGCCAACGATGAGCGGCGAAGCTCCAGAAGCGCTTGCCTTCAAGGACATGAGCAGATCGAGTAGGATTGGTCCCCACTTTGTGGTCTTCCTCTTGATCTGTTCGAGTACAGCTATTCTCTTGACGCTTCTCGGCAAGCTGCTTGTGAGTCGTTCCGTGAGCCAAGGCCTGTAGAGGACTGGCGTGATTAAGCCGACTCCAGAGAAGAAGTCGGCACGGGTAGCTGCGTCAAACTCGGCGCTGAAGAGACCTGGATCGCTTCCGAACAGGAAGAGCACATTTTCAGCATTCGACGGGCCGGTGTAGTTGAATGCACTGTATTTCCGTCCCGTCTTGGCCTCGATCTTTTCCCAGATGCTGGCGCAAATGGTGTCAACCTCCTCTGAGCTCACTGGCTTCGGCTGCGAGTCCACGGTGGTCGCCGACTCGGCCTCGGAAGCGCCAGAGCTGCTGTTCTTCCGATCGGAAGACGATGAGGATGCTGAAGATGCATCTTGAGCTGTAGGAGCGGCTGCGCCAGAGGGACTGCTTAGAGGGAGACCCTCGTCGACGTATATTCCTGTTTCCTCGCTCTTTGTCGCCTGAATGTGCTTTGCTTCGTCAACATTCAGCGTCTCGGCCACCAATTCCCGGCTTTCACCAGCAATTGGCTGATCCTGCTTGCTGTTCGCAACATCGAAGAAGTGCACCACGCCCTTGCCCGATCTTATGGCGAGAGCGTGTGCTGTGATTGCCAGATCCTGCGCCTCCTGCAAAGTCGTGCTCTGGAGGAAGGAGAAGCCAGTGTTTCGGATGCTCGTGATATCGCCGTAGTCTGGATAGCCGGTGGGATGCAGGCTCACGTGAATGACGACCGGGTGTTGGGCGAGTCGGTATAAGTGCGGGATGCTCTTGACCAGCACGTCACTGGTCGTCGTGACGGATGTGATTTTGCCATTGCGGACACGGGAGTAGACGTCGAGCAGCGGGTCGTTGTTGTGTCGTACTGAAAGTACCTCGGGTACACCGGGGCATATGATGCTCGAGGCCTTGTTGGCGGCATACTGCTTGAGGAACTTGGAGAATTCCGAGTCCTGGGCGAGCGAGGGCTGGACGGAGACAACGGCGTCGGACGAGAGATAGGCGATGCGGGCGACTAGATTGCAGATATGTGGTCAGTATGTGTTGTGAGTATGTACATCAGTTGCTGTCTGTGGTCGGCTGGGTCGTCGGCCGGCAGCTCGCTCGCTCGCATTGACAATTGAATGTCCAGTCCTCTACAACGACCGCGGTATAGTGGGGTTCGCACTCGCTTACCTGCCTCGCCTGCCGTCAGGACGTTCGCCATGCTGGATGAAGAAGGAAGTTGAACAGATTGTTACTGCATCCTCTCCAAGAAGAAGGCCGGAGGTGTATTCGAGCGCGCGGTGGCGGACACAGACACAAGCAGATTGAGATTTGCAGGTCGTAAAGTCATCCAAAATGCTCTAACACACGCCGAAGATCGGCAACACAAAAAATCGCTTTAGTAAGATTGCATGTGATTGGCTTGAGTGAATTGCGTGATTGTGTCCGCGGCTGTGTCTTCGTCATGGACATCGTGGCCACCTCAAAACAAGAATGGCCTGCGTGTGTGTCCTCTGTGGACTTATTTTCCCGTGTGGAGTTCGCTGCATTCTTCCAGAACCACGGCAAAGAGCCACGAGACGCGCAAATTCTCTTTGTTTGGGCCAGACTGCACGCTGAGCCCTATTCCACATTGATCTGACGTCCGCGACTGGCACACTATCTTCTTCAGCCAAGAGCCTTCTAAGCATATCAACGGCGCTGTGTTACGAAGACAAATCAACCTGCTTACCGACATCTGTGGGCATTGACGCAGCCCCAGGAGTAGCCCTACAGGGCCCCTTGCTAAGATATGGAGAACCCTGGTATCGTGAACCCTATGCCGCGATGCTTCCGCTCGAGCGTCAACGTCTTTCAATTCTTTTGTGGTATGTCGTTCACGGCACTCTTTGCTCAACATCAGTTTGGCGATTGCATCGAGATCGCCTTGTTTTGCACTGGTCCAACTTTCATTGCAGGGCCACCACTTGAAGAGGAACACCATCTGGATTATGTACAGAAAAGTATCTATTTCTACCTTCCCTCGTTTCGCCAAAATGCACTGATATGCAACATGGTATCCTGATATCATGAAGTGCTGACATGGCTAGCCCAAAATTTTTTACAATATGCTGAAATGCTTGCCACAATGTCCTCTACAACGATTGAGGAAAACCCTATCAACGTGCTCTCATCGTCAATTTACCGTCAACGGCGTCGGCCTCGAGTCAGCCTTGCAGTCATTGGTCGCCCAGGGCCATACGTGATATCGTTCGACATTGCAGGCTCATAGTCTCGATCAGAGTCGTCTGTTCCATCAATATCTGTGGCCACGGCACGCGCCAATGACGATCCAGCTTGAGAAAGGTCCGGTCCGGCCTCTTCGTCAATTGGCGATGGGTCTCTCTGCCGCTTTCTTCCCCTTGCTATTCTCTTCCTCGGCGGAGCTTCTCCATCCTCCTCGGCTTTCTCCTTGCCCTTATCGATCAGACCTGCCTTCTGGACATTGCACTCATTGTTCGATGTCTTGCGTTTGTTGTACAGAACTGGGTTGCCAACGAATCCTTGCACTCCCCTCCCTTCGACAACATCTTTCACGATCCTCTTGTTTACTCTGAGAAACTCGCATATCTTGTCGATTCGTTCATCAAAGCTGAGCTTCGTGTTCTCTGGATATCCCAAACTGTCTCCACTTATAGGATAAGGGCGCTTGGGTGACCCAGCGTAAAAGGCCACAGTGTGAGCGAAGAGATAGCGGAAGCGCGCAGTCACGCGCTCCGGCGAATACGCAGGATCAAGTGTGGCGTCCTGGTTAAACAATATTTGTTGACGTTGATAAAAGTCGAGGCTTTTATCTTTCACGTCTCCATGCTCACCTCCAACTACGACCTGATTTACGGCATCCAAGAAGCGCTGAATGTATTCGTTCTCGCTGGCCAGGATTTTCCTGAGTTCGTGCGGAGCGAGAGCTGGACCTTTGCCGATGATAGGCGGCTGTATGAGTTGTGTTGCTGCCTCAAAATCAGGTACTACCGGATGGATGGTGAATCGTACTGGAGTAGCGTTGTGCCGGATATGCTTCAAAGCGCATCGTTTGCAGCGGTCCGGTAAAACCGACTTCTTGAAAAAGTTCTTGCACGCCAGCTCCACACACTTGACAGACTGCTTGTGGGTGAGTAGAGGGGGCACAAGAGGGCCCAACTCATTATGATTATCCTCGTCGAGTTCTGGGTCCGGTGTGTGTGTTGATTCGGGCGAGAACGCCGGCCGCGAAAGCTGGTCATTGGTAATGTTCGGACTTGGAGAGATTTCGAGCTGAGAGAAGGGTTGAGGAGTTGACTGGTACTGGTTCTGATAGGCCTGATATAAGTTCCGCTCGGGTAATTGCGTCGGAATGTGGCTGTGGAAGTTCATGTTGGCTGGCACATGGTACTCCTGCGCAGGCACCGTGTTCTGAGCACCGAAGATGGATGCTGGAGAATTGAGCATTCCCATCCCACGACTCTCAGTTGGGCCCTGTGGCTGAGCATGATTACTGTAGAACCTGCTATGGGTACTGTCTAAATCTGGCGAGTCGTACTGAGACCGAGTTCCCGAATCAGACGTAGATTGATGCTGGAAGTATGGTCCATGCTCAGGGTGCGACACTGGGTGCTGGTGTGCACGATTCGGTGTGTGCTGGCGGTAGCCGGAGGGTATGGTGTCTGAGAACAGCGTCGATTCTGCTCCGCCTCCATAGGACTGATCATACTGTGGTTGACGGCACCGGTACGGAACAAGATGAGGGTCTACCACTGTCGGTGCGGGCGAGGATGTTATCGGCTCATGCTGCTCTATAGATGGTCGTGGAGTTGCCGTGCTGGCATCGACATTGTATGGAGGCAGTTGTTCGTGTTCGGTTAGCAGAAGCGGGTCGATCTCGTTGGGAAAAGCGTCCAGGATGGACCAGTCGATGTTTTCGAACCCATCATAGAGGTCGTTTTGTTCTTCCATTGTATTGTGGCTATGCCAAGCGTCGATAGATTATGTGTCCTGCTTCGCGGCGGATGTCCTTTTGGTTTATTTCCGAATGAGCGGGCGATGCGATCCTTGTAAAGCGCCCTACAGCCAGAAGTATTGTGCTTGACAGTCCAAGCGACATTCAATGCTGTAGAAGGCCAATGGTTGTTTGTCCAGTCTGCTGACAGCAGCGAATGATGCCCATGGCATCATGATCGCCACTTCGCCCGGACAGCGTCGCCTTGAGCAGGCTGGCAAGCAATCATAATTTCAAATGCGCAAGATGAGGCCGTCGCAAGCCATATCCGGCTGGCATATGCAGCCTCGAGTGACGGTCGAAGTGAGCCTGTTGGTCGGCCATGATCGGCTGTAGTTGTCAAACAGTTCGAGAATGAGGCCGAAATTGCTTGTGGGCACCTGATGCGAATCTGCACCAGTCACATTACCAACAGACTACATGTCAAGGGAGTGAATACTGAGATATGCCCGAGGATCGATTGCAGTGCGTACGCTTTGTAGGACACTCTTGGGCCGACAGGATAACGTTGGTTCAAGGCGACTTGGTGTAGCTCAGCTCGCATTCGTCCCTGAAACATCATACCCAGGCAAAGTCCTCAATCTCGTGACCATCCATATTCCAGCTATTTTTCTGAACTCCAATGTACTCACAGCAGGACGGATGAGTCCACCTGGAATGCCGTAAGTCTCAGTGACCATCATGACACGTGCAAGGCACCCGAGCTCGTCTACTGTGGTGGCCACGGCTTCCAATACTTTATTGTGGTAATCTGGAGCTCCAGTAGCCATCTCCTGGTGGAAGCGGATATGTTCCTCTTTGGTCTGGGGGCGATGGATGCCTGTGTTGTTTGGCTTGGCTGTGGGAAGGAATGCTGAGGAATCAAAGCGCCCAGCAGGATCGTTACGGAATTGAGGAGCTATCAGTGTCCAAGGCTCTCGCGATGGGTCGAAGTTGCGATCATTGACCGCTTGCATGAGGCTCTTCGCGATGTGTTCGAGGTACTGCGCCGTGGCCGAACATGCTGTGCTAGCGGACAAGTACTGTTGTGTCATATCGACGTGAAAAGCAAAAAGCTCATGATGTTACTAGGCAGTCGTCAAAGCCTGATCGCGAAGATCGTTGATGGTATACGTTGCAAGAGAGCAGTGTAGTCAGAAATGAAGGAAGGATGGAAGTCGTCAAGCACCTCGCATTTAGCTTCGTTAAAGCCGGCTTGGCAAACGCCTAGCACCGCAGCATAGCACACAAATATGTGTGGTCTGAAAAGACACTGTTACCGTGCGGCCATGCTGGCAGCCTTAATAAATACAATTCATCCCTGGGTATATCACTTTCAAAACTCCTCATGCCAGTCCAAGTCTACCAATTCCAAGTCCTCGCGCTCGCTGCAAACACAGGAGGCTTCCATATCAACTTCTCGGGGTCGATGTATCTCCTAGGTTTCAACTTTTCCTTCTCCTTCCTCTTTTGTCTTTGCGCCAATGCGATCTCTGTCAGGACAATGACGTGATTCTTGTTGCTATAGCGCAGCATATTGGCGTTTTGTAGCGTATGTAGGACATCGTTTGTGGTCATGGCAAGATGCGCCCCAATGTCTTCGACAGATACGGAAGCAGAAGATCCAGGACTCTCGGCCTCCTTGTCTAAGAGATGGTCTACAATGACTTCCTGCCAATAAGCTCGGTATCCCAGAAGACCGAGATCCGAAAGTGGTTTTTCTGGAGATCCTAGTTTGCCTTCAATTTTGCTGAGCTCATAGGAAAACTGGATGAGTAAGGCGCCGTAGCCTTTCCGCTGGAACTGAGGAAGTGTTAAGATGCAGGCCACATTGTACCCCTCTGCGCTCTCTTTCTCCTTCGAGAAATAGCCAATGAGATGGTGGCCTTGGTCATCGGCGGTAGTCATGCAATAGAAGAGGAATGGGTCGACGTCGTAATACAGAGTTTTGTGGTCAAGGAAGAGTTTTGACAGCAAGCACAGGTTACGACACCATGTCCGCTGTCTTCGTCCGTCAATTTCGAAGAACGAGACGTTTTCATCGCGGTAGATCTCGTTTCCAGGTGGGTGGTATAGCGTGCACTTTTTGCGATGTCGTCCAAATTGAAACTGTGAGCCGAAATACGACAAGCAGAATTCGCATATGTAGACCATATCCACGTCAGTGAACTCGGCTGGGTAAGGCGAGAAGTACCACGGCTCAATCTCGCTGTCACCCATTTGTACGCGTTCCAGATTTCGCACTCTGCTGATCTCGGTCTGATTTTGTGTCATGCTGCCGCCAGTTCTGAGCTTCTCGATTTCCTCTTCACGAGAATACGGGACACTGTCGGGCGCCGCTTTGGCCGCCGCAGCAGCTTCCTGTACATCGACAATGTCCATCGCCGACTCATCATCCGGTCCAGGCGTGCCTTCAAGAGACTCGGTAGCTATCACTGCCACTGACGGATCTCTATTCTCCTTGCCACCGGTTTGGGATACCTGTCGACTGAGTTTACCGGCCAGATCACTTGGGATTTCCGATGCTTCTCTGGTGACAGTGCCGCTTCTGGGCCTCTTCTGGCCACTCTTAGTCAAGCTGGTTTTCGTGTTCTTAGAATCTGTCTTGGACTGCGTTTGTTTCTGCTTGGATTTGTTGTCGGGCTTCTCTGGAACCGGCCATTCGACCTCCTGTGAGAGATCGAAGCGTTCCGCCGGCACCCACTCATCGAGACGTTTATTGAAGTCCTGATAATGAACATAGAAAGTCGGTCTTCCTTTTCTTGTCTGCATGGACAAGATCTCTGCTTTTCGTTTCTCGCCATCCTAGAATGAAATGTCAACTTTTATTCTGCAGACGAAAAATACGAGTTGTCGCTCGTGTTCTGTTTTGATGTCGGACGGTTGTGCTTCACACAAGCCGACTCTGGCGTTTGCGAGCTTCAAGACGTGAGAGACGACGCACCTTTTCCACCATCGCTTTTGTACCGATTCTGCAATCAGTCTGTCAGCCGACTGTACGATGCATGTACAGTAGAGTCATTGGGTGTGACAATTGTGGGCGCGTACCTTAACGTCGACAGCGTTGCCATGCCTCTTTCTGCTTTGACGTCGTCTGCGCCGTTGGCACCATTTTTGCCGTCATCTCGCGCCATGGCGAGAGATTTTGAGTCGCTGGCAGGAGTTTCGCGACTTTTGGAGATGTTGTGTAGGATTGACGATGGATTGTTTGTCGCTGTCGTTTGGACGTCGTTGCGACCTGAATGCGACCGGGCGCGCCACACTCTGTCGGACGGTCCCGCTTGTGGCGTAAAAAGTTCAAGTTCCATTCAGAAGCAGACTCTCCACTTTCTCTGTCGTTTTCTGTAGAGATGCAAGTGCGTCATCAACGCGCGAAGGTGGAATGTCGCGCTCCGATACTGCGACTGGACAGCTGAGCAGCAACTGGAAGAAGCTGCAGGAGAAGCTCAAATCGGAGAAGAAGGCGACAAATCCGAGCAGTGGCAGTGGAACGAAGCGCAAGAGGGACGACGGGAAGAAGAGTACGAATACGACAAGGTCGAATGGGTTCAAGAAGGCAAGACTATCGGGAGCAAATGCAGATGCCGTGAGCAGTGGACGGACGCGCAAAATGGGTGGATATTTGTCCACGAACGGGGCAACTGGTGGCCATTCATCGAAAGCTTCCGCGTTGATGCACAACCACGACATTGCTCCCTCGGACATATCGGCAGCATACGGCGCTGTGGCTCCGGTAAAGCGCACTCACGACGACGAGGTCAACGGCGGTCTGCATACGACACGCAAGATTGGCAAATATGTCTCACTCGATTGTGAAATGGTCGGCACGGGCCCACCGCCTCATCTGGACAACGTCCTTGCTCGAGCCTCGTTGGTCAACTTCCACGGCGCACAGATCTACGACTCCTTCGTTCAACCTCCGCCTGGAATCAGAGTGGACGATTATCGCACACACGTGTCAGGCATCAAACCACATCATATGAAGCCAGACTACGCTCGACCATTCAAGGAGGTGCAGAAAGACGTCGCTGATATCCTTGAGGGTCGAGTATTGGTTGGGCATGCGTTGCGTAATGACCTCAATGCTCTGATGCTCAGCCATCCCAAACGGGACATGCGAGATACCAGTCGGCATCCCAAGTTCAGAATTGACAGCAGAGGCAAACCTCCTGCACTAAGGAATCTAGCCAGAAGCGAGCTGGGCATCGAAATACAGACGGGTGAACACAGTAGTGTTGAGGATGCGAGGACTGCAATGCTGCTGTTTCAAAAGGAGAAGAAAGGGTTCGAGGAGGAGAATCGCAAGCATTTTGGGACGCGGAAAGCGGATGCTGGAAAGGACAAGGAGAGGCCATCGAAGCAAGACACGCCTGACTCCGAAGATGGCGAAGATGATGCAGGAGATGAGGAGGACGACTTGGATTTGCTCGAAGGAGAGGAAGACCCGGAAATCTTGGAGCAGATGACTGCTGGCGCTCATCCGGGACAACTGAAAAGTAAGAAGCGCAAAAAGAAGAAGAGAACCAAGAGGAAGTAGATTAGGAGGGAGGCACATTCGTCGTCAATGGCGACATGTTTTCGGCCATGACACCAAGCTAAAGAGGTGGTACATTGATGTCCGGTTCTGCAGCGGATGTGAGCAGGGCCAGTTCAAGTAAAAGCCAAGTTCCGGACAGCAACGAAAGGGCATCAGTACCAGAGACTGCGTGGGATTCTCCACGCATATATTGTACAAGGAGGCTTAGTTCTAACGCAAGGCCAGTCCTCCATTGCAAACTGTGGCTAGAACCAACGAACTATCCTTCAGCCGTCTACCATGGCTGCAACGCGTCTTTCCTGATGAGCTTTCCTGCGTCGCTGTCACGCTTACCCTGCACCACATCTTTGACGAAATCTCCACCAATTGAAGGGTCAATTGCCCCCATCTGCGACAACATTAGCACGGGTTCGGATAACTCCCACTCGAGGAAATCTTACCTTCTTCAACTTTTCCGGCCCAATGCCAGCAAGTCCGGTGGCGAGAAACCCAGGACTCACTCCGAAAACTTTCACACCATCCTCCTTCAAAATCCGATTCCACTCCCTCACTGCCATGTTCATTCCAGTCTTGGAACTGCGGTACATGGTCACGGGATTTGGGACCTTGGGCTTTGGCCAACCTTTCTCGGGAGAACCATTGATGGCCTTGAATGCAGGAGTATCAAACCTCTCGGTCTCTTCAAGGGAAGACGTGCCACTCGTGATGAACATCAGACGAGGAGTGGATGACTTGAGCAGTAAAGGAAGCATTTCTGAAGTTATGACCATGGTGCCACTGACATTGACGTCCCACGTAGTGTTCCAAGCTTCCCGGTAGCTCATCTTTCCGGACTGGTGCTCGCCGTCGAAATTGGCTCCAGCATTGTTGACCAAGCAGTCCAGACGGCCGAAGCGAGAGGCGATCGTGTCCCGGGCAGAGGTGATGGAATCGTCGGAGGTGATGTCGACTTGCACTGTAGAGAGACTGCTGGAACTGGTGGCAATCTCGGCCTGGACTTGAGCAATCGCCGCCTCGCCTTTCTTTGTATCACGGCAACCAATGATGATCTCGGTGGGTGTGGAGGATTTGCAGATTGCTTTTACGGCTTCCAGGCCGAGACCAGTGTTGCCGCCTGTGATGAGGACGATTTGCTTGTTTGATGACATGTTTGATGACATGTTTGATGAGAGTGAGATTGGCTTCGAAGAGGGCTCTCAATGCTGCGAGGAATATTGAATGAGGAGAAAGTCTTGCTGGAGGAAACCACTACGATACATATAACCAGATTCTCTCGGGCGAGAAACTATGCCACTCGGGCTCTCGCCCGGGAAAGTAAGCCACATGGACTCTCGCCCGGGTAGCATCGCCACTGACGAAGGTGTAACTGGAATGGTAGTTGATCTCAACTGCGTGCAGCTATCACCGAAGTTCCTGCATCAAGTGTGCAAATTAGGACGACTGTGTCCGTGAGCACTTACGTCGAAGATTGATGAAGGGTGGTTAGGAGAAGGCACGACAAAGCAGTCTCTCGCCCGAGACACATCTCATTGGATCGGCCTGAGCCGCCGCCAAAATGGCGACTTCTGTTTGGATGCGTCGCAGTGCTTTCCTAAACTGCACACAGAGCCTCCTCAGATAACCGTCTAATTCTATACACTACCACATGCCCGAGCCAAGGCTTGCTGATGGTCGTGAACATTCCGAGCGCTTGGGCTACATCTCGACTCTGCTCATCGCCGATCATGGCAGTCACACGATCTTGCGGACGGCTACCTGGTGGAGAAGTAGTATTCTTGATACTGTTCCGTTCAACAAGCTGAGCTCCTTGAGGCGACATGATTCTTGGAACAACGATCAAGACAGATTTATAGTATGACTGCGTAGTCATCGCAAAGCCTGAGCAATCAAGACAGCTCTGACGTTCGCCACCAAATGCAAGCCTGGCAAATCGCTATTTCGAGTCACCAGGACCTAGGGAAACTACTCAAGACTTGTGTGCTGCTCACCGAAGGTGGAAACCATATTTTACGAGGGTCCGTGAGATCTCACTTTGTGTGACTGTCGACATGGTGAAGCGATTCCAAGGGCGCTTGCCATCGATAGACATCGATGTTTCCGCTTGGCACCTGTTCTCCGACAATCCTTTCGAGTTGGACATACTCTTTGAAGATGCAAGTCACCAGAAGAGTAAGAATACGGCAACATCCAGGCTTTTGTACAACGGGAATGATCGAAGCAACAGACTCACAGCTCATTCAGTACCTTTTCACCAGCCTGAGCCGGAAAGTCTCACGAATGTACCCTGCCCTCGCTGATATGCCAGCCAGAGCGCCACGGAACTCGAGTTGAGCGACGAGTATGACTAGGAGGATGTGTATGCCTTAATTACGCAAATTCAGGCACAAAGTTGCCCACTTCCAACCAATGAGGACTGTCAAAAACCGACTTACTCCTCACATCACCATCCCGGAACTCATCACTACCCTACCTTCTGGTCATATAGCCGCTATTCGCAAGATGGTCTGAGGAGAATGTCGTCCCAGCTCGATGAGTGTCTTGCCAAGGAATCGATCTGCTCGGACTTTTTTCCGCTTAATTTTGCATGGGAGAATGAGCCTAAAATCACCAGCTAACGAGCATTTGCCGACGCGAGTGGGAGAACAACGCTACCTCATCTTGCGAGCATGTTCTTGCACTCGACAATGCAGCCACAATGGTACACACCAAGACTCGCCTCACGTTGTCGATCTCATGCTGTGCAACGCTGGTCTGCGCACTGGGATCTCGTCTCACCGATTATGTCGACCCATTGATCGGCACCGAAGGCGCCACACCGGGCAGCGCTATTGCTGGCGGCAACAGTTTCCCTGGCGCCAGCTTGCCATGGAGCATGGCGAAAGTTGGAATCGACACCAGCTATCTTGGAGTTCCCAATGGAACAGCGATTGATTGCAATGCCGGGTTCTCACCGCTGGGCAATGTTACTGCTATTTCCATGATGCATGTATCGGGCACCGGAGGCGTACCCTCGTACGGCATCGTGTCTCAAATGCCAATACTGGGTGACCTGAGTTCTGTAAATCTTGCAGACAATACGACATACTGGCAAAATCGGACTTTCGGAGAAGAGCACGCAAGTGTTGGTCTGTTCAGAACCAGTCTTCTTAACGGCATTAAGATCGATTTGACGGCCAGCAATCATTCCGGCATCATGAGATACACTTTCCCGCAGAGTTACCGGAATGACAGCAGTACTTCATATCCAGCTGCCGACGAGTTCCGCGAAGGGCCATCCTCCAATGATGCTCATGTCTTGGTCGACCTCACTCACCTACTACCCGGTTACAGTCAACCACCGAAGACAATTAATAGCGGAAGTCTGAGATATCGGGACACACAGTCGTATTCACAGAAGTTCCTCCATGGAGACTTGCATCTTCGCTCAGACTCCACAGGCTTGCCATCTTACTTCGGCAGCGCAACCTATACAGGTTGTTGGTCTCAGCCGGAGAGTCAGACTCTGTTCTTCTGCGGCAATTTTAGTACTTCTTCTAATCTACAGCTCTCGTCCGACTACGTGGAGGCGAACAGCGTAGAGCAAGTTCCTGGCGCAGGTGCATTGACCTGGCCTTACAACCCAATCAAGGGACCAGATTTTGTCAAGAGGCCAATTCCGAGGTCCTATAGCGACGTGGTGACGTATGCCGGGAGTGGTATGGGCATAGGAGCACTTTTCAACTGGCGTCATTCAGGAACAAATGAGTCAGCAGATTCCATTATCGAAAGTCGAGTTGGTATATCCTACATTAGTGCGGATCAGGCGTGCAAAAATGTGGCTGATGAACTGCCTCTGTCAACAAGCTTCGACGATGCCGTGCAGCAAGCCAAGGACGAATGGGAGGCCAAAATACTTAGCTCCATTCAAGTGGTTGATGATGGCCACGAAACCAGCAGCAACAACACTCTTAAGCGCATGTTGTACTCAGCCCTGTACCAGACCGGCCTTTTACCGACCGACAAATCAGGCGAAAACCCCAAATGGCACACAGATACATCAATGCCATATTTTGACGACCATTACACGCTTTGGGACACCTATCGCACTGTCATGCCGCTTTATCATCTCTTGTACACAGCTACCTACACTCGGGTATTGTCAGGACTGATATCGATTTTCACCAATGAAGGATTTCTGCCTGCTGGTCGAATTGCTAATTGGAATGGGCGCGTTCAAGGCGGCACTCATGCCGACATGGTTTTGGCGGATGCATTTGTCAAAAGTGTCGTCACAGTGGAAGGTAATAAGGGCGGCGGAGAGCTTGGTCAAGACATCGACTGGCAGGAAGCTTACAGAGCGGTGCTTCAAGACGCTAATACTTTGCCTGTCCGAAATGAGGATCCTGTAACATTCGATGGAGCGACTAAAGAAGGTCGTGGAGCTTTAGACGACTATCTTTCGTTGCACTTCGTGACCAGGAATCATACCCGGAGCATATCTCGTGGCGTGGAGTACTCCCAGAACGATTTTGCGATTTACTCCATGGCCAAAGGTTTGGAAGCACCTGAGACGGACCACTTTCGGGCAAGATCAGACTGGTGGCAGAACCAATGGAACATGAATGCGAATACGACACTGGACGGGGTTGGTACCTTCACCGGCTTTCCTGGTCCGAGAAACAGCGATGGGAGTTGGAATCTCACTGCATATGACCCCTTGACATGTGGTGGATGCGGTTGGAGTGACGATATTTACGAGGCCAAGGTTTGGGAGACCGCCTTTTCTGCTGCTCCGCATGATATGTCAAAGCTCATCGAGCTCATGGGTGGTGACGATGCGTTCATCAAGAGACTTGATGCTAGTTTCCTGCCAGGCTTCGGGACAAGTGTCGGCGCGAATAATGATGCTGGCAGCGCTTTATTCAATCCTGGTAAGTGCCATTTGTGACCCACGGATTTGGTGCAATGTTGATACTGATTGACTCGTAGGCAACGAACCCTCATTTCTGACCCCGTTCCTGTACAATTATGTGCCTGGGTACCATTGGAAGACGGTCAATCAGACTCGCGCGATTGTAGATAACTTCTACTCGGACGAGACAAACGGGTATCCAGGGAACATTGATGCTGGTGCGCTACCAAGCTGGCTGATTTTCAATCTGATCGGATTGTATCCAGTCGCCGCACAGCCAATCTATCTTTTGAGTGCTCCCAGATTCTCTTCTTTGAAGATGAGACTCTTCCCAGGTACGACACAAGCAACATGGCTACACATCAATGCCGAGAATTTCTCGGACAATAGTTGGTATCCTCAGCAAGTGATGTATAATGGCCAGCAGTTGGATCGCAGCTGGCTCACCCATTCCGAACTGAGTACTGGCGGTAAACTGACTTTTGTCATGGGCGAAGAACCGAAGAAATGGGACAATGGGCGGCGACCGCCGAGTCTGTCGCCCTGGAAGAAGTAATGTACGTTCACGCCTCGGCCAGCTGTATATCTGCAGTCCTTCAAAGAGAGCGCAGCATCAAGCGATGTGGATATACCTGCGAGTTCCACTTTTCGATTCCGTTTCGGCGTACTTTCGTTGTCTATCTTGGGCCTTCCGGATTGCTTCGTGCAAGATTCGTCCAGTCTGACAAGCAACTGCCTTGAGGGCTTATTCTTGGTATGACTAAGAACAAACAGTTCGCTCACAATACTTGTGGGAGTATTGTAAGCGAGGCGAAATCCTATGAGGGCTTCGTATTGTCTCGGCCGAAATGCCACCCGATTGCCGCCGACATGGGTCTTCTGCTGCATGCACCGCAGTGGGCCAGAGGAATGACGACGCCTGCTCCAAAGGACTCAGGATCTCAGGATTCGTGTCCAACGCCGCACAGCCAACCAAAGACAATGTGCTCAAACCGATTATCACGTAGCACACAGCTCATTGATGGAGGCAGGAATTGCGTGTAACCGAAACCGAGCTGAACTCGGCTGCCACTCGAGATGTTCAGCTGAGCAGAAGAGCAATCCTCTGGTCTGACACTACCATATCATTGTTGCGTTGACGCAATCTGTTCGAAAGCAACCTCCATGTGAATTCAGTAGCTCTGGTCTACTGAAATGCTCAGTCAGTGTCGCTGTCCGGCATACTTCGATTGATGCATCATTGGCCACTGCTCAAAGAACCCTATTGTCATTGCCCGATCATCGACGCTTCCTAGTTCTCTCAGATCCTATATCTACAATTTGACACATTCGGATCTCAGCGGACTTCCTGGATCAGTCAGAACCTGTCCTGAGCAAAAGGTACTTCGTTATGGGAGTCCGAGTCGCCGTGATCGGCGGAGGGTAAGACATAGCACATTCCCCCTCTGAACCATACTGATCTATGATTGAAGCCCATGCGGTCTTATGGCCTTGAAGAATCTGCGAGAAGATGGTTTCGATGCCATACTTTACGAGAGTAGAGAATGGGTGGGAGGGTTGTGGAAATACTCAACCGATGATGCACTTTCTGCAGCTGAGAATACACGGTTCAACACCAGCAAATATCGAGCTTGCGTCAGCGATTTCCCAATGGCAGACTCGGCAGACGACTTTCCTACTGCACCTCAGCTCTACGAGTACTGGAATGATTACTGCAACCACTTCCAGCTTTGGCCGCATATCAACCTGGGCATGAAGATCACAGCTGTTAGGAGAGAGCAAGATCGCTGGGCTCTGGACACCTCTAAGAAAGAGGTTGCTTCTGGGATATATTACTTCGATAAGGTGCTTGTGTCCACAGGTCCTTTTGCAAAGCCTAAGTGGCCAAAACTTGATGGCATAGAGAGTTTTTCCGGCACGGCGATACACGGTACTAGGTTTCACAACCCTACGCAGTATGCGGGACAGAACGTGCTCATAGTCGGTCTGCACGCATCGGCATCAGACGTTGCTTGCGCTCTGGCTGGAAAGGCTTCTAATGTGTATATCTCACATAGATCCGGAGTGGTATTCGTGCCAAGATTTGCGGAAGATGGTTCAGTGTTCGATAAAATGCCTCCGCTCTGGTTCACCATCTTCACAGTGTACCTTTCAGCAGTCTGGCCTGCAGCATTCGCCTGGATTCTTGATACGTTTCTCGGCATGGCTTCAAAGAAAGCCTATCCAAACATGCCGAAATCGTGGGGCATCTCGCCAGCTCCATCGATCGCTGTCTCATCTCCACTCATCGCCACTGAGCTCTACCCACACCTCGAGTCTGGAGCTTGTGAACCGGTCGCCGCGGTGAGAAGAGTGACCGGATCAAAAAGTGTTGAACTTACTTCTGGCCGGATTCTGGACAAAATCGACACCATAATCTACTGCACCGGATACGACTTTTACATCCCACTCAACTTGGAGCCAAAAGAACTCAACCCTTATCCCAAACTAGGAGATCCCCCAAAGTTATACCGCAACATCTTCCCATTACACAAAGATGCGGGGATCAGGGAGTCACTGGCGTTCATCGGTCAAGCTGCAGTCACATATCCTGGTTTCTGTCAATTTGAGATGATCGGTATGGCAATTTCCCAAATCTGGCTCGGCAACTCGTCCCTGCCTCCTCTGTCTGAGATGGAGCAATGGCATGAGAATTTCTTAGAATGGAGAGCCAGGACAATCAGGAAGTACAAGGCTGAAGAGTCTTTCTACCCAGCTATTGTGCCCCTCTCAGATCATTTGGCGTGGATCGACAAGACGGCTGGCATAGGCATTCGCCAACATTTCGGATGGCTTGGTCGGTGGACGACTATGACTGCCTGGAGCTTCTGGCTTCGCGATCGTGAGCTGTATAATTTGTGCCTCTCTGGATTCTCTAGTCCTGCGATATTTCGACTGTTCGAAACTGGGAAGCGAAAATCTTGGGCTGGGGCTAAGCAAGCGATCGTGCAAGAGAACAAGAGAATCAATGAGCAACCTTCAAGGAGATTGAAAGCGTTGGAAAAGGAGAAGTCAGCATAGAACGATGTTGATCAGTCACATCCTAGCGCCAGTATTGCTGACGCCTCAGAATATAGCTCTATTGAGCGTGATGACGATCTTGCCGACGTGGATGAGTCCGACCGTTAATGTGCGAGAAACACGCATGGGACACATCCCACTCAACGACGATCATTGGCTTGAACGACTCCACTTCCAATGCCAGCCCACAGAACGGGGCTCCACAAACTGGGTACATTACATGGGTACAAAATGCTTATCTACACTCAACCTTATGTTGCCCTATCGAGCGACGAGCAAGATACGGCACTTGATTGCCTTCTGCAGTAGAATTTACAAGAAGCTCGTAGCTGCACAAAAAGACATTGACCTGATTCCAACTCTCTCTTAACCACTTCATCGATGGTAACTTTTCGATTGATTTCTGCCTCGATCATCCGTCATGGTCCTTGCAACAGAAACAATGGCCACAGGGGATGAGACTAAGAAGACCTTCGAAGTTACGGACAAGCCGGTGGACGATGTCCAAAGCGGCGAAGTCATCGAAGTCGGAGGGCTGCAGCGCAAATTAAAGACAAGACACATCACACTCATCTCTTTCTCAAGTGTGGTCGGCGCTGGAACCTTTTACGGTTTTGGCTATGCTTTGCAGCTTTCTGGACCTTTAGGCGCATTGATCGGGTTCAGTATTACAGGTCCGACCACAGCTGACCTGTTGTTGAACGGTACTAAGGCTGATTCGAAATCCAGGTTTCGTCGTCTGGGCTCTGATGCAGAGTGTTGGCGAAGTCACCACAATGTTTCCCATTCCTGGTGGATTCATTGAGCATGCCTCACGATTCGTCGATCCAGCATTCTCTTTTTCAATGTCGTGGCTCTACTATCTGATGTGGTCTGCTTTTCTGGGATCCGGTAGGTCGACAAGTTTTGCTCTAGTGCTCGACTGACCAGAAATTACTGCCAGAGTGGAATGGAGCGATCATGATCCTTCAGTATTGGGTAAGAGCCTGCGCACGAAAGCGACTTTTGTGATCAGCAGGTATTGACTCTACTGCTCTGGATGTCTAGGTTCCGGCGGAGTCAATGCCTCTATGGGGATGGACGCTCGTCTTCCTGGCTTTATTCTCGATCATGACGACTGTCGGCGTGGGGATCTATGGCGAGATTGAGTTCTGGTTGGGATGGTTCAAGGTACATCGATTTGAATCTCGTCCAGGCGGCAGTTCAAGCTGATCTCGTCCAAGCTGGTCTCACTCGGCGTCTGCTTCTTCATTTCATTTCTCGTCAACGTAGGGGTAAGAGACCTGGGACCGAGAAATCCCCCAGTATCTGGGACTTTCACTGACCTTCGAGTAATTTCTCTAGGCATTCGGTAACGGATACATCGGCTTCAAGTATTGGACTCCGCCAACTGGCCCGATTATCAACGGAATCCAGGGATTCGGTATCGTCTTCGTGATGGCGTCAGAATACTACGTTGGGACCGAGATCTTGTCACTGGCTGCGTAATTCCACGTGTTACATTCTTTTGCTCTCTAAGAAACTTGCTGACCATGATAGTGGAGAAACAAAGGACCCTCGAAGAGCGATTCCCAAGGTGAGGCAGTTATCGACATCCGTAGCGCATACGTAGCGGAGTAGGAAAAACTGACCGAAGCCTGTGATAGGGCGTGAATACGATCGTCTATCGAGTGCTGTTCGTCTATCTTGGTAAGCGATGCCAAGGGCATGATCACCGAATGTCTGAGACATGTTACTGACAGGTCAAACCCTTGGTCAATAGGCACGATGTTCTTTCAAGGTGAGAAAACTGATGGCCAGGAAGCACCCTAATGTCTGAGACACCTGTTGACCTTTGGAATGATACTTTCAGGCATTATCTGTCCGTCAAATGCGGACGGGTTGCTTAATGCTAAGTCAAAGACGGCTAGCTCACCGTTCACGATCGGTTTCACAGAGGCTGGATGGAAGTCATCTGGGCACTTCGTAAACGCCATCATCACCATTGCATTCATCTCAGCTGCAAATGGATGCATATATGTACAAGCGCGTGCCTTACATGGTTTGGCGATACGTGGTCGTGCCCCAAAGTTCTTTGCCAAAACATCAAAGAAAGGCGGTAAGGGCTGAACGCGATATCGGTGAGAATGTCTGCTGACAGTAAAACAAGTCCCAATTCGGGCTATCCTCACCTCATGCTGCTGGGGCCTTCTGGCTTTGATGAATATGAAAATTACCGCTGGAAAGCTATTCGGATATTTCGTTTCGGTATGCGGAACAGCAGCCTACATTGCCTGGGCTGGAATCATATTTACGCATCTGCGAGTCCGCAGTGGACTTGAGAAGCAAGGCATACATCCCGACCAGTATCCATTCCGAGCTTTTGGAAGCATCTAGATCTATCGCTTCAACCTCTTCCTATGCATCTTCCTGCTCTTGATTAATGGCTTCACGTCTCTAGAGACTCCATTCAAGTGGAGAGACTTTTTGGCGGCCTACATCACTATTCCGACTTCGATCTCTCTTTTCGTTGGATGGAAGATCTATCACAAGACCAGATGGTGAGACCTTGCAAGGAATGTATCACATGCCTAGGCTGACAGAATATGTACAGGGTACGACTAGATGAAATGGACTTTTCAGACCGGCTAGAGAAGATCGTGGACGATGCTCCCCCTACAGTGTCGCTATTTACCAAAGTCTAGAGTCTTGTAAGAGGTCGAGGATTTTAGCGATAACTGCAGAGCATTTTATAGGCTGCTGTATAAGTGAGATAGCTGGGCGAAACCGTAGTCGAGCGGTCGACAGTGAGTATCCTGAGTTGTTAGTAGCGCGTTTTCCAATCCTTAGTCCGAAGGCGCTGCCAAAATTGCTAGCTTCTCGGACTTATATTAAGACTAGATAGTGTTTAGCTAGAAGCTAAATTTATAGCAAGTCGACCCTACAAAGTAAGCGTAAAGAGCAGGCGAATTTGATTTAAGTCTTTTGCGTCTGTAACATGTGTGCTGTGTCGTGAAAGCATAGTAGTAGTAGTAAGAGTTAATTCTTGCTTACTTAGACTAATAGCTATAGGTAGGTTTTCTACTCTTTTTGTCGGTTTTAACTGATAATATAAGATCAATATAGATAAACCAACATTTGATTAAGAATTAGCATCAAATTCTACCTAGAATACACCTAAAAATATTTAGTGTTGGCTGGTGTTAGCTCGGCAGGGTCGCCCCCAGCAGTTTCTGGTGTTGGCTAGTGTTGGCTCAGGTGTTGGCTCCGGATTCGGATTCGGATTCGGATTCGGCTGCACCTTCCTAATCGGGAAGTAGGGCATCTACTAGATGCTCTAGGCTTGGCGATATATCAGGTAACCTCCTTATAT